>CM053033.1:205030606-205548106 GCA_028564925.1 Lithobates sylvaticus | reverse complement strand
ATACACATTTTCCAACTTTCATTCAAAGAAAAAGAATCCGTCCATAGGCTGGTTTTTGTTGTTTTATTGGGGAAAACAACATGGATGGAGAATAGGGATTATGGGATGCCCAACTTCACATAATCCCTATTCTCCATCCAAGATGGATGACTTGAAGAACAACAAATGAGCACAACAACCTTCACTATGTACACCACAAAAATGGCAAATCCTCAACTGTATCCCCTCTGGAACAACAACAGTCTTTCAGGAATTGGCAATAAGAATTCCCCTTTATAGGAGCTCTATGTCCTCATAGTGGAAATTTAGCAAAGTCCCAATTTGCAGGAGCCCTATGTCCCCTCTCTTGAAAATACCAGCCCACCTTGCTGCTTGGTAAAGTGTCCCAGAATAAGGGATTGGGTTTAGCTGGTTGGCCCTGTCCCAGAAAAGCTTGCTAGATATGGCATCTGGCAGCTTTCTCTCTTTTAGGACCTGGGGATATAGGTAGAAGTACTCACACAGTCCCTGGAATCCGGAAGAGACGTCTGTTCAGGCCTTCCTTCCAAGCCAGGGTGTCTCCTAGTAGAGATCACTCTGTCCTTCTTCCTTTCTAAGCTCTCAGCCTTGAGGCAGAGCTCGCCTCCCTGGCTACACGACACAGCTTCCTCACTCCATCTTCCTCCTGACACCATATTTAAGGGTTGACCCAGCCACCCTGCCTGGGTATTTGCCAGATTCCCATAAGTATGCAGATCAGAGCATCCTGGCCTCCACCCACTACCTTCTAGAAACTTTCAGCAGCTTCTAGAAATGGGGAGCCTGACCTGTAAATCCCTCCAGCCTGACCTACTGTGCCCCAACCAACTACCAGACTCCCACAGTTACTGTGAGTTACTACATTTTCCTACACTAGACTGCATACCAGTGGGTGCTACAGAGCTGAAGAGAAGGCTGTTTGTTCCACTATGTCCTTTTAAGATTCTGAATGAGAGGGTCTGGATCATTAAAATTAAGCTAGTGCACTTTCAATGTTCTAATGAGGATCATTGCTGTCTCTGGAGCCCTTAGCTGATTTAACCTCAAGTCTATGGTAACACTTCACAAACACTCTGGCAGGCGTTTGCGGTGTGTTTTAAATTTGTTTGAAGCTGTGGAGCAGTTTTAACTCGCTTTAACGCTCATCAAATGCTTAGGGCTCTTGATGAGCATTTTTAACTCGCCATTAACACTTGTAAAACGCCAGTCCAACACCCATACTAAAGCTCATTAACAAGAGTCTAATGCCCATACTAACGCTATAGGAGCATTTTTTAAGCGTTAGAAATTTAGTCAAGTGTGAACAAGTCCTTACTCTATCCAAAATGGGCTATAATTCTACTTTAGATATACCTACTAGTTGACCTCAAGGAGGGCCACGCCCCGATATGCATAGTCAAGACGACAGCTATCTTCCCTCTCTACTCTCCTCCGCTTGCTCTCCACCTGTTGTGCTCCAAGCTTAATTTTGCACCTGCATTCCTCGATCGTATGACGTCACGTTCGGGTGTTCCTGTCCACTTGCTCTGGTTGGTGGTTGCTCTGGCTGCCTCTCTGCCCCCCCTTGCTTCCTGGTTGCCGCGTGATTCCGCCACACACCATTGGGGATCCCATCAAGGCTCCACACTGTCCATCCGGCTCTGCACATGCTGGCTTCCCTCTTCCTAGTGACATCCAGGAACACATGAAGATTTTGCCATCGCAGTGCTGCCCCACCAAGCCAGTCCACCACCGACTGTTGCTTGACCGCTGCATGTACAGTGGTGTGAAAAAGTGTTTGCCCCCTTCCTCATTTCCTGTTCCTTTGCATGTTTGTCACACTTAAGTGTTTCGGAACATCAAACCAATTTAAACAATAGTCAAGGACAACACAAGTAAACACAAAATGCAATTTGTAAATGAAGGTGTTTATTATTAAAGGTGAAAAAAAATCCAAACCATCATGGCCCTGTGTGAAAAAGTGATTGCCCCCTAAACCTAATAACTGGTTGGGCCACCCTTAGCAGCAACAACTGCAACCAAGCGTTCGCGATAACGTGCAATGAGGCTTTTACAGCGTCCTGGAGGAATTTTGGCCCACTCATCTTTGCAGAATTGTCCTAATTCAGTTACATTAGAGGGTTTTCGAGCATGAACGGCCTTTTTAAGGTCATACCACAACATCTCAATAGGATTCAGGTCAGGACTTTGGCTAGGCCACTCCAAAGTCTTCATTTTGTTTTTCTTCAGCCAGTGGTGGACTTGCTGGTGTGTTTAGGATCATTGTCCTGCTGCAGAACCCAAGTTCGTTTCAGCTTGAGTACACGAACAGATGGTCGGACATTCTCCTTCAGGATCTCTTGGTAGACAGCAGAATTCATAGTTCCTTTTATCACGGCAAGTCTTCCAGGTCCTGAAGCAGCAAAACAGCCCCAGACCATCACACTACCACCACCATATTTTACTGTTGGTATAATGTTCTTTTTCTGAAATGCAGTGTTCCTTCTACGCCAGATATACTTGGACACACACCTTCCAAAGAGTTCCACTTTTGTCTCATCGGTCCACAGAATGTTGTCCCAAAAGTCTTGGGGATCATCAAGATGTGTTGTGGAGAAATTGAGATGAGCTTTGATGTTCTTTTTTGCTCAGCAGTGGTTTTCTCCTTGGAACTCTGCCATGCAGGCCATTTTTGCCCAGTCTTTTCCTGATGGTGGAGGCATGAACGCTGACCTTAACTGAGGCAAGTGAGGCCTGCAGTTCCTTGGACGTTGTTGTTGTGGGGTCTTTTGTGACCTCTTGGATGAGTCGTCGCTGCGCTCTTGGGGTAATTTTGGGCGGCCGGCCACTCCTGGGAAGGTTCACCACTGTTCCATGTCTTCGCCATTTGTGGATAATGGCTCTCACTGTGGTTCGCTGGATTCCCAAAGCTTTGGAAATGGCTTTATAACCCTTTCCAGACTGATAGATCTCAATTACTTTCTTTCTCAATTGTTCCTGAATTTCTTTGGGTCTCGGCATGATGTGTAGCTTTTAAGGATCTTCTGGTGGACCTTACTGTGTCAAGCAGCTCCTATTTAAGTGATGCCTTGATTGTGAACAGGTGTGGCAATAATCAGGCCTGGGTGTGGCTAGAGAAATTGAACTCAGGTGTGGACAACCACAGTTATAGTATGTTTTAACAAGGGGGGCAATCACTTTTTCACACAGGGCCATGATGGTTTGGATTTTTTTTCACCTTTAATAATAAACACCTTCATTTACAAATTGCATTTTGTGTTTACTTGTGTTGTCCTTGACTATTGTTTAAATTGGTTTGATGTTCCGAAACACTTAAGTGTGACAAACATGCAAAGGAACAGGAAATGAGGAAGGGGGCAAACACTTTTTCACACCACTGTACTTATACGTCAGCAGAATGGTACGGCTGGGCAAATGGGCGTACCTGTATGTCCCTTTGAATCTGTCGCCGTGTGGTCACGTGTGCGTGACCCTGCCGCAAGCTCGGTGAGTAGGATCGCGGGTCCCGCGGACTCGATATCTGCGGGGATACCCGCGATCGTGTCAAGGAGAGGAAAAACGGGGAGATGCTAATGTAAACAAGCATCTCCCCGTTCTCCCTAGTGACAGTGTCATGGATCATAGCTCCCTGCGATCGGGAGCTATAAACAGTTACGTGTCACTCGTAGCCACACCCCCTAACAATTAGAATCACTCCCTAGGACACACTTAACCCCTTCATAGCCAGCTAGTGGTTAACCCCTTCACTGCCAGTGTAATTTTTACAGTAATCAGTGCAATTTTATAGCAGTGATCGCTGTAAAAATGACAATGGTCCCAAAAATGTGTCACAATAAAAATCGCAGATTGCTGCCATTACTAGTAAAAAAATAATTTTTTTTTATAAAAATGCCATAAAACTATCCCCTATTTTGTAGACGCTATAACTTTTGCGCAACCAATCAACAAACGCTTATTGCATTTTTTTTATACCAAAAATATGTAGAAGAATACGTATCGGCCTAAACTGAGGAAAAAAAATGTTTTTTTATATATTTTTGGGGTATATTTGTTATAGCAAAAAGTAAAAAATAATGCGTTTTTTTTCAAAATTGACGCTCTTTATTTTGTTTATAGCGCAAAAAATAAAAAACGCAGAGGTGATTAAATACCACCAAAAGAAAGCTCTATTTGTGGGGAAAAGAGGACGCAGATTTTGTTTGGAAGCCACGTCGCACTACCACGCAATTGTCAGTTAAAGCGACGCAGTGCCGAATCGCAAAAAGTGCTCTGGTCAGGAAGGGGGTAAACTCTTCCGGGGCTGAAGCGGCTAATTAAGGTCAATGGGAGCATGCTGCAATGCAAGGCAAGTGCTTGTCTCACAGTGTGTTATTTTAATACAAAATTCCCCTTAGAATTTCAGCTCTTTTTTTTTTTTTTATTGCCCTCTGAAAAGTGAGCCACAATAGATCACTTTTCAGAGAATGCTAGACACTGCTGCCCGTGTGAAAGAGCCCCTTAAAAAAAGACTTTGGATCATCAATGTATGATATAAATGAATGCTTTCCAAGACCTCTGGCCCAACTGAAATACATTTGGGTGAAAATCCAAATTCCAGTATGTATACTAGGAGTGACTGGTGACTTTCACCCTCTCTGTCTCTTTATTGGGTATTAGATTTTGGTGTTGGGGGAATGAAGTAGAGCTGCACGATTCTGGCTAAAATGAGAATCGCAATTTTTTTGCTTAGAAGATAGATTACGATTCTCTCACGATTCTCACAGTAACATCATCTTTCACACATTAAAGCAAAAAAAATTGGGCTAACTTTACTGTTTAGTTTTTTTTTTTTTATTCATTGAAGTGTATTTTCTCCCAAAAAATTGCATTTGAAAGACCGCTGGGCAAATACAGTGTGACATAAAATATTGCAGCAATTGCCATTTTATTCCCTAGGGTCTCTGCTAAAATATATACAATATTTGGGGGTTCCAAGTAATTTTCTAGCAAAAAATATTGATTTTAACTTAAACAAGTGTCAGAAAAAGATTTAGACTTTTAAGTGGTTAAACTTCCTGCATTTACACGTTGTTAAAAACTTGGCAGACTGCCTGGATTTTTTCTTTACACACAGAAGTTTATCCCTTTGATCTAAGAAGGAAGAGTTAGTTACAATGTTTCATGTTTTTTTTTTTCTTATTCATTGAAGAGTATTTTTTCCCAAAACATTGCATTTGAAAGACCGCTGGGCAAATACAGTGTGACATAAAATATTGCAGCAATTGCCATTTTATTCCCTAGGGTCTCTGCTAAAAAAAAATATATATAATGTTTGGGGGTTCCAAGTAATTTTCTAGCAAAAAATATTGATTTTAACTTAAACAAGTGTCAGAAAAAGATTTAGACTTTTAAGTGGTTAAACTTCCTGCATTTACACATTGTTAAAAACTTGGCAGACTGCCTGGATTTTTTCTTTACACACAGAAGTTTATCCCTTTGATCTAAGAAGGAAGAGTTAGTTACAATGTTTCATGTTAAAAACTTGGCAGACTGCCCTGATGTTTTCTTTTGACAGCTGAGTGAGCAGATAAAGTCTCTCCACTTGTTATATGAAAGAATCGTCAAACTCTGCAATAGAGATCGTCAGGGGGGTTGAATCGAGATAACGATTTTTTTAACGATTAATTGTGCAGCTCTAGAATGAAGTAATGGGATGGGGTCCACTCATGAATTGTTTGCCTAGGGCCCCCCATGAAATGGTGTGTCAAATGTGTGCATAATCTCTTTGCATTGATCTAATTATAAATGCAGTGACATCCTGGCTGCTCTTATAGGCTGGAGTGTATTGTCACTGTGTTTTTTCTTTTTTCTTAAGCAACTGCTTTCTCTGAGCAGAACACGATTGTGTTTTTTATTTTTTTTTTTTAAAGCCAAGAATAAACTCATAAAAACTCCACACTAAGCCGATAATTTCCAGATCAGCTCAGGGAGGAAGCCTGTGGGAAATGCTTGCATCCTCTGACATTTGCGGCATTGTTTTCTGACGGGTAACCACAAAGAAGGAGACATGCAAGATCTTTCAAATAAATCTTAAAATGAATATACAGCCAAAACATTTTTTAGTTTTTGATAGTGTGGTGAGGGCTTAGAACCCCTGTCAGGTGTTTATTGCTGCTCTTGTCAGACCAGGGTAGCCAGAATCCAAAAACGGAAAGATTGCATTGAACCACAAATGAGTCCAAGGAAACTTTAATCGTTCGTTAAATAATTGGGAAAAAAGTAGCCAACCTGTCTACAGGGATCTGAGCACTCTCCTTGGACGTTTCATACTATATATTCTTATAAAGACTTTAGCAATCCGAATTTATAGAAAATACGATTTTGTGCTCCTTTTTTTGCTGCCAAATTCATTCAGTAACACTCATGCAGACTTAATATAAATTTAGTCAATTTTGCAATTTGAGTCCTTACAAGAATATATACAACATCCAGGCCATGATGAAGGGAGAGTGCTCAAACCCCCCGAAACATGTTGGCTATTTTTTCTGTTATTTAGTGAACAATTAGGCTACTTTCACACTGGAGCGGTGGGGGGGCGCTGGCGGTAAAGCGGTGCTATATTTAGCGCCGCTTTACCGGCGTTTTAGCAGCGCATTTCGACCGCTAGCAGGGTGGTTTTACCCCCCGCGAGCAGCCGAAAAAGGGTCAATACCGCCCGCAAACCGCAGCTGCAGCGGCGTTTTGCGGGCGGGTTCGGAGCGCTGCCCCATTGTTTTCAATGGGAACGGGCTGTGACAGACCTAGCCGGGACACAGGCTTTTTGAGAGGACTACATGCGAGCCTCCTGCCAGCTGATTACGGGCCCCCCAAAACACACTCTCTGTATATGCATTTGGCATTAGAAATAGACTGAATGGGACACAAGCTGTCACATTCTAATGTCATGAACTCAAGCCACCTGTCTATTGTGTAAATGAGGCTGGTCTGGCTTGTAAGGTGTATTCCACACAATGTTGTTGTGCTAATTAGCCCTGTGTTAATGTTTATGTTAATGTCTGTTGAATAGCCATTCCAATTAACTAGGAGCCTTAAAGTCTGACCCTGAAAAGTCTTTTCAGCCAGTCAACTAGTCTGGGCAATGATTAAGATAATTAGCTCATGCTAATTAGGTTAGCTTTTAGTCATCTGGCTATATATGTGTGTGAAATGTCAAATAAAGCATTCCTGATGTAACTCAAGAAATAGTGCTGTCTAATTCTTGGGGGTTCCTATAACCAGATCCATTGGACTCATGTTCCAGGACTTAGGAAGCATTTACGGCGGACACCTTGAATACAGGATCCGTCACATTGTTGGCAAGCAGTGGGATTGTGCTTCCTGCAGTCTGGGACATCCAAACCTCCACCGGGATCCAAGATCAGGATAGAAGACTTCGGTCACCCCAGCGGAGATATGGATCTGGCATCAGAGTTCCCGGGGCTGCTGCGGATCATCCTTGCAGCATACACAAGGACTGTGTCTGAGGAGGAATACCTGGAGCTCAGGCAGCAGATTCGGGTGGAGCTGTGGATTGGAGCCCTCCAGCTCGCTGGTATAAAACAGGGCAAGTTCTTTCCAACCCAAGAGCAACGGGCCAGTGACCAATGGGCATTGCGGATGACATTCCTGGGAGAGCAGCCCCAGGAGCAATGGGTGACTGAGTTGGACAGGCTGGTCCAGCAGGAGATAGAGCTGGACAATCATTATCGGGCTCTGCAATGGCACACAGAGCAGCGATATTTAGGGGAGACAACAGAATGCTCCCCGGAGGGATATGACTTTGGAGGCCCTGGATTGCTGTGGGAGAGCCTTACAGATCATTTTGTGTTTGGCGATGAAGGGGAACCTACCCTTGAGGACCTGCGAGAATATAGAGAGGCTATGCTCGGTCTTGCAGGTGTATCAGAGCTTAAACATGATCTGGACCATTTGTTAAGGAAGGAACAGCATCTGGAAAGGGCATACAGGAAACTGCTAGAACACGTTCAGCAGCATGCCAGAGAATCGGCAGTGGAAACTCCGGAGATTGTCGTCCCCAAAGTGGAAGTGCTGACAATTGGGCAGAGTTCTGCTAACTTCTGCCCAGCACCAACAGTGGCTTCGGCCTTCTTGAGTGAAGAGGTAGTTGGCCCTTCTCCCACAACACTGACAGGGACATGTGATTTCCTACCAGCAGCATCTATGGAGTTACAACAAACTTCTCCAGCTGAAGATCTGGTAACTGAACAGAGGGTCCAAGCCCTTTGCCCCACATCTACAGCAATTCTGGAGGCCCAGGGTGAGGAGGTGGCAGTCCATCACGAGTTGCAGATCAGGGTTCAAGGAGAGAATGCAGTTGTCACCTCACAACTGCAGCTTGATCTGGTGTCGGTGGATGGGCCTGTGGTCTCCACTAACAGAAAACCAGCAGAAATGCTGGCAACCGGGCAGAGTGCTACCAACCTCTGCCCAGCACCGGTAACAGCTGCGGAGTTCCAGGGAGCTGGGGCAGTCGGCCTCTCTCCCCAACAGTTAGCTGGAGCAGATGATGTAGGGAAGCTCCTACGCCCAGCTGAACTGCTGGCAACGGAACAGAGCGCTGCTGGCCTCTACCCGCAACTAAAACAGGACAGATTTCCTGTAAAGTTGGATGGGAATGCAGGGGAGAAATGTGACAGACCTAGCCGGGACACAGGCTTTTTGAGAGGACTACATGCGAGCCTCCTGCCAGCTGATTACGGGCCCCCCAAAACACACTCTCTGTATATGCATTTGGCATTAGAAATAGACTGAATGGGACACAAGCTGTCACATTCTAATGTCATGAACTCAAGCCACCTGTCTATTGTGTAAATGAGGCTGGTCTGGCTTGTAAGGTGTATTCCACACAATGTTGTTGTGCTAATTAGCCCTGTGTTAATGTTTATGTTAATGTCTGTTGAATAGCCATTCCAATTAACTAGGAGCCTTAAAGTCTGACCCTGAAAAGTCTTTTCAGCCAGTCAACTAGTCTGGGCAATGATTAAGATAATTAGCTCATGCTAATTAGGTTAGCTTTTAGTCATCTGGCTATATATGTGTGTGAAATGTCAAATAAAGCATTCCTGATGTACCTCAAGAAATAGTGCTGTCTAATTCTTGGGGGTTCCTATAACCAGATCCATTGGACTCATGTTCCAGGACTTAGGAAGCATTTATGGCAGACACCTTGAATACAGGATCCGTCACACGGGCGCTATAGGAGCGGTAAATATACCGCTCCTATAGCGAGCCAAAGATGCGGCTTGCAGGACATTTTCCAGCGTCCTGCAAGCGCACCGCTTCAGTGTGAAAGCCCTCGGGCTTTCACACTGAAGACACAGCAACAGCTGTTTCGGGTCGGTTTTCAGGCGCTATTTTTAGCGCAATAACGCCTGCAAACCGCCCCAGTGTGAAAGGGGCCTTAAGGATTCCTTGGACTCAATTGTGGTTTAGCATTCGTCATACTATCTTTCTCTTTGATGTGTTTATTGCTATCTTTGTCCCCTATGGGGAAAGTCACCCTCTCGATTTGTCCTCTATCTGTTGTCACCGGGACTGAAGGTGAGAAAAAGTCCAAGAATAGAGGGCATATCTTCAAATAAAGCAGAACCGAGACATGATCTGTACTCAAATCCAAATAGCTTACATATGCTTAAAGTGGAACTATAGTAAAATGCTAGTAATACATTTTTTTACACTTCAAATTAAACTCCCCCATCCATGTCCCCATGCTTTTTTCTGCAGAGAAATCACTTTGAAAAACACCCCCCAGCATTTAGAGCCATGGCCATCATGAGTAAGGGCAGATGATTAATGTAGCATTTACTTACTGGAATCTATCTATCTATCAGATTAGGCGACCTGTCAGATTTTGTAACGGAAGTGACGTTTCGTCGTGGCCATCTTGCTACATCCCGCACTCCTCCACAGCAAGGATACACTGAGAAGGCGGCAAGTGGACATCTTGTTACACCCACCGGAGTCTTGCATTTTCACATTTATTTTTTATTTTTAATAGTAAACAAAGCTTATATAGTGAAATACAGTATTTTTTAAATCCGTCTGACAATTTGGATGTTGAATTTTTCAAAGCAGCGGCGAGCCTGCTGATCTCACAGGTTTGCTAATCTAACAGAGCACCGCTGCTTTTAAAATCCAACATCAAAACAGTCAGAAGGATTTCAAAATACAGAATTTCACTATAAAAGCTCAGTTTACTGGTAAAAATAAGTGTGAAATGCATGAGTCCAGTGGGTGTAGCAAGATGGCCGCTTGCCGACTTCTCACTGTATCTTTACTGTGGACGAGTGCGGGGTGTAGCAAGGTGGCCACGGCGGAACGTCACTTCCGTTTAGGGTTGCCACCTGTCCGGGATGCACCCGGACAGTTCGGGTTTGGAATCATGAATCTGGGTTTCAAACTGCCTGAAACCCGGACACATTATTCAGTCTGGACAATGGCCTCCCAGCGGGGTTGCTGGCTCCAGTTGTCTAAGCTGAGAGTGTCTGTTACACTCTCTTTCACACTGCCCAAAGCCAGCACTAACAATCCCCCCACATACAGATGGGTGAGGAGAGAGGGCTCGATCTGCTCTTCTTCCTCCTGCCCTTACCCCTCTGTGCAGGCTCGGACTGGCCATAGGGCAGAGTGTGCGAGGGCCGATGGGCTGCCAGGCCGCATGTCGAAGCTTGCAGGGCTGGCCGCGGGACGATATGTATGGCTGAAAGCCGCAGCTCGCGGCGCATGAGCCCCGCTGTCCCCAGGCACTTGGCAACCAGGACGCACTGAGAGGAGGAGGGACAGAGAAGCCGAGGCAACCACCTCCCCTAAATGCGGGCGCAGCACCTTGCTGGCTTTCAAGTGTGGGAGGCGGGTATGAGACCCGCCTCCCGCACTTGAAAGCCAGCAAGGTTCTGCAGCCGCATAGGAGGCACAGGAGGAGGACACAGCACACTGATGATGTGGAGAAGTAATATGTTGGTGGGCAGAGGAGAAGGCTACTGGGAGGTCCACAAATGTTCACACAAAATGTTGTCGGAAATTCCGAACGCCAGGAATGCGGTGACGTACAACACGCATGACGAGCCGTGAAAAATTAAGTTCAATAGCCAGTGTGGCTCTTCTGCTTGATTCCGAGCATGCGTGGATTTTTGTGCATCGGAATTGTGTGCACATGCTCGGAATTTCCGACAACAAGTCTTGTTTTGAGAACCTGCTCTCAAACATTTGTTGGCGGAAATTCCGACAACAAATGTTCTATGGAGCATACACACGGTCGGACTTTCCGACAACAAGCTCACATCCAACATTTGTTGTCGGAAAATCCGACCGTGTGTATGGCCCATTGAAGTTAAACTAACAGGTTTATAGTTACTTGGTAAAGACTTTGATCCCTTTTTCAATATAGGCACCACTTCGGCCTTACGCCAATCCAGTGGTACCATTCCAGTTATTAACGAGTGCCTAAAAATTAGAAACAATGGCTTTGAAACAGAACTCAATTCTTTTAGGATCCGTGGGTGGATGCCATCTGGTCCAGGTGCTTTATTCACTTTTATTCTGTCTAAATATTTCTAGACCATATCCCTTTTGAGCCATTGTGGATCATTTGGGGCTGTATCACTACCACCCCCATTATGGACTTGAGCTCCCCCATGCTCCTTTGTATTCACAGAGCTGAAGAAGGTATTTAATAAACTTGCCTTTTTCTTGGTCTCAAGTCACCCACTCTAGATTATTTTGTAAAGGGCCTACATGCTCAGACCTGACCTTTCTTTTAGTATTAATATTTTCGAAGAATTTTTGGGGGTTTGTCCTACTTTTTTTTAGAATTTTTGCGGCCTTGATTTCCTTTTTACATGTTCTGTTATATTCTTTGTAGTATTTAAACAATGATAGTAGGGAAGTGGGGATGTCTTGACTGCATTACTAAAAACACAACTCAGCACTTTCCCCCGCACTCTGCACCACCTGCATCCCCCATCACTCCACACTCTGAACCTTCTGCATTGCCCATTACTCCACACTCTGCACTCTTTGCACCCCTCATTTCTTCACATTCTGCACCCTCGTCATCCCCCATCACTCCACACTCCTCGTCCCCCATTACTACACACCTCGCCCCTTGCATCCCCATCACTCCACACTCCTCGTCCCCCATTACTACACACCTCGCCCCTTGCATCCACATCACTCCACACTCCTTGTCCCCCATTACTCCACACTTCGCCCCCTGCATCCCCATCACTCCACACTCCTCGTCCCCCATTACTCCACACTTCACCCCCTGCATCCCCATCACTCCACACTCCTTGTCCCCCATTACTCCACACTTCACCCCCTGCATCCCCATCACTCCACACTCCTCGTCCCCCATTACTCCACACTTCACCCCCTGCATCCCCATCACTCCACACTCCTCGTCCCCCATTACTCCACACTTCACCCCCTGCATCCCCATTACTCCACACTTCACCCCCCCCATCCCCATTACTCCACACCTCACCCCTTGCATCCCCATCACTCCACACTCCTCGTCCCCCATTACTCCACACCTCACCCCTTGCATCCCCATCACTCCACACTCCTCGTCCCCCATTACTCCACACTTCACCCCTTGCATCCCCATCACTCCACACTCCTCGTCCCCCATTACTCCACACCTCACCCCTTGCATCCCCATCACTCCACATTCCTCGTCAGACAGAGCCTGCCTCATTTATTCGCTGGAGGACATCCAGCATCATCCAGTGCTTTCCTCCACAGCCTGACTGTCCTAGCCCGCCACTTAAATTCATTAATTCATTCAGTTTTTTCAATCATGGAGGCTCTGCATTATATGTTACCTAGGGCAGTCTGCATACAATTGTAGTCGGCCTAGGAACGTTGAATCCCCAATACTAACATCTACACATTAGGGTTGCCACCTGTCCGGGATTCACCTGGACAGTTTGGGTTTTAACTGCTTGAGATCCGCGCTATAGCTGAATGACGGCTACAGCGTGGACCTGCATTGCCGGGACTACGTCTATTGACGTGGTCCCGTGCACGAGCAGCCTGTGTGCCCCCTGAAGGGTGCGCGTGGCGCGCTCTGTGATCAGCGAGTCTATGAGACTCGCTGGATCACAGATTGGAGTAAGGGGTCGATCCCGACCCCTTACCACGTGATCAGCTGTCAGCCAATGACAGCTGATCATGTGATGTCAACACAGCTGGCAATCGAAAAAAAAAAAGGCGATCACCGGCGGCAGTGAGAGGGACAGTCCTGATCACTGCGAGCTGCTGCCAGCTCCTTAGTGCCCACCTGTGCCCCCTACAAGTGCCACCTAGCAGTAGGCAACAGTGCTGCCACCCATCAGTGCCCACAGTGCCATCTGTTAGTGCCCACAATCAGTGCCTCAAGAACAGTGATACACATTAGTGTCACCTATCGATGCCCATCAGTGTCACCTACCAGTGCCCATCAGTGCCACCGATCAGTGCCCATCAGTTCCATCTATCAGTGGTACCTATCAGTGCCTATCAGTGCTGCCTTAACCACTTCAGCCCCGGACCAATTTGCAGCTAAAGGACCAGGCCCCTTTTTGCAATTCGGCACTGCGTCGCTTTAACTAACAATTGCGCGGTCATGCGACGTGGCTCCAAAACAAAATTGGCGTCCTTTTTTTCCCACAAATAGAGCTTTCTTTTGGTGGTATTTGATCGCCCCTGCGGTTTTTATTTTTTGCGCTATAAACAAAAATAGAGCGACAATTTTGAAAAAAATGCAATATTTTTTACTTTTTGCTATAATAAATATCCCCAAAAAATATATAAAAAAAACATTTTTTTTCCTCAGTTTAGGCCAATACGTATTCTCCTACATATTTTTGGTAAAAAAAATCGCAATTAGCGATTATTGATTAGTTTGCGCAAAAGTTATAGCGTTTACAAAATAGGGGATAGTTTTATAGCATTTTTATTAATATTTTTTTTTTATTAGTAATGGCGGCGATCAGCGATTTTTATTGTGACTGCGACATTTTGGCGGACACATCGGACATTTTTGACACATTTTTGGGACATTTGTCATTTATATAGAATTCAGTGCTATTTAAATAGCACTGATTCCTATGTAAATGACAGTTGTAGTGAAGGGGTTAACCACTAGGGGGCGGGGATGAGTCAGTGTGACGTGTTGTGTTTATTTTACTGTAGGGGGGCGTGGCTGTACGTGTGACGTCATTGATCGGCGTTCCCGATGACAGGGAACCGCCGATCACTGACAGTCAGTGTAGGAAGCGCGGGGAGAGGTTTGTTTACATAGACCTCTCCCCGTTCTTCAGCTCCGTAACCCGATCGCGGGATACCAGCGGCGATCGGGTCCGCTGGTCCCGCGGCCGGGGTCACGGAGCTCCCGACCGGGTCACGAGCGCGCCGCTAGCGGCGCGCGCGCGATCCACGGGCAGGCACATGCACAATCACGTACAGGTACGTGATTCTGCCTGCCCGTGCCATTCTGCTGACGTATATCTGCAGTGGCCGGTCGGGAAGCGGTTAACTGTGCCTATTAGTGTCCACCAGTGCCGCCTCATCAGCGCATATCAATGAAGCAGAAAAATGACCTGTTTGCAAAATATTATAACAAACTATTAAACATGATTTATTTTTTTTCAAAATTTTCCATCTTTTTTTGTTTGTTTAGCAAAAAATAAAAACCCCAGCTGTGATTAAATACCACCAAAAAAAAGCTCTATTTGTGGGGAAAAAAATGATAAAAATTTAATTTGGCTACAGTGTTGTATGACTGCGCAATTGTCATTCAAAGTGCGTCAGCGCTGAAAGCTGAAAATTGGTCTGGGCAGGAGGGGGGTTTAAGTGCCCAGTAAGCAAGTGGTTAAATCATGTGTCCGGATTCCAGACCACCTGAAACCCGGACACATTATTCAGAACGGACTCTGGCTTGCGAGCAGGGTTGCTGTCTGCAGTTGTCTAAGCCAAGAGTGTAATGTGTTCTCAGGGTTCCCAGAGCATCCCTTAGGTCAGAGTCCCCAGAGTTCTCCCTTACATCAGTCTGCAGAGTCCCCCTTATGGTGTAAGGAAACTCTGCAAGTTCAGATGTAAGAGGGGAACTCTGTGGATTCAGGTTTAAAAGGAGAACTTTGTGGACTCTGATGTAAGAGTGGACTCTTGTGATTAAATAACATTTATAATCATATGAAGTAAATCACAAAATATATGTACTGCATAGTATATGCTGCAAAAAAAAAAATTGCTGTGCGCCACTAAAGTGTTTTGGTTTGACTTGAAGAAAAGGTGGCAACCCTACTACACATGAAGGCATTTTTATGTTTGCATAACTCCTTAGAGGGAGACCACTGTTTGCATCAGGGCTGAGGACTCTGGAGATGAGTACTGAGTCAGGTTTCTGCAATGTTTTCAGGAAGCTACAGCCAGTGATGTAAGTAACTGAGTTAAAATAAACTGAGTTACCTAACGCAGTTACTTTAGAGGGTAACGAGTAATCTAACTGATTACTTTTCCCCTCCATGGTAACTCAGTTCCCATTACTTTGGCTTAGTTACCCCAATTACATCTACCGCCAGTAGATGACAGTAGTGTAATTCCGGTGTCCTGCCGAAAAAGTTCCCCCGCCGGATAAGGACCCCCTGTACTGCGCAGGCGCAGGGCTTGCGCAGTACGAAGGACTATGGAGCTTCCGAAAATTGCCGAACCTAAACAGCTCTGAGTGAACTCTACACCGCGCAGGTGCAGTTAACCGCTTCCCGACCGCCCCCTTTATATTTACGTCCTCAGAAGGGCACGGCTAGGCAAAAGGACTTACGGGTACGTCCCCTTTAATGGCCTAGCCGTGCGGTCGGGAGCTCCGTGACCACGGCCGCGGGACCAGTGGACCCGATCGCCGCTGGTGTCCCGAGATCGGGTCACAGAGCTGAAGAACGGGGAGAGGTATGTGTAAACAAACTTCTCCCCATGCTTCCTACTCTGCCTGTCAGTGATCTGCTGTCATCGGGAACAGCGGATCACTGACGTCAGACGTCAGCCACGCCCCCTACTGTAAAAAAACACACAACACGTCACACTAACTCGTCCCCGCCCCCTAGTGGTTAACTCCTTCACTGCCACTGTCATTTACATAGGAATCAGTACTATTTAAATAGCACTGATTTCTGTATAAATGACAATGGTCCCAAAAATGTGTCAAAAATGTCCGATGTGTCCGCCATAATGTCGCAGTCACAATAAAAATCGCTGATCACCACCATTACTAGTAAAAAAAAATATTAATAAAAATGCTATAAAACTATCCCCTATTTTGTAAACGCTATAACTTTTTTGCGCAAACCAATCAATAATCGCTAATTGCGATTTTTTTTTATACCAAAAATATGTAGAAGAATACGTATCGGCCTAAACTGAGGAAAAAAAAATGTTTTTTTATATATTTTTGGGGGAAATTTATTATAGCAAAAAGTAAAAAATATTGCATTTTTTTCAAAATTGTCGCTCTATTTTCGTTTATAGAGCAAAAAATAAAAACCGCAGGGGCGATCAAATACCACCAAAAGAAAGCTCTATTTGTGGGGAAAAAAAGGACCCCAATTTTGTTTGGGAGCCACGTCGCACGACCGCGCAATTGTCAGTTAAAGCGACGCAGTGCCGAATCGCAAAAAGGGGCCTGGTCCTTTGGCTGCCAATTGGTCCGGGGCTGAAGTGGTTAACATGTAATTGTACGAGGCAATGCCGCACGCTCCTGATGCTTGTGCTACTCTGCAAGGGGCATCTATCGTGTAAGTAAGGGGCGGGTCTAGTATTACTGTAACCAAGGGCAGCATTTATTATTATTGTTATATATCGAGCTCTGCCCATTAATTTAACATTCGCCCTCTTCTGTAGCCATCCGCCCCTTACACGATATAATAATAATAGACCCGCCCCTTGCTTACACGCTATAACAGATCTGCCCCTTGGTTAGAATAATAATAGAGCAGCCCCTTGGTTACACGATATATAACAATAATAATAAATGCGCCCCTTGGTTACAGTAATACTAGACCCCCCCCCTTAGTTACACGTATAGAATATTTAAAAAAAAAGTCAGTTACTTTGCTGCGTAACTAATTACTTTTCCAATGTAGTAACTGAGTTACTAACGCAATTACTTTTTGGGAGAAGTAATTTGTAACTTAACTAATTACTTTTTTAACCACTTGCCGACCGCCCCATGTAGATATACGTCGGCAGAATGGCACGTACAGGCAGAACCACGTACCTGTACGTGCCATTCTTCAGGCGGTTGGGGGGTCCGATCGGACCCCCCTCCGCCGGCGGGGACGGTCGGCATCGCTTCAGGAGCGATCCGGGACGAGGGGACGGCCAGTGGTTTCTGGCCACCCCCTCGCGATCGCTCCTGGCGAATGAAAAGCTTCCCCTTCCTGTCTATTGTATAGACAGGAAGGCGGAAGTGATGTCACGCTCGGTGCGCCGGTCTATGTGACCGGAACGCCGAGCAGAGAAGATGTAAAGGTTAGTGCACAAACAGTACACTGACACCAGTACACATAGGCACACAATCCACCCCCCTGTCACCCCCAGATCACCCCCCAGATCACCCCCTCCCCCCCCAGTCACAGTGTCACTAATTGCAGTGATCATTTATTTACTGATCACTGCATTTAGTGTCAGTGTGACTGTAATAACTGTCAGGGCAGTTAGTTTTAGGTCCTAGGTAGCCCCCTACCCCCCCCTAATAAAGGTTTAACCCCCTGATTGCCCCTAGTTAACCCCTTCACCCCCTTTTGCCAGTGTCACTAAGCGATCGTTTTTCTGATCGCTGCATTGTGTCGCTAGGTAACCATTTTTTTTTTATTTTAACCGCCATGTTTTATATAGGTTCATAAATAGTTTTATAGGTCAGGTACCCCCATATTACAACCTAAATAAAGGTTTTAACCCCCTGATTGCCCCTAGAGTTAACCCTTTCACCAGTAATCACCGTATAACTGTCACTGGTGACGCTGGTTAGCCAGTTAGTTATTTCGTTATTTAGGTTCCCCGTCAGGTTTTTATATAGCGTCAGGTACCCCCATATATTACCTAATAAAGGTTTAACCCCCTGATTGCCCCTAGTTAACCCTTTCACCCCCTTTTGCCAGTGTCACTAAGCGATCGTTTTTCTGATCGCTGCATTAGTGTCGCTAGGTAACCAGTTTTTTTTTAGGTTAACCGCCATGTTTATATAGGTTCATAAATAGGTTTATAGGTCAGGTACCCCCATATTACAACCTAAATAAAGGTTTTAACCCCCTGATTGCCCCTAGAGTTAACCCTTTCACCAGTGATCACCGTATAAAATGTCACTGGTGACGCTGGTTAGCCAGTTAGTTATTTCGTTATTTAGGTTCCCCGTCAGGTTTTTATATAGCGTCAGGTACCCCCATATATTACCTAATAAAGGTTTAACCCCCTGATTGCCCCTAGTTAACCCTTTCACCCCCTTTTGCCAGTGTCACTAAGCGATCGTTTTTCTGATCGCTGCATTAGTGTCGCTAGGTAACCAGTTTTTTTTTGTATTACTGTTACGGGTGACGCTGGTTAGTTAGCTTGTTTTTTATACTGTCAGGGCACCCGCCATTTATTACCCAATAACGGTTTAAACCCCCTGATCGCCCGGCGGGTGATATCAATTAGGTTTTAGGGTCAAATAAGGTCTGCGTCGCCCCAGGTTAGTGCCAGTACCGCAAACACCCACGCGCAAAGCATACACCTCCCTTAGTGGTACAGTATCTGAACAGATCAATATCTGATCTGATCAGATCTATACTAGCGTCCCAGCAGTTTAGGGTTCCAAAAAAACGCATTGTTAGCGGGATCAGCCCAGATACCTGCTAGCACCTGCGTTTTCCCCCTCCGCCCAGCCCAGCCCAGCCCACCCAAGTGCAGTATCGATCGATCACTGTCACTGTCACTTACAAAACACTAAGCACACATAACTGCAGTGTTCGCAGAGTCAGGCCTGATCCCTGCGATCGCTAACATTTTTTTTGTGGTAGCGTTTTGATTCAGTCGCTAACAGTCAGGAGCTTTTTTACCTGTGAATCTCAAAAAAATAAAAAAAACAAAAATAGTTGTCGTTTTATTGTTCTCTCTCTCTCTCTATTGTTGCTCTTTTTTTACTCCATTCTATTCTGCAATGTTTTATTATGTTTTATCATGCTTGCTTTTCAGGTATGTAATTTTGTTTACTGTGTTTTAGTGTTAAGCATTTTTTTTTGTTTTCAGGTGCGCCATTCAGTTGCAGCGCGGATTTATTTATCTTGACAGCAACAGCGTTTGCTCCCACGATACATAAAGCCGCGACTCCAACGCTGTAGGAGGTGATTTCACCACCACAGTTAAAAAAAAGAGCATATGTGCCGAAGCATGGGGGCAGCAGGGGGGGCGGAGGAGCGATTGGCTCCTAATGCCACGTACATACGGTCGAAATTCCGACCGTGTGTACACGGCATAACTTTTGCGGGAGGATGCCCCCATGCATCGGCATATATAAATGGTGCATGTATGCCCATCATTAGAAGTGGGTGGATGAAGGGAGGTATTCTAATGGTGGGCATACCCACCAATCAATCTCTTTTTTTCGTTCAGCCAAGAGGCTGCATGAAAAAAAAAAAGATTACAATATATGTCCAGTATGTTGCTGGACTTTGAATGGTTATACCAGAATGATGCCTGCAGGTTTAGGTATCATCTTGGTATCATTCTTTTCAGCCAGTGATCGGCTTTCATGTAAAAGCAATTCTAGCGGGTAATTAGCCTCTAGACTGCTTTTACAAGCAGTAGGAGGGAATGTCCCCCCTCCCGGATATAAACCGCGCCATTGGGAAATTGGGAAAGCATTTTATCACACCAATCTTGGTGTGGTCAGATGCTTTGAGGGCAGAGGAAAGATCTAGGGTCTAATAGACCCCAATTTTTTCAAAAAAAGAGTACCTGTCACTGCCTATTGCTATCATAGGGGATATTTACATTCCCTGAGATAACAATAAAAATCATAACAAAGAAAAAAAATGGAAGGAACAGTTTAAAAATAGAATAAAAAAGCTAAATAAATAAAAAAAAAACTAAAAAAAAAAAAAAAAAAGCACCCCTGCCCCCCTTCTCTTGCGCAAAGGCGTACACAAGCGTTGGTCTGGCGTCATATGTAAACAGCAATTGCAGCATGCATGTGAGGTATCACCGCGAAGGTCAGATCGAGGGCAGTAATTTTAGCAGTAGACCTCCTCCGTGAATCTAATGTGGTATCATGTAAAGGCTTTTAAAGGCTTTTAAAAATGTATGTAGTTTGTCGCCACTGCGTGTTTGTGCGCAATTTTAAAGCATGTCGTGTTTGGTATCCATGTACTCGGCCTAAGATCATATTTTTTATTTCATCAAAAATTTGAGCAATATAGTGTGTTTTAGTGCATTAAAATAAAAAAAAGTGTATTTTTTCCACAAAAAATGCGTTTGAAAAATCGCTGCGCAAATACTGTGTGGAAAAAAAAAATGCAACACCCACCATTTTAATCTGTAGGGCCTTTGCTTTAACAATATATATAGTGTTTGGGGGTTCAACGTAATTTTCTTGCAAAAAAAAAATATGTTTTCATGTAAACAAAAAGTGTCAGAAAGGGCTTTGTCTTCAAGTGGTTAGAAGAGTGGGTGACGTGTGACATAGGCTTCTAAATGTTGTGCATAAAATGCCAGGACAGTTCAACCCCCCCCCAAATGACCCCATTTTGGAAAGTAGACACCCCAAGCTATTTGCTGAGAGCAATGTTGAGCCCATTAAATATTTTTTTTTTTGTCCCAAGAGATTGAATAATGAAAAAAAAAAAATATATATATTTTTTTTACAAAAAGTTGTCACTAAATGATATATTGCTCAAACATGTCATGGGCATATGTGGAAATACACCCCAAAATACATTCTGTTGCTTCTCCTGAGTACGGGGATACCACATGTGTGGGACTTTTTGGGAGCCTAGCCACGTACGGAACCCCAAAAACCAAGCACCGCCTTCAGGCTTTCTAAGGGAGTAATTTTTTTATTTCACTTCTCACTGCCAATCACAGTTTCGGAGGCCATGGAATGCCCAGATGGCATAAAACCCCCCAAAATGACCCCATTTTGGAAAGTAGACACCCCAAGCTATTTGCTGAGAGGTATTGTGAGTATTTTGCAGATGTCGCTTTTTGTCACAAAGTTTTGAAAATTGAAAAAAGAAAAAAAAAATTTTTTTTTCTTTACTTTCTTCATTTTCAAAAACAAATGAGAGCTGTAAAATACTCACCATGCCTCTCAACAAATAGCTTGGGGTGTCTACTTTCCAAAAGGGGGTCATTTGGGGGGGTTTTGTGCTATTTTGGCATTTTATGGCCTTCGAAACTGTGATAGGTAGTGAGGAGTGAAATCAAAAATTTGCACCCTTAGAAATCCTGAAGGCGGTGCTTGGGTTTCGGGGCCCCGTACGCGGCTAGGCTCCCAAAAAGTCCCACACATGTGGTATCTCCATACTCAGGAGAAGCAGCAAAATGTATTTTGGGGTGCAATTCCACATATAACTATGGCATGTGTGAGCAATATATCATTTAGTGACAACTTTTTGAAGAAAAAAAAATTATTTTTTATTTTTGTCTTTATTCAATCACTTGGGACTAAAAAAAAAAATATTCAATGGGCTCAACATGCCTCTCAGCAAATAGCTTGGGGTGTCTACTTTCCAAAATTGGGTCATTTGGGGGGGTTTTGTACTTCTCTGCCATTTTAGCACCTCAAGAAATGAAATAGGCAGTCATAAATTAAAAGCGGTGTAAATTCCAGAAAATGTACTCTGTATAGGACGCTATAACTTTTGCGCAAACCAATAAATATACGCTTATTGGCATTTTTTTTACTAAAGACATGTGGCTGAATACATTTTGGCCCAAATGTTTGACTAAAATTGAGTTTATTAGATTTTTCTTATAACAAAAAGTAGAAAATCTCTTTTTTTTTCAAAATTTTCGCTCTTTTTCCGTTTATATCGCAAAAAATAAAAATCACAGAGGCAATCAAATACCATCAAAAGAAAGCTCTATTTGTGGGAAGAAAAGGACGCAAATTTCGTTTCGTTACAAAATTGCATGACCGCACAATTACCAGTTAAAGTAGTGCAGTGCGAAATTGAAAAAAGACCTCTGGTCCTTAAGCTGACAATTGGTCCGGGGCTGAAGTGGTTAAAGTAAGATGACCAACACTGGCTAAAGCAAGGTACAGCACCCTGATCTACCTGCATTACATAGAGAATCAAATAGACCCAGTGATGCCATCACACAGTGTCTAAAATAAGGAATGTAATTAAAACAGGTTTTTATTTAAAAATTAAATTAGCATGTCGATAAGAGTATAAAGGAGGAACCAGGAAAGCCAAAATATAAGCAGAATAAACGTCAGCTTTAAAGTATAACAGATATGCAGAACAGAAACAGGAACAAATAAACTCCAAATGCAAAACAGTGACATGCAAAACAATGCACCAGCTTAAAATATATTCAAAATATGTGCCTTATTGTTAACATACATTTTACTGAAGTATAATATAAAAAAAATCACAACACAAAAAATGCAAATGAAAAAGGAACCATTCCCCCCATGCCAATAACACTAAATAAAGTCTTAATAAAATTAAGACATGCTTAATGATGATCTAATTTTCAACCAGACCCAATTTGCGGACACCCCACATATTACAAAATAATTTTTGTAGATAGTTTATTGGCTTTTTATTGATGAGGGATGTTTCTTTGTACTTTTTTCTTTTATTACTCTCTTTTTTTACAATTCATTGGAATTTATGTTGAAAAAAAAGTTCTTATTGGGTCTTGCATTAAAATGCAGCATCCTGCTTTTTCTAAGAACCACTTCTCAGCAAAAAAGAAGTTTAGATACAGCAGAGGTTACTATGGTGTATAAATGTCAAGCAGCAAGACACTTATGCCGCGTACACACGGTCGGAATTTCCAATGGAAACAGTCCGATGGGAGCTTTTCATCTGATTTTCCGACCGTGTGCATGCCCGTCGGTCTTTTTTTGTCTGCATTTCCGATTGAGAGCCTGTTCTTAATTTTTCCTAAGGAAAACCTTTCTATCGGATTTTCCGATCGTGTGTATGGAATTCTGACAGGCAAAATTTCGACGCATGCTCAGAAACAATTCAACGCATGCTCGGAAGCATTAAACTTCCCTTTTATAGTGCCGTCGAACATGTTGTATGTCGCGGTGTTATTGACCGTCGGAATTTGGTGTGACCGTGTGTAGGCAAGACAGTTTGAGCAAAATTCCGTTGGAATTCCGACGGGAAAACCATCAGAGCTTTTTCTGACGAGAATTCCGATCGTGTGTACGCGGCATTACAATCATGGATAATAGCCCCAACCAGTGCATACCTAACATTTATCTTGACTATGGGAGCACTCCAAACTTACAGAAAGCAGAGCACCCCCCCCCCCATGTTGAAGCCTGGTATGGTTCAGGAGGGGGCGCTCGCCCCCCCCCTTCCTGACCTGGCAGACTGCATGCTCTGATAAGGGTCTGGTATTTTTAAAATTTAAGTGTGGGCCTGGTATGGATTTGGGGGGGGGGGGCCCAACGCCGTTTTTGCTTTATAAATTTAGCGTGAGGTTTCATTCATACTAAAACCAAAGGAATTGTTTTGATTGGCCAAAGGAGAAATTGCACTCATCTCAAAGTCGGATCCAAATTGGATACTGTTCATTAAAGTCGGACCGAAGTCGCAGGGCAAAGTCGGATCGAAAGTCGTGCGACTTTCGTGTTGGATCAGTGTGAACAGGGCCTTAAAAACATAGAAGCTAATTGGTTACTATACACAGCTGCACCAGATTCTGTGTGCACCAGTTCTTATAAATTTCCCCCAATGTGTCTCTTCTTTTCTTTGTCTAACCTTATTGGTTGAGTAGTACATTTGGCAACTTCACACTCATCGCATGATATTTCTAATCGGAGTTACGGAGTTATGAGACTTTTTTGCCTACTACATTGTAAGCCTAGTTTACTGTTGTGGTTGGGGTGGTGAAAACAGATGTTTGAGACACATTTTTACCTGCAACACCCTTCCCAAGCTGCAGAGGCAGCCATAGGGGGATACACACATGACGCTGTAAAGCATTGCGATGCAACAAAAATTACCATACCTGCCATGCTTGCTGGGCAGTACAGGCCGCTGAACGAAACTCATTTAAGTGAATGGGGATGCACCGCAACCGTGTGCAGTGTATATGGTTGCAGTCTGGTGGTGAGGGATTTGAGCCTCTTCAAAGCCTGTTAAAACACTGTAGCACCCTCTAAGAAGTAGGATTTTTGTAAGTGCGGGTAAATTTATCAGGCCTAGCTGTAAGCTAGGCCTGTTTGTTTTGATCTGTGTGGGCTGGGAGTGGTGCAGTGTAGGCTGGTGACTCACAGACAGCATCATCTTTCGGTTACCTCCCATCTGCTTCTAGAGGATTCTAGAAGGAAGGAGGGGAAGAGAGGTGGAGTTGTGGGGGGTGTCTCAGGAAGCCCTGACCAATCCCCAACTAGGATTGGCAGGGGGCAGACCACCTTGATTTACCCAGGGTAAGCCCACCTGGGAGGAGTTGTCAGGTGGAAGAACTGGGAGATGGAGTACTAGCTGATGTGGCCTTTATAGAAACTCCCCAGTCTGGGAGAAGGGGGGGGGGGTGACCTTGGGCCTGGAGCTTGGGAGTGGAAGGGACTCTCGTACAAACCATGGGGGTGTCCTGACCAGGAGCAGAAGAGGACGGTGGAAGGTACTGCCCAGCAAAGTCTCCAGGGGGGGGATCCACCAGGTGTCGGTGAGTGGCAGGCACAGTCGGGAGAGCTGGGAGGCATGCCAGAGCAGACTGGGAGTGTGCAGTCTGAGATGGATGTAGAGCCAGCGGGAGAGACTGTGATGTCATGGGCAGTGGAGACAGGCATGAGATCACAGCGGGCTGACTGGGATCTGTAGTCCACCTAGGGCAGCTAGCACCAGGACTTTCTGGGATGAAGCGGGCTGACAGGGATCTGTAGTCCACCTAGGGCAGCTAGAACCAGGACTTTCTATTTTTTCCTGCTACACTAGAGGGGCCCACGGTCCCTGCCTGCAAAGGGCTGTTGCTGGGACCTGGCTGATGCCAGTGTCAGGCCTAACCAAGTGCTAGCTGTGCCTAAAGAGTTGTGCTGGAGGAAGAGGAAGGAATAGTCCGCAGCAAGAGTTGTGCTGGAGGAGGAGGAGAGTGTCTAATTTGTCCCAAACTTTGCAAATCTTTCTGGGCATCCCACAAATTCCCTAACCCCATCCAAGTTCTAAGCGCTGCGCAAACTGTTGGCGCTATATAAATCCTGTATAATATAATAATAATCCCTCAATAAAAAAAAACACAAAACAAAGCTGACGGACTGTGTCATTGTCTTGGAGTGTCTGGAAGTGAATGCCGGCCTGGGCAGGGTGACAGGTGGGCCACAACACTCAACAGCCCCTATGTGGGTACCGCTACAACACCTTCTGAAGAGTGATCCACCTCTGTTCAGAGGGTTACTGCAAATGTAAGTGAGCCCTAATCGTTGTACCTTTTTTGTAAATAATTTCAATAAGCAAATTGAGGATAAAAACAAAATACTAGTAGTGTTGTCTGCTTGGAATTTGCATCTTTGCTTTTTCTCTGCTTTGCAATAAATGTTCTTGTGTGTAGCAGTGAACTGCGGACTTGTGTGAGGATGTGACTAGTGAACTGATGGTAACACAAGGCTGCACATCCAGGAAACTGCAGGCTTATCAGCCAATCGGCATGCAAAGACGAGCAGTTTCACACTGCCTGCTTCTGTCACTTGCACGCTTTCAGTGTGCATGATGGATGCCCAGAGCAGGCTGACTATTTCCAATCAAGACCCTCAGGATGTGTTTGAGCTGATAAACCGGCTGGGCAGCGGCAGCTATGGAGAAGTTTTTAAGGTGAGTCAAACTCTGGAAGGGGCTTTCTTACAGAAACAAGGTAACCGTGTTCATTCTCTGTATAAGAGAAGTAATACCCAACTGCTACTGCTTAGTACCTTTTATAGAGACAGTCTGTTTGGTAAACGGTACAGGAGCCATTTAAAATGTATCTAAATCTAAAAACAAAAATGTAATATATTGCAGTTTACAAATCCTTAGAGGAGGTGGCTGCATTTGTTTTCTTTCTCTTTTTTTTTTTTTATGCTGGAGGAGCACTCTAGGACAGGAAATGTGTACTTCCGGGTGGAGGTGTTCTGTAGTCCACTGAGTGACTTGGGACAAAATGCTAACTGAGGATAGGACAGCAGGGGCAGAGAGCACGCAAAGTTCTTAGAGCACATCATTTTTTGTGTTATCAACTGGCATTTTGTGCAGTTATCAAACAAACACTTTAAGCCCTTATTCACACTGAACGCAGGTTTGAAATTGCACGAGTTCAGATAAAAATCGCACAATTTCAAACCCGCATTTTAATGTGAGTTTGGAGGTGATTTGAAAGACATCTGTGCGGGTTCATGCTCAGATGTCTATTGAAATCGCCCCCCGAAGTCGCCAGTGCAGGAACTACTTTGCGGCATGGCACCAATTGGGACAGTGTCTTTGCCGGCAATAGGCATGGCATGCGACTTCACATGTCAGGGGGTTAAAGTGATTGTAAGGTTTTTTTTTTTTTTTTTTAAAATAACAAACATGTCATACTTGCCTCCACTGTGCAGCTTGTTTTGCACAGTGTGGCCCCAAACCCCATCTTCTGGGGTCCCCCGGGGGCTCTGGCGGCTCCTCCCCACATCAGATAACCCCCTAGTAGAATCGCTCTCCCGAGGTGGTTACCTTGCGAGTGCGCTCCCGAGTCCAGCATTTGCGTCCATAGACACGAATACTGGACTCGGCCCCCCCCCCCCCCCCCATAGCCAATGGCTATGCTGCTATCAATCTATCCAATCAAGAGCCGGGACCTCGCGGATAGAAGGAGAACGCGTCACCGCCAACAGAATTAAGGGGCTCAGGTAAGTGAACCGGGGGGGGGGGGGGGGCGGTCACTGCCAGGTGTTTTTTCACCTTAATGCATAGGATGCATTAAGGTGAAAAAACATGAGGGTTTACAACCCCTTAAAGGCTAAATTCACACAGCCGCACGGATGGTTGCCGGGGAAGCATCTGATTTTTACTAGCAGCTCCAAACACCGCCTGCACGCACTGCCTGTGGTTGATTTACTAAAACTGGAGAGTGCAAAATGTGGTGCAGCTGTGCATGGTAGCCAATCGGCTTCTAACTTCGGCTTGTTCAATTAGGCTTTGACAAAAAAAGAAAACTGGAAGCTGATTGGTTTCCTTGCAGAGCTGCACCATATTTTGCACTCTCTAAGTTTTAGTAAATCAACCCCACTGCCTGCAAAAAGCAGCGGCTGCCAGGTTTGTACTCTGTAAAGAACAATGGCTGTTTGCATGTGTTCATCTTGTGAATGTGGAGCTTTACCTTTTTATATTGTCACTGTCACACTTTTTCATGTTTGGCAGCTACTCGCTGTTTTTTTCACATATTTGGTTTGCGCATTAGTATACCCCCATTTTTTCATCTTGTGAATAGATCTTCTGACTGGCCCTGGATTCAGGCAGTGTGTGTCCAGGGTTGGCAATTCTACAGATTTTTGGCCACACACAAACATGCCGCAGCAAACAGGCCATTTCCTGTGTGGCCGTAGCACAGTATTGCTGCGTCCAGAGCCGGATGCAGCAAACTATAGGGTTGATTTACTAAACCTGGAGAGTGCAAAATCTGGTGAAGCTCTGCATAGAAACCAATCAGCTTACAGGTTTTTTTGTCATAGCTTAATCTCCCTGGCGGTATTCGGGCTCGGGGTGAATTTTCAGTATCAAAACCGGTAACCCCGAGCCACACTCGGGATCGCATCGCAGGATCCAGGCAAAGTTGCTTACCTTGTCCCTAGGATCCTGCGATGTCTCCCCGCTGTGTTTGTGAGCTGTCCTCCGCTCGATCTATCACAGTGCTGGGCTTCGTTCCCTGCGAGCGTTGGGACGCATGGGAACGGAGCACAGCGCCAAATTCAAAAAGTGAAAAACACATTACACATACAGTACACTGTAATCTTACAGATTACATAACTGTATTACATTATTTCACATCCCTTTTGTCCCTAGTGGTCTGTCCAGTGCCCTGCATGTAGTTTTTATATTATATATACTGTTCTTTCTGCCTGGAAACTGGAGATTGTCCATAGCAACCAAAAAGTGTCCCTTTTACATCAAAAGTAGTTTTAGACCAGTTAGAAAACAGCGATAATAAATTAGAATCACTTGCAGAATTGAGCGATAGTGATTTGTGGGGAAATCCGTCATCAAACACTGAAAGTAATGACAGCGACAATTCTGCAACTGAGCAAATTTTTGATTTGATTACATTATTGAATCATTTTTATTATTATTATTTGTTATAATTATTTATAGTTATTTATTATATTATAATTTTATGTTTCAAACTTTATCATACCCGGGATGTCTACTAGACTTTTTGGACAGATTTAAGTGAGTTATTCCTAAGAATTACAGGCCTAAAATATAAAACGCCAAATTTCCATTCAAAACATTGTGCCGCGTTCAGCATCAAAAATCTGACATAATCATACCGCCAGGGAGGTTAATTGAACAAGCTGAAGTTAGAAGCTGATTGGCTACCACGCACAGCTGCACCAGATTTTGCACTCTCAGTTTTTAGTAAATCAACCCCACTGTGCCTCCACTCACCCATGTAAATGTAGCTTTGATGATATAAAAGTATTTAACTGACCAAAAGGAAGTAAATAAGAGAAGTTCCTTGTTCTGGTCTAGACACACTTTAGCACAGAAATGCCATGGTCCACCAGCAGTGGAAAATGGTCTAAAGATGACTTTTAAGAGGTAGCGGTAGAGGGGCACTTGACGCAGATTTTAACAGGTCATCAAAATGCCAACAAAGTCATTACTTGAGCCCAATTGGCATGTATTCGGCAACTCGCCACAAAGACGGGAACCCCCAGGAGAGGCCTTTCACCCAAGATGTAAAATCGAAGTGTGGAAAGCACCAAATGAAAAATCCTTATGCCGCGTACACACGGTCGGAATTCTCGTCGGAAAAAGCTCTGATGGTTTTCCCGTCGGAATTCCGGCGGAATTTTGCTCAAACTGTCTTGCCTACACACGGTCACACCAAATTCCGATGGTCAGTAACACAGCGGCATAAAACACATTCGACAGCACTATAAAAGGGAAGTTTAATGCTTCTGAGCATGCTTCGAATTGTTTCCGAGCATGCGTCGGAATTGCCTACACACGATCGGAAAATCCGAGAAAGGTTTTCCGTCAGAAAAATTGAGAACAGGTTCTCAATCCAAAGTCTGTCGGAAATTCCGACAGAAAAAGACCGTACACACGGTTGGAAAATCCGATGAAAAGCTCCCATCGGACTGTTTCCATCGGAAATTCCGACCGTGTGTACGCCGCATTAGGAGCCCAAAGTCTTTACTGTTCAGCTGGTTACAACAATAAGGGCAAAGGAGAGCAATGCATTTCGGGGTTCACACTAATCCCCCTTCATCAGGGCAAGGTGAAATGGCAGAACATTAAATGGACTCAAGAGTACTAAGCAGACTGATCTGCAGCCGGATGATGTAATAAACAGCCAGTGCTGGTATTTAGGCCTGGCCATATATTATACAATTTTTCTTATTCAATTCCCTTTTAGATTTACCTTCAACTATGTAGTGTAAGGACCTCCTATTATATGGTTTTGGTAAATCTAAATAACAATTGTATAATCTATGGCCGCCAGCCTTACAGTAGAAGTAGCAAGCCTCGATGTTTGACTGGGCGCTTTGGGCTTGCACTCTGTTGATTTGCTTTTTTTACTTATTTAGATGACCAATGGTTGATGTACCATGAAGTTTTATGGAAACAATTCATGTTTGTAATTGCATGTTATTTGTACACATAAGCAGAGCATTGCTTCTCTAATATTGTAAATTTATATAATTTTCTTCTACAGTGCTTTCCTTATTTTTATTTTTTTTTTAATTCCCAAACTACCTTCAACACTTTGCATGTAATTGGTTATTAAAAGAGAGAAGTATGGGGTTTGCTTTTTTTTGTGAATCATGCTTACCTAGCTGGATCCCCTACCGGCTCTAACACTGAGTGATCAAACACTGCTGATCTCTCGGCTCTTAGAGCTCCTGCTCTGCCCCCTCCTCGCTCACTGGAGCGCTGTACTGTAGAGGGGGTGGGAGTGGCCAGATCAGGCTCTGGGCGGCTTGCTGAGAGGCTGAGCCTGGTGCCAGTCCAGGCATGTGGGCAGATCCCGACCTATATGGTCGCGATCCTTCCTGGACTGGCTCTGTGATGTCAGCCGACAGCGGACTTCAGCACGCTGTCTGCTGAATATGAGTCACAGGAGTGCAAAAATGAGCTGCACTCCTGTGATCCACAGGGGAAGTACAGCCAAATTAGCGTTGGCTGTACTTCTATAATAATAATTCTAATTCTGTTTTTTTTATTTTTTTAAATATAGGATATGTTCATAGTATCCTGTTAAAATCCTGTATGGCAGGATGGCATAGTATCCTGTATGGCACCACTTGCACAGGCATTTTGCCATGCTGTGAATCCCAGTGGACACGAATGGCTGCAGCCGTCGACAACCTGTCATTGCAGTGTATCGGCTTGTGGCTGCTGCATGCAGCCTCATTGACTCAAAGTCTTGTATTGCTTGCTTTTTACTGTATTAGCTTTGTTAACACATATATAGTAGGTGTTTATTCCTGGTGCTACTTCCTATTCTTCACACAATGTCAACTGCAAAATACAGACACCCGCACTTCTTGTTTTGGCACATGGACAGTGTTGTTTTTTTATACAGGGGCATTATATTGCATCAGCTGACTGCCATGTCTATTATGGCAAGTGAACTCCAACCTTCCCTTTTAGTCTTGCACAGATATACAAGCTCTTCTCCTGCACTGAAATAGCTCGCCCTGATTTAACTGCACACTATGAGCTTGTCACAGTGTGCATTAGAAGCTGCAGCAAGCAGACAGAGCCTGCATCTTTTCCTGGCTGGAGGACGGCAACACGTAGCCCTCTCCTTCCCAGCCTTACTGACCCACCCTTTCCATTCATTGGATTTCACTTTTTCCAGTCGTGAAGGGTCATTCACCTTTACCGGGAGCTTTTGCATGCAAATGCAGCCTTCCTAAGAAAGCTCACTGTCGCAACTTGACATTCACCCATTTTAAAGGGATTCTAAAGGCTCAATTTAAAAAAAAATAACAAACATGTTCTACTTACCTTACCAATGGTTATGCACAGAGCAGCCCCCGATCCTCCTGTTCTTGGGTGCCCTGCCAGCTCTTCTGGCTCCTACCCCCCGCCAAGTGCCCACCATAGCAAGCTGCTTGCTATAGGGACTCCCAATCATGCTTGCACCTGAGCGTGCTTTGTGTGTCCCTAAGGCCCCACCCCCGGCTCCCTCCTCACTGGCTGTGATTGACAGCAGTGGGAACCAATTAGAAGGAGGAGAGCTGAGAGAGCCTCTGCTTTCATGCACATTGCTGGATCAATATCAGGCTCAGGTAAGTATAAGGAGAGGGTGGGGGTGAGCTGCATATAGTTACATAGTTAGCTAGGCAGAAAAAAGACACAAATCCATCCAGTTCAACCATAAAAAAAAAAAAAAATAATAAATAAAAATAAAAAATATCGTACAATCCAATATACCCCATTCTATACCCACAGTTGATCCAGAGGAAGGCAAAAAAACACCCCCAAAAGAGCATGCTCCAATCTGCTACAGCAGGGGAAAAAAATCATTTCCTGATCCCCCTAGAGGCAATCGGATTTTCCCTGGATCAACTTTACCTATAAATGTCAGTACCCAGTTATATTATGTACATTTAGGAAAGTATCCAGGCCTTTCTTAAAGTAATCTACTGAGTTAGCCAGAACCAACTCTGGAGGGAGTCTATTCCACATTTTCACAGCTCTTACTGTGAAGAAACCTTTCCGTATTTGGAGATGAAATCTCTTTTCCTCTAGACGTAAAGAGTGCCCCCTTGTCCTCTGCATGCAGAAGATTTTTTTTTACCTTTAATGCATATAATGCGCAAGGCTCCACTGCCTGTTTCTCTTCGTTAGGATGGCGTCGCCGGCACCTGATCCGGTGGACGGATCGGCCTCAGGAGGCCAACATCGCGGGCTCGCTGGACAGGTAAGTACCCTTATTAAAAGTCAGCAGCTACAGTCTTTGTAGTTGCTGACATTTAAAAAAAAAACGGCCAGACCTCCACTTTAACTTTGTAAGAAACAAGTGTCAGAAGGTTTAGTTTTGAAGTGGTTAAACTTCCCTTATTTACACACCAAAGTTCATTCCTTTGATCAAAGAATGAAAAGTTACAATGTTTCTAGTTATCTATTAGTACTGACAATGTTATAAAAAACTTGGCAGGCTGCCTGGTTTTCTTTTATTGACAGCTGGGTGAGCAGAGAATTCTCTACACTTGTTACATGAATGAATCGGGAAATTCTGCATAGAGATAGTGAGGGGGGTTGAATCGAGATCACAATTTTTTTAACGATTAATCGTACAGGACCCTGTCAGCCCTTCCCACTAGCTGTAACCTGCCTGCATTGCATAGAGAAACACAGAAACCCAGTGATGAGTAGTCTAAAAAAAATTTTTTAAATATCACTGGTGTGTTTAAGGCCTTGTTTATACCTGTGTGGGGCATTATTGTGAATTATTGTGCATTATGTTAAGACCATCAAGGGAGTTGGGTGGAAGATGGAGATACAGTGTTGAAAAGTCTCTCGGTGGCCCTTGAGCCGAACCCTCTAGTCCAGGTAGGGGTGTCCTGCTTCGGGTCAGGGCTTGGGTGCTGGAAGGATCCTACTGTAACACACGGGAGGAAGTCCTTCCAAGAGGCACGGGAGCAAGTGAGGACAGAGTGAGCAATCAGCACTGTTGGTGACTGAAAAGGGGGGAGACTGCCACATATAGCCAGTCTCCCTGAAGACAGCTGTGTGCTTAAGTCTTCATCCTGAGAGATCTCCTGAGAGTCAGCATGGTGGGCTGGTGAAGAGTCAGTCTGGAGGACTGGTGTGGAAAGTTAGCCCGGAAGGCTAGTGAAAGGGGCAGCTGCAACCAGGTGGGTTGGTGGTGCCTAAAGAGTAGACATGTGCGATTAGTTTAATTTTTTGAAATTCGTACATTCGTACGAATCCGAATTACGAATTTTTACGAATACGAATTCTGTACGAAATACGAAATTTCGTTTACGAATTTCGGATCCAAATTATCTGAATCCAAACTACCAAATGATGAATTTCAACTAATGTGAAAGAAATTATAGCGGATATAACGAATGATTCGAATGAATTTGAGATTCAGTATATCGAATCGTTACAAATCGTAACGAATATCGACACTCTACGAATAATAACGAATTATCCAAAAACGTATTAACGTTACATAACACATAAGTCTATTGTTCACCAATCACTCAGAGGAAGTACGAAATACGAAATTTCGTATACGTAAACGAAATTTCGGATTTCGTACTTCCTCTGAGTGATTGGTGAACAATAGACATTTATAGACTTGTGTTATGTAACGTTAATACGTTTTCGGATAATTCGTTATTATTCATAGAGTGTCGATATTCGTAACGATTCGTACGAAATTCGTATTTCGTATGAATCCGAATTAAATTTCGTACACGAATTACGATTTTTTTTTTTATACGAAACGGAATGGAACGAAACAAAACAAATTTTTTGACGGCTCCCATGTCTACTAAAGAGGTGGTGCTGGGATCAGTGACCACAGAGGCAGAGTTACAAGCTTTTTCACTACACTCATACCTCACAACTTTTTGAGATGGGAATGAGGGACACCTATCAGCAAAAGTATGCAGGCATAGGACACACCCCTTTCCACGCCCCCTTAAAGGAGAATTGTACAAAAAAATAAGATTGGTTGAACCCAAAAGTGCTTTTTTTTTACCACTACTATTCCTTTTATATTGGCTTTTGGAATTTAGAAAAGCAGCAATTTAGAAACTGTGCTGGAAAACACTTTTTGATAGATAAAAAGTGCATTTTATAACGAAACTATATAGATCAGATCAAAATGAAGGACAAATGAGGAGGAATGAGGGACAGAGGGACATTGCTCCAAATCAGGGGCAGTCCCTCGAAATCAGGGACAGTTGGGAGCTATGCTACACTGTGCTACAAAAAAGGGGCTACAAGTTCCTGCCTGTAAAGGGCCATTGCTAATCTGACTGGAAGCTGTCAGATCAACTAAAAGTGATTCAACTGGAGCAAGCAAGTGTTGTACAGGAAGAAGGTGAAAGAGAATGTACCGTATATACTCGAGTATAGGCCGTCCCGAGTATAAGCCGAGGCCCCTAAATCACCACAAAAAAATGGGGAAACGTATTGACCCGTGTATAAGCCGAGGGGCAAAAATGCAGCAGCTACTGTAAGTGGAAAAAGGGTCAGCAATGCCCATCTGCATGTCCCCTGTACAGACCCCCGTGTCCCCATTGCAGCCCGTGTCCCCATTGCAGCCTACCTCTGCCGGTCCGTGGGTCCGGGGTCCGGGGTCCTGGGTCCAGGGTCCGTGCAGCCGATGAGGTCCCGCTCTGTCCCCCCCACAGCGTGTACGGCGACATTACAAAATTTAAAAGCCGCGCCTCCTCGTCCGTGATAGGAGGAACACTTTTTTCCCAGCAGTCAGTGTGCAGTATTCTGCCTATCACGGACATTCTCTCATCCTCGTCCATAAGATGAGAATGACAGGCCATCCGTGATAGGCGGAACACTGTACTGCTGGGAAAATTAGTGTCCGCCTATCACGGACGGGCGGGAGGAGGCGGCGCGGCTTTTGAACACTGCCGTCTGTCTGCATGACACGCTGTTCATTTAGGCAGACAGCGGTGACTCGAATATAAGCCGAGGGGTGGACTTTCAGACCTAAAAAAGGGTCTGAAAATCGGTATATAGACTGTATATAGGAAGAGGTCCCTGAAGTTTTGCTGAAAGTTTTTCTGAAGTTAAGTGGGCATCCCATAACCTCCCATCCCTATCCAAGTTATCAACCTGAATAAATAACAAAAAAGAAAAATCACTGACTATTCTCTGACACTGGGGTGCTTGTGAACATTTAGTGTGCATGGCTGTGCAGGAGTGGGGGTTCCAAGTTCCCTACGGGGGTGTGCTACACAGATTTGGAAAATTGTGTTGGCAGAAACTTTTTGTGCTTTGACAGATATCTACAATCATGGTCAATATGAGCCAAAATATACAAATCACGATCAATAGGGTTTTTTTTTTTTTTTTTTCAATACTAGCATTTACAATTGTGCAATAAATTAGGGGTGTGAAATTACCTTTAGAGCATTGTTTTTAGTAGTTAAAGTGACACTAAACTCTGTTTAAAAATCTATTCTACCTTTTACCGTTTTCCTTTTTTATGCTGCTGTGATTTGACTTTCTGTTATGCCGCGTACACACGGTCGGAATTCTCGTCGGAAAAAGCTCTGATGGTTTCCGACGGAATTTCGCTCAAACTGCCTTGCCTACACACGGCCACACCAAATTCCGACGGTCTGTAACACAGCGGCATAAAACACGTTCGACAGCACTATAAAAGGGAAGTTTAATGCTTCCGAGCATGCGTCGGAATTTTGCGTGTCGGAATTGCATACACACGATCGGAAAATCCGATAGAAAGGTTTTCCGTCGAAAAAATTGAGAACAGGTTCTTAATCCAAAGTCTGTCGGAAATTCCGACAGAAAAAGACCAATGGGCATACACACGGTCGGAAAATCCGTTGAGAAGCTCCCATCGGACTGTTTCCATCGGAAATTCCGACCGTGTACGCGCCATTGGAGGGCAGCTAAATTCATTCTCTATAGTCCCACTGTATGTAGGAATATATCCATCCTCTCTTGCTCGCTCCCAAGATGAGCTATGGACTATGGGATTTGTGGGATTTGTAGTTCATATAGACCACAAATAAAGTGTGCTGTTCCCTTCAAACTAAATTTAATGGGAAAAGTAGAGGTTCAGGACTTCATGGAGGCAAAGAAACTCCAATAAAACAGGATTTCGTAAAATGTTTTATTTTTTCAAGGCCATTAAAGTGACACCACACGATATCCTTATTTGGCAAAAAAGAATCCATACACATCCACTACTTAAAGCGTACCTTCACCCTAACTGTGAAGTTGTCCTCCCCTGCCTCCTTTCTCCTCCCTCTCTTAGCAATGGATACTCGCACATGCGCAAAGACCACTAATAGGGAAGCTAGAAACCTTACCTGTCTTTACACATGCGCTCTATGTACAGATGAAGCACTGATGGGCTCTGCCTGGACCTCCTACGACCAGGCAGAGCCTGTGGGCACATCTGCGCATGCATCATATTGACGGTGCCTGGGGGTGCAGAGCCACTGAACGAGGAGGACTAAAGATCCACGTTAAAAGCCCTGTAACATATTTTTTAGGGCTGTTACTGATTAAAATTTTCGTGTTCGATTAATCGTTTTTTTTTAAGATGGATTAATCGACTAATTTCGATTAATTATAACGCACATACAGATCCAACTACCTTACCTGATCTCCTTGCATTGCAACTCTGCATTTGTCAGTGGTAAATGTGGTATACGCTATATACAATCACCCGACACTAGTTAGTTTCCACAATCCATGACTTAACTTCACAGTTCACAAATAAGTTTTAAAAAACTGTAGAACTGACGTAAGTCATTTTTTTTTTCCACAGTAGCGTGACAATCCCTCCACCTCCGGTCTAACTTATCACTCTCACCTTATGGAATGGACCCCTGTGCAAACAGGTGGTCATGCAAGAGGGTATCAAAAGGGTTAACATGGACCATAACTTCTCTTACGTCTCCTTAGATCTCAGCAAGGACGCAGGTCATGGGTAGAAGTGTTCACCGCTTAAGTATAAGATTACATTTTTGTGTTGAAACACAAACTACTCACATAAAGATGATAAAAACACCTGCATGTAAAGCCGACAAACGTGTTAGTTCCGTAGGGCAGCAGCGGGTGACGTCATGCGTAGCTCCTCCCCCGTACATGTTACGTTCAATCAGAACTTCGACATCACTGGACTCCTCCCCCCTTCCCGTCATTAGCAGACAGAGGCACTTGGGAAAGGGGGAGGAGTCCGGTGACGTTGATGTCTGTGACGTCACCGGATCTCCGACGGAACTCCCTGAAGACACGGAAGCCGCGGAGAGGTGAGAGCCAATTAAACGAATTTTGATCAATCATAAGAATTTTGATCGATAAAAAAAATTAATCGATTAATCGAGGAATTAATCTTTAATTTCCACAGCCCTAATATTTTTCATTAAATAATTTCTTACTGTGCTTTTCTGCCTCCTTGTAATGTCCTCCATGAGCTCCCGAATTTCTCCTAACTTCCTTTAGGAGTTAGCAGTTGCGGTCATGTGCACTGCTCTATGTACACTACAAATCCCATACTCCATAGTTTTATTTTGAGAGTGAACAAGAGAGAGGTGCTATGTTCCTACATAGAGTGGGACCATGGAGGACAAATGTAGGTGCCCTCTAACAGGAAGTTGGATCACAGCAGCAAAAAGGGGCATTTGAAGATTTAGAGGAGGCTGAGAGCAATAGAAGGGTCCTTTTGCGTTAAAGAGGATCTTCAGCCTCTAGAAAAGAAAGTAAAAGTTAGTAGCCACAAATACTGTAGCTGCTGATATTTACTAAAAGGCCATTTACCTGTCCAGGGATCTGGCGCCATCCTTACCCGGGCTGGTTCTTTGCCAGTCTTCAGGGGTCCGGCACCAGCATGTTTAGTGGGGGAAGCTGGCTGTGACTCCTTGCGGCTTCACAAGTTGCTCCCATGGGCTTTGTGAAGGGTCCTGCAGGCCTCCTGAGACCTGTGACCCAAGAGGGTGGTGGGGGGTGGAAGAATGTCTGGTGGAATCGCCTAGGCTATTCCAGCGGAAGTGGGAGATGGTACCTGCCAAAACTAAGTATCCACTCCCCTCCCAAAAAATAAACCTCCAGTTATTTATGTTGGGGTGGGGATTCTTAAAAGCAAAGTTTCTTGTTTAGGGTGAAGTTGCGCTTAAAGAATACATACTTGAATAGAATTTTTTTTATACCAGAGTTTAGTCACTTTAAGCAATGGGTGTGTAAGGATTATTTTTGGAGAATAAGGATATTGTTTAGTGTCACTATAAATACTTCAATATCCTCGATAGATCTCTACATCGTGGAATAAACCATTCTACAATATGTATAATAAATAAAGATTTTTATAACCTATTTGCTAGCGTATAAGGCGACCTGGCATATAGGACGACCCCCTACTTTTTGATTTAAAACTTTGGTTTTGTGCAGTACTCACTGAATAAGACGACCCCCTTGAGTGGTAATACCGTATCTTCAGAAACAAAGTTGGCACCGGGTAACGTGCTGTCCCACACAGTATACATACAGTATACCGCCCTGAGCCAATCACGGCAAGCTATGCATTCTATTATTGAATACAATGCCTGCTCGGATTGGCAGAGGCTGTAACATCATCAGCCCGCGCCTCTGACTCTCACAGCCAATCCGAGCAGGCTACTGTATGTAGCCTGCTCGGATTGGCAGAGGTTGTTACTCCAATCCGAGCAGGCGCTGTATTCATTAATAGAATACATTGCTCGCCGGGATTGTCTCAGCGGTGTATACTGTATGTATACAGTATTACTGCACACTCCGGAGGGCTTAACATCCAGCGGGCGGCTGGCATATGGTAACCCCAGCTTTATACCCAGCGTATAAGACGACCCCCCCTCTTTTTGCCCATTTTTTTTTTTTTACTGTAAATGGTCGTCTTATACGCCGGAAAATACAGTATATAATATACTACAAAAAATAGTGATGAAAAGAGGAACAGAGGGTCCTGGTTCTGCAATAGGGACTGTCCCTGAAGAAGTGATTTGGGAACTATGTTTTTGCTCTCCTACCACCTTCCTACCACCCTTCGCTGTCTCACATAATGTACATTCTAGTTTTGTTTACAAGTAGTGGTTAATATGCCTCAAAGGACACTCGATGAGGCTGGCTGACCACAGTGATGTCATCTAGCGGGAACGGGTGTATTAGTGTTTTGCTCTAATGTTCGGGCCACCTGCTGATTACAAGGTCCCCCTCCCCATTATGCATGCTGTGTTTTGTGGCTTCCTGTGCTGTGCATGTCACAGGTGCATACAGCAGCCTTTTTGGCTTCCTGTAACAGTGCGTAAGTTTTGTGTCTTCTGACACTTTTTTTCTCAGGGTAAATATCACCGGACAGGGCTTAAAGCCCAGGCCTGCAGTTTCTGTTTCAGTAATCTGATTGCAAAACAATGCAAAATCCACCAGATCTACATAAATGGTAACATTGGGGGAGATACTAAAACTGGTGGACACAGAATCTGGTGTAGCTGTGCATAGTAACCTATCCGCTTTTAACTTCAGCTTGTTCAATTAAGATTTGACAATAAGGCCCCTTTCACACTGACTGGCTGATCGGGTCCTTCGGTCAGTTTTTCAGGCGGACCCGATCGGACCATCCATAGCTCTCTATGGAGCAGTGGATGTCAGCAGACGTGTCCACTGACACCTGCCGGCATCCAATCTGGTCTGCAAAAAAACAGACGGATGGGGATCCTTTCCCCATCTGTCCAGCAGATCAGATGGCAGTCAAATGGAAATGGACAGGCGGTCTGTTTCCATCTGACCACCATATAGAGAAGAGCTGACTGTGTCCGCTCTGCATAGTGGAGTGGACACGGACCTGTCATCCGTCTGCTCAGCGGGGATCATCAGACAGGTCCCTCGCTTAGCAGATGGATCCGCTTGGCTGTGTCCGCCTCATCTGCAAGGGGCTTAAGCCCTGGTTCACATTGATGCTACTTTGAAATCGTGCTACTTCACTTGAAGTAGCACAATTTCAAAGTAGCAGGTCAGCGCGATTTCGGGTGATACTTGAAATCGCACCTGAAATCGCACCTGAAATCGGCATAAGTAGTGCTGTAACTACTTTTGAAAATCGGTGCGGTACGGCGTCACACCAATTGGAATGGTGCCATTGCCGGAAATAGGCTGCAACTTGTCATGCGATTTGACCTGTCAAATCGCATGAGAAATTGCTCCAATGTGAACAAGGTCTAAAACCTAGAAACTGATTGGTTACTATGCACAGCTGCACCAGATTCTGTGTGCACCACTTTTGCTACACAAGTCATATTGTAATTTAAAGCTGCTCTTCACCACCCCCCACTTTTTTATTTTTTAATTCCTACTTACCTGATGCTGTGTTCTCCACTTTTCAGATACTCACTCACTCAGATCCAGTGTTGTCCTGCTGAGAGCTTCTTCTTCTCTGCTTCCACATGGCCATGCACCCCCATCTTCTTTTGTGTGACTTCCTCTGGAGGCTGCCCACTTTTCTGGTTTCAGCCAGCGGCAGCCCGTCCATTAGGGGGCACAGGGACGCCGCCCCCCTAATCCATGGGCCCGGCCCCTAATCTACATGCAGGGCGCTGGATGCATGGGTTTCAATTTTTTTTTTAAGCACTTGGTTAGGGCCTGAGGCTCTAATTGGCTTCAAAAAAGGGTAGGTTCGGGCCCCAGGGTTCCACCCACTTGTGTGACATTAGTGAATATATGCTAATGTCTTCCTGCTTCTCCCCCCCCCCCCGCCAATCAGGAAGCAAGTCCTGAGGCCCGATTGGCCAGGGAGTCTTAGGACTCCTGGACAATCGGTCTCAGGACCCACTTCCTGTTCAGTTGGGAGGAGAAGCAACGCCTGTTCAGCCAGGAGGAGAAGAAGCAACGGCCCCGGCTCTTCCCTCGGCAAGCTGGAGCAAGAAGCAGCATCGGCCCCTCCCAATGTAAGGCCACTGATTGCCGCCGTCCGTCTCCCGCAAGGGGGGGCACTGATCGCTCCCATCTGTCTCCCATGGGGGGGCAGGTTTGTTTGATGCCCGTCCTCCAAAATATTGAGCACCAGCTGCCAATGGCCAGCGGGCCTCCTGATAACACACCGCTAGACCCCTGCCCCCTCATCTTTTTCTGAATGAAGGACTTTGCCTCCTGGAACATTTGATCGGTGTTGCCAACTGTCACTATATTTACTGGCAGCCAGTAAAAAACTTTAATTTTTCTCCTGCCAATACATGTGACAGGGAAACGTTGCCAGTAAGAAATATGGCTGTGGCGCTCAATCCGAGTGCCTGCTACAGTGTGTTCGGGTGGGCTACAGTGTGAGCGTGTTGCACAATGTCATGGTGCAAGGGAGGCAAATGTGCGGGTTTGGGAGACGAGAGCAATGCAAGACAGGAGTTGGACTGTCAGTGTTGTTTGGACTGAAGGGACCACCTGGTGTGGAAAGAAACTGTCACTCTGAAGGTGACGTGTCGGTGAGGTGTCATCATGATCTGTGCTGCTGCACACTGCTGTCACTGTCACTATGAGAATGAATTTTATTTGTGTGTGCCTCCCATTCTAATTTCCTGCCCTCCTGAGTCCTATCCCTGAGCTACTTTACTATATCAAAAATAAGAAATGTTTTTTGCCTTAATATCTACCTTAAATCACACTGCTAATTGCATATTGTACTTGTTTGTAGCTTAAATACTGGAAATTTGAACTTGACCGATTCCCGACCTGCGCACGACGGTGTACGTCGGCAGAATATCACGGACAGGCAAATGGGCGTACCTGTACGTCCCTTTAAATTTGCTGCCATGCCATCGCGTGCGCACCGGCTGGGAGCTCCGTGAGTCAGGTCGCGGGTCCCGTGGACTCTGTGTGCGGGGATACCCGCGATCGTCTCACGGAGAGGAAGAGCGGGGAGATGCTAATGTAAACAAGCATCTCTCTGTTCTGCCTAGTGACAGTGTCACTGATCAGCGCTCCCTGTGATCGGGAGCGATGATCAGTGATGTGTCACAGCTAGCCCACCCCCCCTACAGTTAGAAACACTCCCCAGGACACACTTAACCCATACAGCGCCACCTAGTGTTAACCCCATTCACTGCCAGTCACATTTACACAGTAATCAATGCAATTTTAATCGCACTGATCGCTGTATAAATGTGAATGGTCCCAAAATTACGCCAAAATTGTCCGAAGTGTGTCGCCATTATGTTGCAGTCATGATATAAATCGCTGATCGCCACCATTACTAAAAAAAAAAAAAATATTAATAAAAATGCCATAAAACTATCCCCTATTTTGTATACGCTATAACTTTTGCGCAAACCAATCAATAAATGCTTATTGCGATTTTTTTTTTTTGTAGAAGAATACAGTGGTGTGAAAAAGTGTTTGCCCCCTTCCTCATTTCCTGTTCCTTTGCATGTTTGTCACACTTAAGTGTTTCGGAACATCAAACCAATTTAAACAATAGTCAAGGACAACACAAGTAAACACAAAATGCAATTTGTAAATGAAGGTGTTTATTATTAAAGGTGAAAAAAAATCCAAACCATCATGGCCCTGTGTGAAAAAGTGATTGCCCCCTAAACCTAATAACTGGTTGGGCCACCCTTAGCAGCAACAACTGCAACCAAGCGTTTGCGATAATGTGCAATGAGGCTTTTACAGCGTCCTGGAGGAATTTTGGCCCACTCATCTTTGCAGAATTGTCCTAATTCAGTTACATTAGAGGGTTTTCGAGCATGAACGGCCTTTTTAAGGTCATACCACAACATCTCAATAGGATTCAGGTCAGGACTTTGGCTAGGCCACTCCAAAGTCTTCATTTTGTTTTTCTTCAGCCATTCGGTGGTGGACTTGCTGGTGTGTTTAGGATCATTGTCCTGCTGCAGAACCCAAGTTCGTTTCAGCTTGAGTACACGAACAGATGGTCGGACATTCTCCTTCAGGATCTCTTGGTAGACAGCAGAATTCATAGTTCCTTTTATCACGACAAGTCTTCCAGGTCCTGAAGCAGCAAAACAGCCCCAGACCATCACACTACCACCACCATATTTTACTGTTGGTATAATGTTCTTTTTCTGAAATGCAGTGTTCCTTCTACGCCAGATATACTTGGACACACACCTTCCAAAGAGTTCCACTTTTGTCTCATCGGTCCACAGAATGTTGTCCCAAAAGTCTTGGGGATCATCAAGATGTGTTGTGGAGAAATTGAGACGAGCTTTGATGTTCTTTTTGCTCAGCAGTGGTTTTCTCCTTGGAACTCTGCCATGCAGGCCATTTTTGCCCAGTCTTTTCCTGATGGTGGAGGCATGAACGCTGACCTTAACTGAGGCAAGTGAGGCCTGCAGTTCCTTGGACGTTGTGTGGTCTTTTGTGACCTCTTGGATGAGTCGTCGCTGCGCTCTTGGGGTAATTTTGGGCGGCCGGCCACTCCTGGGAAGGTTCACCACTGTTCCATGTCTTCGCCATTTGTGGATAATGGCTCTCACTGTGGTTCGCTGGATTCCCAAAGCTTTGGAAATGGCTTTATAACCCTTTCCAGACTGATAGATCTCAATTACTTTCTTTCTCAATTGTTCCTGAATTTCTTTGGGTCTCGGCATGATGTGTAGCTTTTAAGGATCTTCTGGTGGACCTTACTGTGTCAAGCAGCTCCTATTTAAGTGATGCCTTGATTGTGAACAGGTGTGGCAATAATCAGGCCTGGGTGTGGCTAGAGAAATTGAACTCAGGTGTGGACAACCACAGTTATAGTATGTTTTAACAAGGGGGGCAATCACTTTTTCACACAGGGCCATGATGGTTTGGATTTTTTTTCACCTTTAATAATAAACACCTTCATTTACAAATTGCATTTTGTGTTTACTTGTGTTGTCCTTGACTATTGTTTAAATTGGTTTGATGTTCCGAAACACTTTAGTGTGACAAACATGCAAAGGAACAGGAAATGAGGAAGGGGGCAAACACTTTTTCACACCACTGTACATATCGGCCTAAACTGAGGGAAAAAAAAAAATGTTTTATATATTTTTGTGGGGATATTTATTATAGCAAAAAGCAAAAAAAAAAATTTTTTTTTTTTTTCAAAATTGTCTCTCTTATTTTGTTTATAGTGCAGAAAATAAAAACCGCAGAGGTGATCAAATACCACCAAAAGAAAGCTCTACTTTTGGGAAAAAAAAGACTTAAATTTTGATTGGGAGCCATGTCGCACGACCGCACAATTTTTGGTGTTGTCTCAGTAAATTTTCAATCTGGTAGGTTGGCAACATTGCATGTGATGTGCATTTTCCCGGAGACACAGGAAACGCATCATTCGCCTAGGCAAGTGAAGTGCATTGGGGGTTTGACAAACATTTTATTAAAAAAATAAACAAAAAAAAAAATTGCGATATTTGTGTAGCACGGGAACTTCCTTTTTAGGGTAAAGATCTGCTTTAACGTCATTAAAAATGACCTTTCTACCTCAAGCATGGTAATTTTTTGTACAATTCAATGCCATATGGCAACCTGGAGGTGTTACGCTTCCAAAAATGTAATTTCCTGCTTGTTTGATTAGCTCACAGATTTTCCAAGAAGTCTGCACTAAAATACAAGTCAGATATTAGGCATTCCCTGCAAAAGAAATGTTATTTTTGGTAAGATACTCCCTAAGGCTGGGTTCACACCTATGCAGGTTGCGGTTGATCTGTTTTCCCATCACATGAGAGGCCTACCCTGGGGCGGGTTGTTCTGGGCTATGATAGGCACCTTGTACAGGGTCACTTTTACTACACATGGGGTACCTTTTTCCGTGTGATGTTTTCATCAATGCCTTGGGACAAGGCCAAGGCTGCCGTGAGGGAAGACTCAACCTTAAGACAGGGACTCTGCTTTTAGAGATGAACTTACACCATGTACTCTTGCACTGTAACTGTTCTCCCGAGTCCTCGTGTTAATGTACAGCTTTTCAATAACTTGCATTTAGGAGGGACACACTGAGCCCTGTCCACATCCACCTATATACAGCATATCACTCCCAGTAATGGTATGGGGTTCTGTCGTGTACATAGCACAGGCTCCAAGCGTGCACTCAACTTCACTTAACTCTTTCGTACCTGGACCTCTGTGGCGTATGTCTGCTCCCATTGCTATGAAGATGGACTGCTCAAGGAAAGAGTGCCAACAACTCCCTCCTGCAAGAGGCTATTCCACCTATCTCAGGCACACGCATGACGACAGGCTGCTGTTAGACTTCTGTTACCCTAGGTAACCACTTGTGTCTTCACACTACTCCACTCCACACCAATGTCTTCATACCCCAATGTGTTTAAGACCCATTGCAAGTTACTTGCATTCTGGGGCGTTGCTAGGTCTACAAAAGATCTGGGGCTAGAGCCCAAAGTAGTGTAGTAAAGAAAGTCATATGCTTGGTTGGGCATACACATGTATTTACAGTAATATATGCGTGTGTGTGTGTGTGTGTGTATATATCCCCAGAGAGTCTCCCACTCACATCATGGTCCCCGGAGAGCCCCCCCCCTTACATAAGGGTCCCCAGAGAGCTCCTTCTTACATCAGAGTCCCCAGAGAGCCTCCCCCTTGCATCAGGGTCCCCAGAGAGCCCCCCACTTACATCAGGGTCCCCAGACACCCTCCCCTCCCCTTGGGGACCCCTGCAGGGACTCGGGGCTATGGGCCCCAGATTTGGGGCTATAGCCCCAAAAGCCACCCCCTAGTGATGCCAATGCTTGCATTACACCCCTTTTAGTACCTTCAGATCATTCGGGACAACGGTTCAAATTTTTTACTTCTAAAAGGGCAAAAAGGCAATGACAGACTTGTGCACAACAGAAAATTTAGTTTAGTTTCAGTTCCTTGTCATTCGTAAAATACATAATTTCATTCTGTTATATTCGTTAAGTTACATTAATACGTTTTCAGAAAATTTGTTATTTCTGTAGAGTGTCGATATTCGGTATACTGAATTTCGAATCATGTCGAATTAATTCGTTATATGCGCTGTAATTTCATTCGTATTCGTTGAAATTCGATATTTATGTATGTATATATATATTCGTGATAATGATTCGTAGTTTGGAAAGTCATTTATTTATTGAATCTATTAACACACACAATGACAATATCTCTTCTCCTCGGCTCAAATACAATACAACACCCTTCTCACTCAGTTCTCAGGAATGCACTTTGCCAGTAATCCAACCTCCAGCACAAAATCAGCTGATTGGACTGTAAGATTTACTTTGAGTTGACCTTTTGATTTATTAGATCATTAACGAATTACCGTATCATGTCGAATTCATTCGTTATATCCGCTATAATTTCTTTTGTATTCGTTATTTTTTTTATTGGATCGATCCCCCGCTGAGCAGAGCGGGCTCCGTACATGGACACGTGAAAGAGCCTTAACTCTAACTATAGGCTGTGTGCTGCCCTCGGCATACCTGCAAAGGTAGTGTGCGTGTAAAACAGAGTCCATCAGAGGCATTCATCTAGAGCTGGTGTCTTTGGGGCGAACCCCAGGTTCTCTTGACCTTACCTCTAGGCAGTGGTAAGAGACATTCTTCTGTTCCTTACGGGTGTCATTCTCTGCCTCATTCCCTTATGGACATCGGACCTGATTCGGGCCCTGGGGCTCTTATAGCCAACAATACAGACGAGCTGAAGGCCACTATAAAAGCAACCTGGGCTTCCATTACACCTCTGCAGTGCCACAGGCTGATCGCCTCCATGCCACACTTCAGCAATGCAGTAATTCATGCAAAAGGAGCCCCGACCAAGTATCGAGTGCATACTATACTGTACATGGAGCAAAGAAAGTTCCTAAAGCGCCAGGGTCCGGGATAAATTGTCTCAAGCAAGGTATGGCATGTAATGTAACTGTATTCCACTGAAAGATACATCAATTACATAAAAACAACCATAACATTTATTGAAGGTAGAACATGACGAGTGGCTTGGCCCAATTTAAGTGTCAGAGGTATGCAACCAACAGTAGCTAACTGCTTACTTGAATCCACTGGGAGGGGTCTGGGATGTGTCTGGAAGAAAACAGCCTCGGTGATACTGTAAGGCAGTTGGAATGGACAATGATCACCCAGCAACCGGGAGGAAGCTGATGTAACCACCTTGACACTGATGGAACCAGGACTAGGAGGGCAAGCTGTATCCAATGGTCCCGTCACAATGACGACATGTTTCGCACGCCTGTGCTTTGTCAAGTGATCGCAAAACATGTCATAATTGTGACGGACCATTGGATATAGCTTGCCCCCTTAGTGTCTTGCAGTGTGCATCCCCTCAGCAGCTTCCGCCCTTGATATTTACAGCACGGTGAGTGACATCATCGCCGGCAGCTGTACACACAGGCGACATCTCCCTAGGGTTGAGGTTGTCATCACTCCCTCCGGTCCTGGTTCCATCAGTGTCAAGGCAGTTAAATCAGCTTCCTCCCAGTTGCTGGGTGAACATTGTCCATTCCAACTGCCTTACAGTATCACCAAGGCTGTCATCTTCCAGACACATCCCAAACCCTTCCCAGTGGATTCAAGTAAGTAGTTATCTACTGTTGGTTGCATACCTCTGACACTTGAATTGGGCCAAGCCACTCGTCATGTTCTACCTTCAGTAAATGTTACGGTTCTTTTTATGGAATTGGTGTGTCTTTCAGTGGAATACAGTTCCATTACATGCCATACCTTGCTTGAGACAATTTATTACAGATTCTAGCGCTTTAGGAACTTTCTTTGCTGCTTGTTTATGTTACTTCCTCACAGGAGTATTTTCCCAGCTGCTGCGATCCATGGGGCTGACATCCAGTTTTTCAACACAAAAAACTCACCTGACCTAAACTCCATAGAGAATCTATGGGGTATTGTCAAGAGGAAGATGGGAGACACCAGACCCAACAATGCAGATGAGCTGAAGGCCGCTATCAAAGCAACCTGGGCTTCCATAACACCTCAGCAGTGCCACAGGCTGATCGCCTCCATGCCATGCTGCGTTGATGCATTAATTCACGCAAAAGGAGACCCGACCAAGTATCGAGTGCATAATATACTGTGCATGGACATACTTTTCAGTAAACCAACATTTCTGTATTAACCCCTTCCCAACCAGTCGCCGCAGTTATACTGCGGCAGATTGGCTCCCCTGCGCAAGCCGTCATAGCTGTAAGTAGCTTTAAGACGCTTTAGCGATGACTGCCAGGCACCCGCGATTGCTCGAGACAGAGCGAGAACCGGCATCTGTGTGTGTGTGTGTAAACGCACAAATCCCGGTTCTCTCAGGGGAGAGGAGACAGATCGTGTGCTCCTAAGTAGGAACACAGATCGGTCTCCTCCCCTAGTCAGTCCCAGCCCCCCCCCCACAGTTAGAACACACCTAGGCAACACAGTAAACCCCTTGATCGCCCCCTAGTGTTAACCCCTTCCCTGCCAATGACATTTATACAGTAATTCGTCGTACTACTGTCATAAAATTATGATCAGCTTTCATGTGTTAGTGACAAATGACCCAGACGATAGTGAGACTCAAACACTATAGGGATGTAGGGTCATTTATAACGCTCGTTTTTTGCCTAGATAGTTTTAATACTGGTTTGATTGATGACCTTTTATGGAATATATTCATTTGGAAATTAAATAAATTGAGAGAGAAAAACGGAATTACGCTATATGATCCTACTTTCTGTCCAAGAACTGGGGGGGATTCCAGGATATGCTGTGACACCTTCTATGACGCTGAGGATAGCCGTGGTTTACATATCAATGCCTGAATGTGTTCATCTCTCTGATGAGTGTGAACCCCGAAGGGTAGTGTGACGCAGGGACTCTGGTGTGAGGTGCACATCTCTCTATCATAGCAGGACTACCATTTGGGTTTTCTGGGACTTCTCTCACCATCTGTCAACTGTATATTCCTTGTGTGTAAGGATGAGCCGAACACCCCCCCGTTCGGCTCGCACCAGAACCCGCGAACGGACCTAAAGTCCGTGCGAGCTTTAGAACCCTATTAGTTATAATGGATGCGAACGTTCGAAATTAAAAGTGCTCATTTTAAAGGCTAATATGCATGTTAATGTCATAAAAAGTGTTTGGGGACCTGGGTCCTGCCCCAGGGGACATGTATCAATGCAAAATTTTTTTTTAAAAAACGGCCGTTTTTTCAGGAGCAGTGATTTTAATAATGCTTAAATTGAAACAATAAAAGTGTAATATTCCTTTAAATTTCGTACCTGGGGGGTGTCTATAGTATGCCTGTAAAGGGGCGCATGTTTCCCGTGTTTAGAACTGTCTCTGCGCAAAGTGTCATTTTTGAAAGTAAAAAAGCTATTTAAAATCACTCGCGGCTAATGTTAATTCACGGCTCCCGTAACACAGAGAACAGTTATTCATTGAAACTCATTCATAAAAAAAAGTCATTTATAAAAAAAAAAAAAAATGAAAAAAAAAAAAGCGTAGGGGTCCCCCCAAATTCAATAACCAGGCCCTTCAGGTCTGGGATGGATATTAAGGGGGATCCCAGCCAAAAAAAAAAAAAAAAAAATGGCGTAGGGTCCCCCTCAAAATCCATACCAGACCCTTGAGGTCTGGTATGGATTTTAAGGGGAACCCTAGCCAAAAAAAATGGCGTGGGGTCCCCCTCAAAATCCATACCAGACCCTTATCCGAGCACGCAACCTGGCAGGCCGCAGGAAAAGAGGGGGGGACGAGAGCGGCCCCCCCTCTCGCCTGAACCGTACCAGGCCACATGCCCTCAACATTGGGAGGATGCTTTGGGGGTCTAAGACCCCAAAAGCACCTTGTCCCCATGTTGATTAGGACAAGGGCCTCTTCCCCACAACCCTGGCCGGTGGTTGTGGGGGTCTGCGGGCGGGGGGCTTATCGGAATCTGGAAGCCCCCTTTAACAAGGGGACCCCCAGATCCCGGCCCCCCCCCTGTGTGAAATGGTAAGGGGGTACAAAAGTACCCCTACCATTTCACCAAAAAAGTGGCAAAAATGGTAAAAAGGACAGGAGACAGTCTTTGACAATTCCTTTATTAAAATCTTCTTTCTTCTTTCTTCATCCTTCGGATTCTTCATCTTCTCCTTCCTTCATCTTCTTCCATCTTCTTCTTCCATTTTCTTCTTCCTCCGATCCGCTTCTTCTTGCGCTGGTCTTCTCGTCCTTCTCGTCCGGCATCTTCTTCCGTCGGCGTCGGCGTCGGTGTCGGTGTCTTCTTGGGCCGCTCCGCGCAATGGGAGGCTCCCGCTGTGTGAGGCTCCGCTCCATCTGACAGGTCTTTTAAAACGGAGGGCACCTGGTGACCCCGCCCCCCTCTGACATCATGGGGAAAGCCATCATGGAATTCCCCATGACGTCCCTGTGCGTCAGAGGGGGCGGGGTCACCAGGTGCCCTCCATTATAAAAGACCTGTCAGACGGAGCGGAGCCTCACACAGCGGGAGCCTCCCATTGCGCGGAGCGGCCCAAGAAGAGACAGAGACACCGACGCCGACGCCGACGGAAGAAGATGCCGGACGAGAAGGACGAGAAGACCAGCGCAAGAAGAAGCGGATCGGAGGAAGAAGAAAATGGAAGAAGAAGATGGAAGAAGATGAAGGAAGGAGAAGATGAAGAAACCGAAGGATGAAGAAAGAAGAAAGAAGATTTTAATAAAGGAATTGTCAAAGACTGTCTCCTGTCCTTTTTACCATTTTTGCCACTTTTTTGGTGAAATGGTAGGGGTACTTTTGTACCCCCTTACCATTTCACACAGGGGGGGGGCCGGGATCTGGGGGTCCCCTTGTTAAAGGGGGCTTCCAGATTCCGATAAGCCCCCCGCCCGCAGACCCCCACAACCACCGGCCAGGGTTGTGGGGAAGAGGCCCTTGTCCTAATCAACATGGGGACAAGGTGCTTTTGGGGTCTTAGACCCCCAAAGCATCCTCCCAATGTTGAGGGCATGTGGCCTGGTACGGTTCAGGCGAGAGGGGGGGCCGCTCTCGTCCCCCCCTCTTTTCCTGCGGCCTGCCAGGTTGCGTGCTCGGATAAGGGTCTGGTATGGATTTTGAGGGGGACCCCACGCCATTTTTTTTTGGCTAGGGTTCCCCTTAAAATCCATACCAGACCTCAAGGGTCTGGTATGGATTTTGAGGGGGACCCTACGCCATTTTTTTTTTTTTTTTTGGCTGGGATCCCCCTTAATATCCATCCCAGACCTGAAGGGCCTGGTTATTGAATTTGGGGGGACCCCTACGCTTTTTTTTTTGTTTTTTATTAATGAATGACAGCTCTCTGTGTTACAGGAGCCATCAATTCATTAGCCGCGAGTGATTTAAATAGCTTTCTTCCTGCAAAAATGACACTTTTTTGCAGGGAAAGTTCTAAGCACAGGAAACCTGCCCTCCTTCACAGGCTACCTATAGACACCCCCCAGATGTGATACTGCAATGCTGTTCTAACAGCATGCACACACATATCCCCAGAAATAAAGAACATATTGTTGTCAGCAGTCAGCAGCACACTGACACGCTGACACTGTGAGTGAAACATAATATGCGAGGCCGCCGCAGCGGCGGCCTCTTATACCGTGGGGCGTGTATTAAAGCCCCTGAGCTATAATTGGCTACAGGCATCCTGCCTGTAGCCAATTATGGCTCTCCTCGCTGCCGGCGCTGTGATTGGCCAAGCATGCGGGGTCACAGTGCATGCTTGGCCAATCATCAGCCAGCATTGCACTGCGCGGGCCGCAATGCATTGCGGGGCCGCTCGCATCACACGAATTTGATGCGAGCGGTCCCAATAGTTCTGGGCTCGCCGAGCGAGCGAACACCCGGTGCTCGATTCGAACATGGGTTCGAATCGAACACCGGGCTCATCCTTACTTGTGTGTAACTAACACATGAAAACAGATCATATATTTATGACAGTAGCGCTGCTGTAATGATTACAGGCACCTGAGTTGGACTTGTGTACCTTTTTTTTAATTACAATTTTACTGATGGTTTTATGCATTTGCATTTTAAGCAGCAGCTGATATATATGTTGTATGTAGTGTTGCAACTTTGGAAGTTCTATATTTTATGAAAACTGATATTTTCATAGCGCTGAAATAGTGGAAGGAGGCCTAGGGTTTCACTGTATTTTGACATGATACATTAATCAGGGCTATGTTTTAGCTCTGATCACTGTATAAATGTCACTGGTCCCAAAAAAGTGTCAAAAATGTCTGATCTGTCCACTGCAATGTCGCAGTCATGATAAAAATCGCTGATCAACGCCATTACTAGTAAAAAAAAAAAAAATAATAATAATAAAAATGCCATACATCTATCCCCTATTTTGTAGAGGCTATAACTTTTACGCAAACCAATCAATATACGCTTATTGCGATTTTTTTTTTTTTTTTTACCAAAAATATGTAGAAGAATACATATCGGCCTAAACTGAGGAAATCATATATTAAATTTTTTTTACATTTTGGATATTTATTATAGCAAAAAGTATAAAATATTGTGTTTTTTTTTTTTTTTCAAAATTGTCGCTCTTTTTTTGTTTATAGCGCAAAAAATAAAAACCGCAGAGGTGATCAAATAACACCTAAAGAAAGCTCTATTTGTGGGGAAAAAAAGAACATCAATTTTGTTTGGATATAACATAACACAACCGCAAAATTGTCAGTTAAAGCGACGCAGTGCCGTATCGCAAAAAATGGCCTAGTCAGGAAGGGGGCAAATCCTTCCAGGGCTGAAGTGGTTAAAAATCCTTTTTTTAATTTTATCTTATGTAATATTAAAATGTTATGAGATACTAAATTTTGGGGGTTTTCACTAGCTATAAGCCATAATCAAAATAAAATAAAAGCAAGAAATGCTTTAAATATATCACTCTGTGTTTAACGCATCTATATAAAATATACGAGTTTTACTTTTTGAATTGAATTACTGAAATAAATTAACTTTTTGATGTTATTCAAATTTTATGAGATACACCTGTATGTTATATCGCATGCAATCACAAATACATACAGTAAATTTTTTTTGGGGGTAACACGCTTTTAAATGGCTTGCTTGCACCACAGACAAGTATGATTAAATATGAGTGCTTGATCAGATAACATAAGATGCATCACAGTGACAACACTTACCGTATTTATCGGCGTATAACACGCACTTTTTTCCCCTTAAAATCAGGGGAAAATCGTGGGTGCGTGTTATACGCCGATACCCGCCGATCTCCCGCTGATTTTCTCTTTAGGGGAGCGAGCGGAGCCGATATTCCGAAAGCCGCGTGTATTTTCGGCTATTTTCGGCTCCTCTCGCAGTCCCGCCCACCTCCACTGATTGCGAGAGGAGCCGAGCGCCGACAACATAAAGAAATCCGAGTTCGGCTATTTTCGGCTCCTCTCGCAGTCCCGCCCCTGTCTGCGAGCAGAGCCGAGACTAGCCGAACTCGGATTTCTCTATGTTGTCGGCGCTCGGCTCCTCTCGCAATCAGTGGAGGTGGGCGGGACTGCGAGAGGAGCCGAAAATAGCCGAAAATACACGCGGCTTTCGATATGTCACGCGGCGCTCGTCCTCCCCACTCGGCGCCAATTTTAAATGGGCAACGCTGCAAATGTACTGGGCAAGCCTGCAAAGGCACTGGGCAAGGCTGCACTGGGCAAGGCTGCAATAGCACTGGACAAGGCTGCACTGGGCAAGGCTGCAAAGGCACGGGGGAAAGCCTGCACTGGGCAAGGCTGCAAGGATGGACAGGGCTGCACTGGGCAAGGCTGCAAGGATGGACAAGGCTGCACTGGGCAAGGCTGCAAGGATGGACAAGGCTGCACTGGGCAAGGCTGCAAGGATGGACAGGGCTGCACTGGGCAAGGCTGCAAGGATGGACAAGGCTGCAGATGGACACTGGACAAGGCTGCAATGATGGGCATTTAAATGTAAGTTTTTTTCCTTAATATTCCCTCCTAAACGTGGGGTGCGTGTTATACGCCGGCTCGTGTTATACGCCGATAAATACGGTAATAACTAGTCTAGTCAGATCAATAAATCCTTTAAGACCTCCAAAAATGTATCTGCTAAGAAAGGAAGATCTGTATTTGGAGCTTTTCAAAATGCCTATCAATCTGATTGAACTAGATGGTAAAACAAATGTTGAAACTTTGATACATCTTGTGTCATCTGATCAAGCACCTAGAGATTGATTATTACTAACTGGCAATTATTTAAGCCCCTCATTGTGGTGCATTATGCTGTGCTTTCTGGCTGGTTTGTGGAATAAGCAATTTTACTTTTATTTGTCATTATACTGCTTATAATTATCCCAATTTTCAATTTCACTTCAAGCGACCCTATAGTTTCAAAGGGCAATTATCATCTCCAACACTACCCTTGGTTTAGAGTTCTTTCCTTCACTTGAAGGGTTTTTTTTTTTTTTGGTTATAGCAATAAATCATGTGTAATAGATTGTCAGTGGTGGCTGGTGCGAAATATTTTGGGCGGGCGGCAAACTAACACCAAACACCCCCCTCCCCCACGGGGGAGAGGTACCGGAAGGCGGTAGCCGCAAGCACCCCCCGAGGGAGATTTACGGCGGACGGGAAGGGGGTGATCGCCGCAAGCACCCCAAAGCACCTTGTCCCCATGTTGATGAGGACAAGGGCCTCTTCCCGACAACCCTGGCCGTTGGTTGTTGGGGTCTGCGGGCAGGGGGCTTATCAGTATCAGGGAGCCCCCTTTAATAAGGGGGCCCCCAGAACCCGGCCCCCCCACCCTATGTGAATGAGTATGGGGTACATCGTACCCCCTACCCATTCACCTGAGGGAAAAAAATGGTCAATAAAAAACACACTAGACAGGTTTTTAAAGTAATTTATTAGGCAGCTCCGGGGGTCTTCTTCCGACTTCGGGGGTCTCTTCCGACTCCTCCGCTCTCTCTGGCCTTTTCTCCCGCTCACTGGTTCTTCTGCCGGGCACCTCTGCTCTTCTTCCAGCTCTTTTACTAGCGGTGGCCCGGTCTTCTCTGTCCTTCTTCCGATGTTAACACAATGCTCTCTCCCTCTGTAATGCCGTGTGCAACGTGCGCAACGACTTACATAGGCATAGGGCGTGGTCACCGGGTGATGTCACGCGGTGACCCCGCCCCTTATGACGTCAAGTCCCAGGGCATGCTTTCGGCGTAGGGGTTTCCCCTTAAAATCCATACTAGACCTAAGGGCCTGGTATGCATTTGGAGGGGGAACCCATATTGTTTTTTTATTTAAAATTTGGCGTGGAGTTCCCCCTCGAGAGCTAAATATTCTGTGAGAGAGGCGACATTGTCGCTTCAATATAGATGGAGATCCGACTTGGAGTCGACTTCCATAGCAATCCTATGCTGGGCTTGCACACACTAAATGCTTTATGTTATTTTTCTTAATAAACTCTAACTTTTATATATATCTGTTTCTAACTCTTTGGGTATCGAGATAGTCCATCATTTCCACAGGTGTCGTATGGTAATACCAGGGAGTAGTCCATGCGGATGCACCTATATCTTTACATTCCATTGAATTCTGTGGGTACAAGTCGCCTACAAGTCGGATTGAAGTAGTACAGGGACCTTTTCTGAAGTCGAAGCGACTGCAGTAGTGTGCATTAAGACAGATCCATTCACTTACATAGATTTTTTTCATGTAGGGCGACTTGAGGCGACTAGGGGCGACTTGAAGTCGGATCCAAAGTTGCCCCTGTGTGAATGGACTCTAATAACAATACATTTTATTCAATAATGTAATCAATCAAAAACACTTATATTTGTCCAGACAAGGGTGCAATAATACTAATCACTGCATATAGGTTTAGTAAACATCCCGGATTTGAAAAATTTTGAAACATGGGACTGCACAAAGTCCAATGTCACAATCAGGACAATGGAACCTGGTTTCCTTTCGGATTTTCTTTCCACTCGCTTGGAGCAACAAACCACGCACATCCTTGTAGGTGCTGACTTTTTCTCAGTTGGTGGGATGTAGCCCATGAAGTGACGACCAGTCAGGCGTTCCGGGTTGACAACGCCGGTTCACAGCCATTGGTGGTTCACAAAGATGAGTTCGGCAACTTTCCAAATAAAGTCAGAATGAAAATGAATCACAGGCTTGTCACTCTTTTTTATTTTTTTAGCAGAATTTAGGCATTCCACAAGCATTGCTCAGGAAGATGCCTGAAGATCTTCTTGTATACTTCTTTTTTTTTTTTTTGCTGTTTCCTCATTGCTGGATAGAATGTCATTGCTTGGTCAGCTCTGTCACACCTCCCATGGTGTTATTGTAGTCTATCGCTACATGATTTATTTCCCACCTTTCGTGCGTACCATAACAGTGGAGGTATTATGGACTGTACTCACACATCTTTCTTGTCATGCCATCACAATGCCATCATTTTGCCTTTCTGCCAGGCAACCAGCCTTTAGCTTCTTTTTGCCAAATATTGGTGGCATGTCGTACCGGTTAGCCCTAGCAATTCGAAAGGCACCCCTTTTGCTCTGCAGAAGAAACTCATAAAGTTCAGGAGATGTGTAAAAGTTGTCGGTTGTTAGGCAATAGCCCTGATTTAGCAATGGCTCAATCAGTGGAAGAACGGAAGAGGTTGTCATTCCATAGTTGCTGTATTTCGGATAGTTGACGATTGACGATTCGCATAGCATGAAGGATTTTACGCCAAATCGTGCTCTATGTATTGTATCCAGCTGAGTCTTCCCTTGTGGGCCATTAGACTTTCATCTACGCTAATGTCTCTTTCTTGCACATAGCTCCATTGTAAATTGTTTAGAATCATTTGAGATGCTTCCCAAATTTTGTTGAGTTTTTGTGCAGGATGAGTAGTTTCATCAAATTCTTCGTTGTTTTCAAAGTGTAAGTATTTCATTATCAGGGAAAATCTGTACTCTGACATGACCGTGCCAAAGAATGGAGTGGCAAGTAATTTGTTAGTTGTCCTAATACCACTTCTGCAGGGGTTTCCCCACCACTCCCTATTATTAGGCCCAGAAATTTCCAAATGTCATCTTTGGTCACTGGTTCCCACTTTCTACTTCTTGAAAACGTCCGATGCATAGTAGCTTGTTGCTCTTGGTACCTGTTTGTCTCCGTAACAATTTTTTCAATAACCTCATCGGTCAGAAATAGTTGTAGGTATGCCAAGGGGTTGTCATCTTCTTCCACGTCCACTTTCATACCAGGTGCTCCAGTAAATGGGAATTTTGGGGGCGCTGCGTGTTCCGTACCGCAGTCAATAGAGCACCAAGTCCACACATTACTGAGCTCAGTCCCAGAATGGTCGCTGTCGTCACTTTCTGTGTCTGATGACGAATTTCCCCAAGAATCACTATCGCTCAATTCTGAAAGTGATTCTAATTCGCTATCGCTGTTTTCAAGCTGGTCATAATAAGGCAGAAATAATGTCAGAAAGAACAGTAAAACTGCAGGCAGGGCACTGGTCAAAGCACTGGGGACAAACTGAGGTCAAATTATTTGATACAGTAATGAAATCCAATAAGATTATAGTGTATATGTTGTGTTTTATACTTTTTGAAATTGCCGCTGAGTTCCACCCCCCATGTGTTGCGATGCTCGCAGGGAACTGAACCCGGAATACAGAGCATCGGGCGGAGGATCCATCCGCCGGACACAGCTGGAGTACATTGCGGCATCCTAGGGACAAGGTAAGTAACCTCTTCCTGGATCCTGCGATGTAATCCTGAGTGTGGCTTGGGGTTACCGCTAATGGTACTGAAATATAACCCCCGAGCCACACTTGGGAATACCGCCAAGGTGGTTAAAGGTGTAAAAATATTAATGAACAAAGCAAACAAAAACAAAAAAAAGTTTTAATTATTAATAGTTTTTGTTTAAAAATTAAAAGTGAAAGAAAAAAAATCAGCAGGAAAATAATATATAAATGGAGAAGGATATTAACCACCTCCTGCCTGCCATATAGCAGAATGACGGTCGCAAAGTGGTTAGGTTATCCTGATTGGGCGTCATATGACATCCAGCAGGATAAGCTGCGGGGGTGCGCCAATCGGTAGTGTTGGTGTGTCGCTCTGACATACCGCATCTGTCATCTGTTCAATCACAGCTGATCACATGGTAACCATGAAGTGCCGTTTATCAGCTTATCCTCTACTTGTGATGACAAGGCGTGAGTAGAGGAGAGTCGGTCAGCGGCTCTCCTGATGGGGGGGGGGGGGGGGGGTACGCTGATAATCAGTGCATTGATTATCAGTGCAGACCCATCAATGCCCACTAGAGCCCACCAGGGATGCCAATCAGTGCCCATCAGTAATGTCTTTCAGTGCCTGCCCATCAGTGCAGCCTATAATTGTCCATCAGTGTGGCCTATTAGTGCCACCTAACAGTGCCCATCAATGCCGCCTATGAGTGCCAATCGGTGCCACCTATCAGTGACCATCAGTAATGCTTATCAGTACCACCCATCGGTGCTCATCAGTGCTGCATATTAGTGCCACCTCATCAGTGCCCGTCAGTGCAGCCTCATCAGTGATCATCAGTGAAGGAGAAAACTTGCTCATTTACAAAATTTTATAACAGAAACTAATAAAACTTTTTTTTTTTTCAACATTTTCAGTCTTTTTTTATTTGTAGTGCAAAAAAATAAAAAACCCAGTGCTGATCAAATACCACCAAAAGAAAGCTCTATTTATGGGAAAAAAGTGCAAAAAATTTCATTTGGGTGTACCGCGCAATTGTCATTTAACCACTTCCGGACCGCCGCACGCCGATGTACGCCCCTACTTTGAGGACGGATATCGTCGTTATGGCAGCATTGATGGAAGCCAGGCAGCAACCAGCAAGTGAGCTTTCCCCCCACCACACAACCCCACCGCCCAGCCAAAAAAATCACATGCCACTACGCCACGCCCCCCCCCCCACCGCCCCCGTGCTGGCCTTGGACTTGTGTGTCTGAAGTGCTTAGTGTCAACAGTGTAAGAAGTTTGGCTTTTTAGATCACAAAGAGTAACTGTGCAAGTGGTTGATCGCTTCTAAGTATGGAGTACTGCCTTAATGTTGATTTCACATGACCGCAGATCCTGCTGAAGATTTAGGCATTAGCGAGTGCAGTCCCACAGTGTACCACTAAGGCACCTTAAGCCTTGCCCACACGTACCATGTGGGAAAATGATAATGGACAAGATCAGTGTGGTTGATGCACTCCAACCCAAAGCCTTGAGTTGAGTCACTATCTTCTTTGCTGTGGGAGAGGGAGCTGTTGGAAGAGAAGAAAGGGGCTCTGCCTTTGGATAAGGGATCAGCTTGTCTCCCAGTAGTGGATGAAATTGGCTTACTCAATAGCAAAGACAGATGCAAATGAACCCCAGGAGTCTATAGTGTCAAAGATATGGCAGGAAAGATAAGTAAAGGCATTTACATTACTTTTCTCAAGATTACCTAAAGTGATATTACGCCCCAAAACAAACATTTTATTATATTACAGCGTACTAACTCATAAATGTGGTGGTTTCATTTGTTTTCTTGCTTAGGCTTTTTTTTCCCATTATCACAAACAAACAAAAATTTACCAAAATTCATTTTTTTTTTAATCTCACTGTATTAGGAGTGGCAGAATTATTATCCTGTCATCTTTCCTTTACTACTTTCTGCCATCCTCTATCATCTTTATAATTTAGAAACCCCTTGGTTTCAAACTATATGGCGTATTTCCTTGGATTCACATTCTTTACCATCTTCCTGCCATTTATAAACGTTTCCTTCTTTATAATCTATAACATCTCTAATATGTTTCTTAAAGTGGTTCTGCACACATTTCATTTAGTAAATCTCTTTGCCTTCCAAATCAGGCAAAGAGTACTAAATGAAGTGTTATTTTTTTTTTTTTTTTTCCACTTACCTTGTAATTGCTGACGTTCTTTCCTCTGTCTCTTCGGGGGTGGGCGGGGTCTCTGCGTCGATCCTCGTCACGCCGCACTGTCTCCTGGTATCTGGTGTCATTGATCCCAGGAGTCAGTGCGCACATCTTCTGAAATCTCGCCAGATTTCGGCCACATCTTCCGAAATCTCGCCAGATTTCGGTGAACGTGAGCTACACTTTGCCGTTACTGCGCACGCGCGAGATCGGCGCAGTAACGGCGGTGCATGCTGGGCCATCTGAAGTGCCTGTGTGGTTTCACATGCCCACAGGCAAGATGGCACCCAGCAGCAAGATATTTTATAAATGTTTCTAGGTGACGAAAACCAGCAGCAGTTCACTTACAAAATGGAACAAGTGAGTGATTAATTTACATATGATAATCGTTTTCATTATACAAAAAAAAAAAAAAAAAAACATTACAGTGTCAGACCGCTTTAAAGTAGAACTATAGGCAAAACTTTTTTTTTTCATTTTGGATAGAACAAGGAAGGGTTATAACCCCTGTCAGAATTATTTTTTTGCCATCTGTGTCCCATTGAAGAAATTTATCTTCACTTCCTGTGCCATAGCCAAACAGGAAGTGAGAGGAAATCCCTGCAATTTAAGGGACTTTCTTGGGGACCCCCAGGTCATCAGAACTAGTGTCCCCCATGGGAAGATTTCCCCTCTATAGGACAACCCAAAATTTGGGACTTTCTTTTACTTTCAATGACAATGGTAATCAGGACAAATAGAGAGGATGAATCTCTTTAACTGGGGCAGAGACCGCAATAAAAACTGACAGGTGTTCTAATCCCTCCCCACTCTATCCAAAACGAAAAAAAAAAGTTTTGCTTTTAGTTATACTTTAAGTTTCTTCGTTTTTTGTGTGTTTCCAGTTTAGTCAGAAACTCTTGAACCTCTTCTGCTTTCTTTTTTTATTCTGTTGTTTATACGGTTCAAATTTCTCTTTTAATGTGAATGGTCCCAAAAATGTGTCAAAAGTGTCCGAAGTGCCTGCCGCAATGTCGCAGTCATGAAAAAAATCGCAGATCGCCGCCATTACTAGTAAAAAAAAAAAATACAATAAACCTATCCCCTATTTTGTAGATGCTATAACTTTTGTGCAAACCAATCAATCAATTTTTTTTTTATTTATTTTTTTACCAAAAATATGTAGAAGAATACGTATCCGCCTAAACTGAGTAAAAAATTTGTTTTAAAAAAAATTAAATATTTATTATAGTAAAAAGTAAAAAATATTATGTTTTTTTCAAAACTGTCGCTCTTCTTTTGTTTATAGCGCAAAAAATAAAAAACGCAAATACCACCAAAAGAAAGCTTTATTTGTGGGAAAAAAAGGACGTCAATTTTGTTTGGGTGCAACGTCACATGACCGCGCAATTGTCAGTTAAAGCGACACAGTGCCGAACCGCAAAAAGTGCTCTGGTAAGGAAGGGGGTAAAATCCTCCGGGGCTGAATCGGTTAAAGAGGTTGTAAACCTCCTCCAAAAAAAAAAAAAAAAAAGACCCTGCAAGATAAGGGCATAATGAAATACTTACCTTAGAACGAATCTGTTGCAACAGTCCCGGCACACTTCTGTCACGGCCGACATCTTGCCCGGAGCTTCTTCTGGGTTTGCGGCTTCGGCGTTATGTTTGGCCAAAGCCATGATGACGTCACTCCCGTGCATGCGCATGGGAGCCCCTGTTCATGGCACCAGCTCGGAAAGAACGGCACACGTGGGCTGTTTCTTCAGAGCGCATGCGCCAGTGATGTCACTGGTTGCATGCACTGGAAATATCTCCTAAAGTGTACAGGTTTAGGAGATTTTTTCACTACCTATAGGTAAGCCTTATTATAGGCTTATCTATAGGATAAAGTCTGCAGAGGAAGTTTACTTTAAGCTAAAATTCCTTCATTTTTGGTCCATTCTAGGAAGGAGCACTTGGCACTTTATTATGTGGAGCACTTTAATATTGGTGGTGAAGAGGAGTGTGGGTAATAATTGCTTAAAGAACTTTCTTTTGAAATGACTAAATTGGCACTATATCTTGCCTCCTTTCAGATTATATTTTCACAATATTTAATATCTGGAAGACAGTGGTAAACTGAAGACACAAAGGGGTTGATTTACTAAAGGCAAATAGACTACAGTTGCACTCTACAAGTGCAGTTGCTCCACACCTTAGTAAATGAGCAAAAGCTCTGCTGACTTTCATGTGCAAGCAAAATTCTGTGTTTTTATTTTTTATTTTCCTTGCACCCGATTGGGTATTCTTAAAAAAGTGAAGTTTTACCTTCTTTTCCAAGCTTTGGAGCAACTGCACTTAGTAAAGTGCACAGACTATTTGCATTTAGTAAACCAACCCCATAGACTTTACCTTTTTGTTTTTTGCACATTGACACTTAATTTATAAAACATTAAGTACAATCATTTTTTTTGAACTGTGTATTTTATTGCAAGGAAATTGTTAAATTGTATTGATAATTTGCATGACTGGTGTATTGCAGACTTACCGGCTGCCGTGATCAACTTAAAGTGGGGTTCCTCTGCCTCCGCTGTTTTTTTTTTTTGCGGTACATTAGAGTTAATAAATCCTTTTAAATTGCTCACTTACGTCTCCCGTCCTTCCCGCTGTCATCCTTAAATTTCTCCTCCAATTGTGTAGTTATAAAACCCCCGTACGGGGGTTTCATCTTGCCTGTGGGCATGTGAAACCCACAGGCATTCTCTTCCGGGATGTGCTGATGTCATGCTGATGTCAATTTCCCATCATGCAACGCCACGTGGTCGAAGATCGCGCGCATGCGCATTAGACGCGTTGCGGGCGCCGTTCACAGCTTCTGTTGCCATCACAACAGGTGGCGTCGTCGGAAGTCCCGCCCTGTTGTGATGGCAACAGAGATAATCTAGCCCTCGGCGGTGCTCAAATACTCCTGGGAAATGGTGACTCACATCTCCCAGGAGCCTTAGCGAGCCTTGCCGCGGAGGGAACTGATGTTTTTAGCCCGGGCTAGTACAGAGGCAGATTACGTGGGACCACCTAGCAACAGGCAGAACTGGAAAGTGACATTTTTTTTCTCCATTTTTTTTTTTCATGCGATTGTAGGCAGGTCTAAACAAACTTATATTTATGGGTGGCCCTCCACTTTAATACTAACTCACCAACTTTAATACAAATAAGACACCAGACTTTAATGGGTTTTAAATGGCCATAGCAGCCTTTTATTAACAAGGAAAAACATAAACCATACATAATATTCATAATAACTAACTGACTCTCTTAGAGCAGGTATTTGGAGGCGAGCATGGTCTACCAAATATGCTGTATCAAGCTACCTTTTCATACCACGGCCCCCAGCCGCAAAAACCCCGGCTCGGGGACAAGTTGTAACACATTACCAACCTGATACAGCCCCAATACCGTTCTCGTCTTACTGACGTCACTTAATTCGGGAGGGTACCCATACCAAAAATGAGCCCCTCCCACCATTCTCCACAGAAACATTTTGACCATGCCCACCTTCAAAACCCTGAGACCCCTGCCCGCTGCTATGACACCAACCAACCCCTCCCCCCCTTTTCATTACCAAACAACTGGACAACAACGCAAACCCACACTACCCAGGACAACAACAATTATGAAGGCTATCAAAAGCAAAGTACCAAATGCAAATTGTGAACTTAAGGGAGTGAGGGGAAATTCACTTGCTCTGCCTGGCTCCAACTGACCCTAGTATACTCCCCCCACTGCCTAAACCCTCGTTGACTCCACCCTAACTCAGCTTGCTCCACCCTACCACGCCTTATTATTCTCCAATGGCTGAGGGCATCAACTATTTAAATATTTATTTTTCAAATCTGCCCAACTCTAGCCTACCCTGCACACCCAGTCATGTAGGCCTTCCACGTAATGCTGTGCATATAATTACAGGCCTGTTCTCACATTGTGTTAATTTATTTAGCAATTTAATATTAATAAAATGTGCTTAAGTGTGTAGTGCTGGCAAAAATATAATAACTATATGATAAATGTGATATAGTATATACTCTTGGTAGCAGCTAATAACTTAGATTGGCATTAATATTGTAAGCTGTGGTGCAGGTGACATTGGTCTTAACTACTTGCCTACCAGGCACAAACACCTCCTTCCTGACCAAGCCATTTTTCAGCTTTCAGCGCTGTCGCATTTTGAATGACAATTGCGCGGTCATGCAACGCTGTACCCAAATAAAATTTTTATAATTTTTTCCCCACAGATAGAGCTTTATTTTGGTGGTATTTGATCACCTCTGCGGTTTTTATTTCTTGCGCTATAAACAAAAGAAGAGGGACAAGTTTGAAAAAACATAATATTTTTTACTTTTTATTATAATTAATATCCAATTTTTTTTTTTTTTTTAAACAAATTTTTTCCTCAGTTTAGGCCGATACGTATTCTTCTACATATTTTTGGTAAAAAAAATTGCAATAAGCGTATATTGATTGGTTTGCGCAAAAGTTATAGCGTCTTCAAAATAGGGGATAGATTTATAGCATTTTTTTATTATTATTTTTTTTTTACTAGTAATGGCGGCGATCTGCGATTTTTATCATGACTGCGACATTGCGGCGGACATATCGGACACTTTTGACACATTTTTGGGACCGTTCACATTTATACAGCGATCCGTGCTATAAAAATGCGTTGATTACTGTATAAATGTGACTGGCAGGGAAGGGGTTAACACTAGGGGGCGCTGCAGGGGTTAATATGTTCCCTATATGAGTGATTCTAACTGTGGGGGGAGGGGACTGACTGGGGGAGGGGACCGATCGGTGTCCATCGGTCTCCTCTCCTCTGACAGGACGTGGATCGTGTGTTTACACACACCGATCCACGTTCTGCTCACTTACCGGGCAATCGCGGGTGCCTGGCGGACATCGTGGCCACCGGGCACGTGCATCAGGTCCCCAGCTAAGCGGCGGGCACGCGTGCGCGCCTCCCGCGGCACGCGCGCGCCCCCTAGTGGCCAAAAAGCGAGCGCCGTCATATGACGGCGGCCCGCCACAGTAGCTGCACCGCTCCGCCGTCATTTGACAGTGGGCGGTCAGCTACTGGTTAAACAACAGGTTTTAAGCTGACCATAGATGGATCAAATCTCGGCCGGTCAGCAGGGACTGGCAAAGATTTGATCCATCTATGGGTAATTGTACCCAAGCAGATCCATCAATCGACTTTGGTACAACCAGCATGTCAGTTTTTTAGCATGCGGCTATAGCCGCTAGCAGTAATCACTGTTTTTTCCTGGTAGGGATGACTCCCAGCGGGGGGATTTCCCCGTTAACAGCGACTTGTTGGGGGAATCGAGTATAATCTATGGCCAACTTTAGCCCACTGTTGGCTGATTCAGAGTCACAGGAGAGCATAAGTAAGTGCAATCCTGTGCACTTATAAAAGAATGGGCAAAAAAGCTTTGGTCATACTTCTCTTTTAATGACATTTCATAATCAATGATATGTCTATTATATATATATATATATATATATATATATATATATATATATATATATATATATATATATATATATATATATATATATATATATATATATATATATATATATATATATATATATATATATATATAATGTATGTCTAATATGCTTATGATGTTGCAATTTACTTCTCAATCATACGGTTTGCAGATGTTCTACATTGATATTTGCGGCTTGTTTGATTGGTTTAGCCTTCAGCAAAAATGTGCTCAAGTGTTCTGCAATATTTTTCTCAGAACCCACAGGAGACTCCAGCCTACACAAGGGCTTCCCCGGGGGCAGATTCTAGACTGTTAACCATGTGGGGGCGGTTTTGTTTGTTCCAGTGCTAATATCACTCTGGAGATGACATTTAAAAGATAGCCTTTATCATAAAAACCTTTGTTTGGTATGTATGTGTGGTGTTCTTCATAGATCAAAGAAGGTGATCCTTTGAATGAATTGGCTTTGTTCCAATCTACTTTATAATGTGTATCCTGACACAGATTTTGTAAGGTGGCAGGCAATGGAGAGCTGCTAATTGACCTGCCATGGCCCTACCTTCGTAAGGAAGGGAGTGAAAAGTCTTTAGTTTAGTGATTTTTGTCCTCCTTGAGATCAGTGGATGAGTTTGGCAGGTGAAATGGTTAGGCAAACTTTGCCCAGTTAAAATTGCCACACTGCAATGCCAAGCATCGCAACCGCAACAATGTGTATGCACCTAAGCGGCTACCACGTTCCTTTGGAGATGGGAAGCGCTTGTTTTTACCATCTGGATGAACAAGGCCTTATTGGGGCTGAAGAACTTACATGTATTTGGGGGAAAATGTACTGTTTATAATTATGTTGTCTATTGTATTTTGCTTATAGGCAGGTGCAATTTGTCCTCCATCCAGTAAGCGGTGCTGTGCCACTGTACAGATGAAGCAGAGGCTTGGAGGAACATTGTTCCTTTATAGACTCCTTAGGTGTCTGAATTCTTTAGCCATCAAAGGCGAGGCAATGCTAATACAGTAAATAGCAGTGCGCACCGACCTAGCCCATTACCACAATACATTTTATCAGAAAGTGAAATCAACAATTGTCATACACGCATAACATGTGTACGCATATCTTCGGCAAAACAAGTCCGATCGCCTTCAGGTCTGCTGTTGTCCACCAAAGGTGAGGGAAGACCAGGCGACCTCTGTAATGTCTGTTTTAAGGGAGCAAACCCTCTTCTTCAGAGCCAAAACAATGAATCGTTGTTTTGGCTCTGAAGAGGGTCTGCCCTTGAAACGCATAGGCCATTACGGAGGCCGCCTGGTCTTCCCACACATATGGTGGACCACAGCAGACCTGAAGGTGATCGGTCTTGTTTTGCCGAAGATATGCGTACACATGTGATCGGTCTCGTTTTGCCTAAAATATGCGTACACATGTTATGCTTAGTATGGAATAGTGCCTCACTGTCAGGGCCGGTGCTACCACTAGGCAAACTAGGCGGCCGCCTAGGGCACCCTGCTGCCTAGGGCGCCCGGCCACTGGTTTTCCTACTCTCTTCTCTCTGCAGCAAGCAACTAAGTCTCAGCATCAGCAGGCAGCCGCCGCTCCATTCACACATAGTGTCAAAGGCGCAGCAGTGGTGGAGGACTGTGTCTGTGTCCCGACTCCCGCAGCAAGCAAACATTCATTGAGAGGCACTGGTAGGCTGCATTGAAGGGCACTGGTAGGCTGTATTTGATGGGCACTGGTGAGGCTACATTTGATGGGCACTAGTGAGGTTACATTTGATGGGCACTGGTGAGGCTGCATTTGATGGGCGCTGGTGAGGTTACATTTGATGGGCGCTGGTGAGGCTACATTTGATGGGCCTAGGGTGTCAAAAATCCTTGCACCAGCCTTGCTCACTGTATGCCTTATTCTGCAACTTGTGCTATTAATGCCTGGGGCTTTGCACTACCTGATGTTATGCTGTGCAAGAACTGAGTACTAGTTGCTATTAGTGTTACTAAAAGTACTACTAGTAAGTAATACTGCAAGTGTTACTACAATTTACCTTGATAACAACTTATTCAAATATAAGAACTTATAACACCATTTTGTCTCTATGTGAATGCTCTCTCTCCATTGGATACCAGAAGTCTTGGCCCCGCCCATAAGCTGTCTTTGTTTTCAATTCAAACTGACTAGCTAAAGGGAATTCCATGTGCTGGCTACAATAAGCAGACAAAAATACAATTGTTGATTGGTGTCCTTTTGTGGTTAGTAATTAAATGTCAAATCTACCATTAAAAAGCTGAAATCTAGGCAAACAGATAAATACACAGTTCAAATCCCTTATTTTGCTTAATACATTTATTTCCAGTGATTTAAGCAGAACTAAAGGGAGGAGACTCTCATGGGCGTCCGCAGGTAGGGGCAAGGGGGGTCAAGTGCCCCCCCCTGGAATCAGGGATCGGATCTTAAATTCAGCACAGTTGCGTCGCTATTGGGGTGCGGGCAGCCCGCACCAGGGTGCCACCCGCCAGTGGGGTAAAACCATGAAGGTGCTGTCAAACCCCCCCATCAGTGTAGTGTGACTTCTTTTCCCTGAACTCGGCGGTGCTGTGACAGGACAAAGGCGAGCTGCGGGCTGTCAGAGGTTTCCCCCGCTTGCCCCCCCTTTCTCCTGTCAGGGAGAAGAGACGGCAGCTCTTACCAGGTTCACCGCCCAGCTTCCTGCCCACTCCGTTTCTTCCCTATTGGCCATAACTGAGGGTCAATCAAAGGAGACTAGGAGAGGAGAGCATCATGGGACATGTAGTCCCAAAGATTGGTGGCCCCATTTTCCACAGGGAGGAGGCTACAGCTCAATCAAGAGAGAGATTGAGAGACTGCAGCCTGGAAAGTAGCTGAGGGAGAGAGTGCTACAGGACAAAGAACGAGGAATGTGCTGGGCGGAAGCCAGAGAGAGAGCCACGCTGCCCAGCACCACCAGAGAGAGAAACACTGAGCCACTATCAGGGTACAGACATGCTACACTACACTACTGACCAGAGTTGCCCCCGGGGAACCCAGAGTGAGCGATCGTCCAGCCGGAGGGATAACTGCTGTCCTTTTGCTGGGTCTGGTAACATGGCCTGTTGGCCATTATCCATTGCTTATCCTAGGGACTGTACTACGTCTGCAGTCTCTGACCATGATAATGACATTGTCGAAAAGGGGCGGTACATGGGTGACCCTAAAATGATGCCCCCCCTGAAAAAAGTTCTGCGGACGCCCATGGAGTCTCTGCTTCCCAATGCTCCCTCGCTGGCACCTCCATTTTCTTCTATGTGCTGGATTTTGGTCATCTTGATTGGCCGGTGTGGGATGACATCAATCCTGCACATGCTCAAGAGCTAGTCATACCGGCACACAGGACTGGCCAGACTGCTGTAAGCTGAGCTGCACATTAACCTTCCATTCTATTTACTAAGGCTAGCAGCATAAGATTTTAAAAATAATTAATGTAGAGATTGAGAGAGTAAAGTTCCGCTTTAAGGTGTTTAATCCTTTCATAGCTAGAGTTCATTGATGCATGGATTACCAGACCAAATTTAGCAGTATCAGTATGCATCAACTAACTTGAAAATATATCAAGTCATTGTGGGCAGGCTTCGATCGGAAAATATATTGTACTTTTGACATCAATTTGAGAAGCTTCTGAGATCATTCAAAATTCATTGCTGGTGCAGATTATCATCACTTGGCCTTCTTCAGTTGCTTTTCCCTTCCAATAGACTTGTATGGGGGAGAGAAGGGGTTCTAAAGGGAACAAATGCCTATCAACACTTTTCCTTAGGCTTTTATTTGATACAATGTTTTAATAAATCCTGCCCAGATTTACTACTATAATCTAACAAACGTTAAAATTGAAAACATTTTAGGTTTTTAAAATCTTCTTTTACCACTACTATTCCTTTTATATTGGCTTTTGAAATTTACAAATGTAACCAATTAGAAACTGAATGAAACGTTTAGCACTGGTGGGAAACACTTTTTGATGGCTAAATAGTGCATTTTATATACAGAAATATGCATCAGACCAAAATGAGGGTCAAATGAGGAGGAAAGCGTTACAAATCCGGGTTTGTCTCTCAAATTGAGGGACAGTTGGGCGCTATGACATACTATCTTCAAATATAATTGTCAGCTCCCATAAGCAGGGCCCTCCTTATACTGTAATTGTTCTGTCCCCCTTTTTTTCGTAAAGAGAGTGCACAAACTTTTGACGCTATATAATCCAGTATAATGAGAGTAATAATAATAATAATATTTATTTCTCTGTGCACTGTGGAGTATACCAAGTTTTCCAAAGTCACTTTGCTCATCCCTACTGGTGAGTTTTAAGTAGTAGGCAGGCAGCACGGTGGCTAAGTGGTTAGCCCTTCCACCTGGCAGTACTAGGGTTGTCCTTCAGGTGCTCTAGTTTCCTCCCACACTCCAAAGACATGCTGGCTCCTGTCTTAATTGGCCCTAGTATGTGTATTTATGAATGTGAGTTAGGGATGTTAGATTGTAAGCTCCTTTGGGGCAGGGACTGATGTGAATGTACAATATATATAAAGCGCTGAGTAAATTGACAGCGCTATGAGTACCTGTAATAAATTAATTAGTGACAGACTATGGTGCTCATTTACAAAAAGAAAGAGAAAGGCGCTTCTAAGTGCAGTGGTTAAAAGATTTATTACAGGCACAATGGGATTAAAAAAACATACAGGATAGTAAGAGGTCATAGTAAGAGAGAGAGCCGCCCTGCAGCTGCATAGGTGTGTGCAGAGGGTGTGCCAGGTGTGCCTGGGCACACCCTAATCACTATGCGTGATGCCGCTTCCCCCTACTGCCCAGACCCCCCCCCCCCCTGTTGCCCCCTCCACCCCACAGTGCTGCTGGCTTCTCTCCTCTCCCTGCTACTGCTGAGTTTGTTTCAGGATGGAGAACAGGGGAAGGGGCTAGTAAATATGTAATTTACCAGCCCCTTCCTTTTCTAAATGAACACAGAGAACACACTCGCTCACTGTGTCTATTCATAACTGCGATGAGGCGGAACGCACGTGGCCGATGTGAAGGTGGTGGGCGGTAACGCGTTTCGGAGCATGCACGGCTCCTTCGTCAGACTCCTTCAGAGCTGCTTCTTGTCTACAAAGTGCTGCCTTCAGTGCCATCTCTCCACTGCTACTAAGGACCGGAAACCCAGCCTCACCAGAGCGCCCTCATCTCTCCCTCCTTTCTCATTAACAAAAGGAGTGGAGCATGTTCATTTTGCAAAGGAAATTTGCTAATTAAATGTGGTGAAGATTCACTTAGCAAAGAATACCCAATCGCATGCAAGGAAAAAAAAAAGAAATGTAGTTTTGCTTGCATGTGGTTGTATGAGGGAACCCAGCAGACCCTCATTTACTAAGCTAAGAGAAAATTCATGAACAGTTTTTTTCAGATTTTTAGTAAATCAACTCCATGTCTTAGCAATAGGATGAGCTCCTGGTTCCGTCCAAACCCATGTTTGGACCAACTTTTGCTTGTTTGGAGGCTTGGCAAATGGTCAAAGTAAAAGGGTGTTCAGCTGAGCGGGAAGTGAAATATTTAGCCCAGGCTCTATTCACACTTGTACGATTTGTCATGTCCTACATATCATGCCGCACCCACTGTAAGGACTTGGTAGCTGAGTGAGTGTATTTCTAGCAGATCAACAAGTATTTTTTTGGTATTTTCAACGTCTTTAAAGGGATAAAACATAGGGAAATATATATAATAATTAATATTTTTTTCCCTTGCTGTATGCATTAAAGGATGATTTTAGCATTAAGAAAAAAATAATAAATGTACATATTTTTTCCTATAGAGCCTGCAAAGCATTACAACCGTGATCAGCAGATCACATGTGCAGTGTTACTTATAAAGCTGGAAGAAGAATCAATACGTTCAATACACTAAGAACTATAGGCCATAGTGGCAGACAGGACTTGTCGTTTATTCATTCACAAATCCCTTGGTGGGGGGGGGGGGGGCCTCATCAGGAGGTGAGGGGGCTTTCGGCAACATGTTACACCCTAAATATGGATGTAACATGAACTTAGCCTTTAAGACTTCAACTCTTGGTTATACTATATGATAAACATGTATGTATACATTTTTCTGCAGGCAAGGAACAAGGTGAATGGAGAGCTGGCTGCTGTGAAAATTGTCAAGGAGGAATCTGGTAAGTCTGATCTTCATTATATGTAAAATACACAATATACACATAATATGCTTTTTTTACTATGACATCATCTGAAACCTACAGAACCAGCCATGGTGGTTTGGCTTTAAAGTAAAACTGTACTGGGTATGCATATACTGAAGTAATGTAACTCATCCTATATTGAATCTTTTACTGAGTAGCTCCACCAAACTGGATCCATTATCACTGCTGCACTATTTGACCCACTATAAGGTAGCCTTGAATACTTTTTTCCCCAATCGTCTTTCAGGACAGCACATGAGAGACCGGCTCCTCCCACTGGGAAACAGGAAACACCAAATCCACCATCTTTAAAAAGGAGGCCTCCCCACATCTCCTCAGTTTTCGTGTTTCCTCCGGCAGGGGGAAATATAGTAGGAGCCTAGGTCTATTATGGGCTATCCTGAGAGGCTGGGGCTGCCTACCCCATCATACCGTTTTTCCTTACAGGGTCTGCTCCTCCCACACCCCGCCACAGGGTGTCCGGTAAGTGGGCTCCTTTTCTCCCTTCCCAGCTCAGGGAGAGCTGGGACTGTCCTGGGCTGCTCCTTAGGCGGCGGCGTTCGTGGGCTATTTTTGAAAAGACACAACGGCGTCACAGGCCGCTGCTATCTTGGTTGGGGAAAGAACCTCGGCTGACCGGAAGTACTTGTAATAATTCAATAAAAACTATTTGAATTCAATCCTATGTAGCTCTTTACACTGGATCACTGCGCTTCAATTGAGGTTAAAAAATCCCCCTTGCTGCATTTTTGGTGCTTTGGGTGCATGCTCCCAAGACCATCAACTACATGGGCCGAAGAAAGTGAGTCGATAGCACCTATGGTTCAGGAAATATGGTCATGCAAAGTTGGGTGTTTTTGGGCCTATTTCACCAAAGGGTCCCCCATGCAAGTCAATGGAGAAATCCGGTTCCCGGTGGTTTTTGGTTAATAACTTTCCAACCAAATGTTCTATGAGGTTCTCGGGCCTGGTTTTGCAGGGTCGCATGATGGGGGGAATCACATTGTATTCAATGGTGCCCTTCTAATCAACTCAGCACAGTGCAATTTTGGAAAAGATTCCTGGTGGACTTCAGTGTGATTTTTGGCCCCGTGGACTTCTGTGTTGTCTCACAGAAGTCGCATTGGCATACATGGGAGGCATTCCTATGTGACTCTCATCTCTTTCCTTACTCTATTACTTTGATTGCAAGAACTGATAGTAAACAAGTTGAGCCCTCCTATACTTGTATTACAACCACTGCGCTTCTGGATCAGAAACTGTGAAACCTGAAGTTGCCACTTAAACTAAATTAATTTGTAAACAACAGTATTGTGTCCTATATAGAACCTGCATAAATAGCGAACCAATAGTAGTGCTAAAAAATATGTAAAAAAGTGAAAAGAATAAAATACATCAATACATACACATAAATGACAAAAAAATCCACCGGGTTTCTCTCTGAGATAAATCTCTCTCTTACCCAGTTTGATCCTCTCCAAGATGAATTTACACATTGATTGTGTATATTCATCTTGGAGAGGTTTAAATCGGTTAAGAGATTTATCTCAGAGAGAAACCGGGTGGATTTTTTTGCTCAAAAGTCTTTTTCCTAGGGGCTTGAACATTGAATTAGACCTCAATTGTTTTTTCAGTGACCTTTAATTTGATTCATATATTCATTTATTCAACAATTTGTTATCTGGTAGATCCTATATGGTATAGATTGGGTACTTTGTTTTGATCTGCATATCAGCTTATTTCCTCTGTTCATGAGGTAGAGATTAGAGTAGTTGGTAGCTTTTGTATGTATCTCGCTTCATGAATGAAAACCATCATGGTAGATTTCATCTATGTATCTGGTTTAATTTTGAATATAATTTATGTTCTCTACCTCAATCAAATCGGTGATTTATATAATCATTTTTTATATTTTATTCTTTTCCAACCATTCATTTTGGGTCATAGTGGTTGACCATAATTAACATAATCATTGCTGATACAGTTGTGATGACTTGGTGGCTTTGGCGGATACGGGTATCGACTTACATCTCCAGGCCGCACTTTTCAGTTATGAGAACCTTTGGTTAACACAGTAACACCAATTTCCCCTTTATTTAATCTGTTTTTATTACACGTATTTGCCGTAATTAGCTGTAACAATGCTGTATTGTGGTAACGGGGAAACAAGGATAGCGCATGCGTGGGGGAGCCATTTCCGCCCGTGGTGGACAGGAAGTGTATATATAGTTTGATTGCAGTGCCGTACAGCCAATCCCATGAGTAAGTCTATGTGACGAAACATGTCGGGTGTGGCTGTACGGCAACGTGTGATGTAATACGCTGTGACACGAGGCGCCGCACCAGGAAGTGGAAGCTCGGGTCTGAGGAGTGGGTGAGAGTATCATCTGGCTACTACACACCTTGGGTCTGCCGCAACCGCAATACATCACTTTGAACTTGCATGGAAATTTTGTTTGCTGTGGCTTACATTTGATTCATGTGAGTGCAATAGTGTTGGATTATGAATTATTTTATTAAATCTGTTTTTAGGTTATTACACTAGTGGAGCACTTTTTTATTTACATGTGGAGTATTTCTGGAATTTCACGGCTGGAGATCGGAATTATCATAAACGCCTGTGGTGTGGTTTAAAAGTAATTTAGCCAAACACGAGAGTGGGAGGCATATTTATTTGGTGAGTGTGTTTCCTATGGGAGTGGAATCACCTGCACGGAGGTGTGGTGGAAGCATAGAAAGAAAATTCACTGGATACACAACTTTGGATTGTTTGTCTTATAAGAACTCTTTATGTGCTTAGGTGTTTTTCACATCAAAAGACTTTGTTTTCACTTTTTTAAAGACTTTCTTTTCACCTATCACAGGGTGATATTAGTAGGTCAACATCGCAGATTAATTCTGCACCACTGAATGTCTGTTATTTTATATTTTTCGGATTGGTGTGATTAAGTGTTTTTCAATTTCACTTAATAGGGTTGCTACTTATCATTATTTTTTAGAGGGTGTGGGGTACACTTAGAAGTGTTCCTCCACCTACACATGGTTTTGTCATTTATGTGTATGTATTGATTTATTTTACTATTACTTTGATTGTTATATCCTTCCTTCAGTCAAAAAATCGATCAAAATAGGGATCGAACGACTGAAGGAAGAATGGATCAATCAAAAGGAAGGAAGGATTGAACGATTGATTGAAGGAAGGGCCACAACTGCTTCAGTGTGAATCTAGCCTTTAGGCAACAAGGATGACCGGGGAGGAGAGGTGAGGGTTAAGAAAAAAACACTGATCCATCAAAGTTACAGAGGAATGCTTCTTGTCTATGCTGGTGTATCTGTGGGATAGCATGGAGGTCTGTTGGTCTAGGATTGCACTGAAGTTGGAATGTGGCGTGATTTCCATCGTCATTCAGTTCTGTGGGCCTGGGCTTGGGAGCTTCTAAAGTCGCATCAATAGTCACACCGTAAATCGCATGAAAATCACATTCGAATATGCGTTGCATTACATTTAACACAATGCAGAAAAAAAGTGTGAAAGTAGCCCTAGAGCTTGTTTATACTTGTTTCGACTAACACCTATCCCTTCAACATGCTTTTTTGATGTGTTTTTGATGCTTCTGAGATGCTTCAGTGATGCTTTTTTAACCGGTTCCCGACCGTCGCACGACGATGTACGTTGGCAGAATGGCACGGACAGGCATAAGGGCGTACAGGTACGTCCCTTTTAAGAATGCCTCCGTGCCATCGTGTGCATGCCGCCGGCGACGAGCACCGGTCGGGACCCCCGTGAGTCTGGTCACGGGTCCCGCGGACGCGATCGTCCCACGGGAAGGCTGAACGGGGAGATGCGGAAGTAAACAGCAACTCCCCGTTCTGCCTAGCAACAAGTGACACTGATCTCTGCTCCCTGTGATTGGAGCCGAGATCAGTGTTCACTAACACACAGCCACACCCCCCAAAGTTAGTAACACTCCCCTAGGAACACTTAACCCCAAAAAATATTAATAAAAATGCTATAAAACTATCCACTATTTTGTAAACGCTAACGCAAACCAATCAATAAACGCTTTTTGCGATTTATTTTTTTTACCAAAAATGTGTAGAAGAATACGTATCGGCCTAAACTGAGGGGAAAACATTTTTTTTTAGATATTTTTGGGGATATTTATTATAGCAAAAAGTTAAATTCCGTTGATTCGTTCAATTCGTATTTGGAATTCGTATTCGGAACTTTTAAAATTTTCATTGAATTTACAGTTTTCTTTTCAGTTCTAAACGTTCAAATCGATAAATTTTGAATCGGTCGAAAAAAAAATGTTATATATTTTTTTAGATTCCAATCCGGCAAAATGAACAAACAAAAGAAAAATCTTCATCAAATGATTACAATGACTCTTTAAATCACCTTTTGGCTTAACAAAAACAGCATTATTTCAAAATGGTGCTCTAATAACACAGAAATATGCTTACAGTTCGAATTTGAATGGAATTTCGATGTAAAATTCGATTCAAATTTCAATTAGAATTTTGGAAATTCGGACAAACTTAGTTTTGTTATTTGGAGCATTTGGTAAACTTTGTTTATACTGTAATTCGAGTATTCGGATATATCTGAATCTCCGAATAAATAAAAATTTGTCTGAATATTATTTTGGAACCAAACGGACCGCACATGTCTACTCCAGTCTCCGCCACTAATGTAGTACAGTACCATCATAAGATAACTCCCAACTGGTGATTTCTTCATATCCCAACTGCGGTTCTTAGTAGACATGTGTGATTAGTTTCGTATGAATCGAAAATTCGTACGAATTTCCGGAAATTCGTACATTCATACGAATCCGAAATACGAATTTTTATGCATACAAATTCTGTACGAAATAGGAAATTTTGTTTACGAATTTCGGATCGAAATTCATAACGAACATTCGTAATTGTTACGAAAAGTTAACGAACCTAAAAGTTAAAAACCCAGGAAGTCAGCACAGCACAGGGATGGTGGGAGCCCCTCATAATGATAAATTCATCATAACGAAAATTCGGAATTGTTACAAAAAGTTAACAAACCTAAAAGTTAAAACCCCAGGAAGTCAAGGATGGTAGGAACCCCTCATAATGAGCACAGCGGGTGTACACTCAGACCCGGGAACTCAGCACAGGGATGGAGGGAACCCCTCATAATGGGCCCAGCAGGTGTACAGACCTGAGAACTCATCATAACGAACATTCGTAATTGTTACAAAAAGTTAACGAACCTAAAAGTTAAAAAGCCAGGAAGTCAGCACAGCACAGGCATGGTGGGAACCCCTCATAATGATAAATTCATCATAACGAAATTTCGTACGAATCCGAATTGAATTTCTGACACGAATTACAAAATACAATTTTTTTTTAATACGGAACGGAACAAAACAAATTTTTGGACAGCGCACATGTCTAGTTCTTAGTATGTTTGTTTGGTTTTTTTTGCCCAAAAGCAGACAAAAATATTTTAAGGAAATGACCCACAAATGAAACTACAGACATGGCACACAACATTTTCCAGCAGGGCACATGTTAACGTGATATTGTGGTGCTAATACAAATGTAAGACATGCTAACGTGACTTCCTTGTGGTTCAGATGACTTCCTTATCAAGTTTTGTTCTCCAATCTCCACCTAGCTATACACAGTTGACTGTCCCATATTAGCAGACGCTTCCAGCCTACGCATGCATTGACTGCAACTCTGCAGAAGTTCTGTGGGGATGGTGTCATTTAGCTCAAGTTGTCAATGTGCGATATAGGCCCCGCAGCACCATTTATCAGAGAAAATATCTGCTTATACATCATAGTGGAAGAAAGATAGGATCTTTCTGTGTTCTACATAATCTTGTGATCTATATGTTCATGTTTCATTTATTGGTAAAGAAAAGTAAAAGTTTTAAGCGATCACATATTTGTATTGTTGCCCCCCCCCCCCCCAATCTCCACCCTCACTCCCTGATAACCCCCTTATTTTTTTCCTATGTCTCATTATATATACTTTTTTTTTTTCTGCCTGCAACCTTCTGCCTATTCCGGGGATGTCACAGGTCCTTCATCTTATGCTTCTTACATACTGGACTTACAAAATGTGGTTGAATGATGTAAGCGCAGGGGTCTCAAACTGGCGGCCCTCCAGCTGTTGCAAAACTACAAGTCCCATGAGGCATTGCAAGGCTGACAGTTACAAGCCTGACTCCCACAGGCAGAGGCATGATGGGACTTGTAGTTTCGCAACAGCTGGAGGGCCGCCAGTTTGAGACCCCTGAAGTAAGGCATCATTCAGACTAAAAGAATGGCAACCTCTGGCAGAGAGGAGATACTGCAAGTTAGGGAAGGTGGGGGTGCTGCTCCAGATTGAAGGTTTCTATTGCAGCCAGAGGCACCTTTTTTATTTTTGAAAGGTGAAGCTGAGATTTAATGCAGGATGGAGGTATTTACATGTGTAGTAGCCCGCTTGTCCTAAACAGGGGCTACCAATAAATCTAGCTGTGCTAGAATGCTAACTGCACAAAATGCCAGTTGATAACGCAGCCAAAACTCATTTGGCTGTATTTCTCCTGTGGATCACAGGAGTGCAGTTCATCCTGCGCTCCTGTTACTCGTTGTCAGCAGACAGCGGGCTGAAGTCTGCTGTCGGCTGATGTCACAGAGCCGGTCCAGGCTGGGGTAAGATGGCGACAATCTGTGGCGTAACTAGAAACTTCAGGGCCCCCGATGCCAGAAACCATAAAGGGCCCCCTAACCCCCCAGATAGGGTCCTTTCCACTGAGCCCAGTGGCAGAACAACAGGGCCCGCTCGCAAGTGGGTGGCTGCATATAAAGGAACCAATTTCTCCATCTCCCCCGCTTCTCCTCCTCTCCCTCCCACAGGCATTCAGCGGCTGCAGGAGGAAAATGGAGAGATCTGTTCCTCTATGTCTGTGTTTCTCAATCTTTTTTCCAGTCAGGGCAACCTTGAAGTATAGCCCTAGGGGAATAGGGCTGCACTGCAACCACTCTGCAACTGTGTGCATTGCATGCAGTTACATCATAGCAATGATGCATTTAGGGGTTAAAACAGGTGGTCAGGGGGCAACATATTGCCTCTTTACCGGCTGTCAAACGCCTCTGAAAAGCGATCATAATCGCTTTTTAGAGGAACAGCATTTTTTTTGCTGGCACTATGAACAAGCAAGAAAAAAAATCAGTTCTGATTGTACACATATAGGGGGGTCAGGATTAAACACACATACATAAAATGTGCATAAATACATGTAAATACACATATATAAAAAAAACACACATATATATATATAATATATGTATGTGTGTGTATGCACACACATATAAACACATGCGCACACACACCTACATACATACATGTACATGCATACACATACACACAAACAGTGCCTTGCAAAATATTCACCCCCCTTGGCCTTTTTCGTGTTTTGTTGCCTTGAGGATTTGCATCATTTAATTTACAGTACATGCCCACAACTTTTGAGATTTTTTTTTTTTTTTTTTTTTATTGTGAAGCAAACAACAAATAGGACAAAATAACAGAAAAAGTCAATATGCATAACTATCCATCCCCTTAAAGTCAATACTTTGTAGAGACACTTTTTGCGGCCATCACAGCTCCAAGTCGCTTTGGATAAGTCTCTATGAGCTTGCCACATCTTACCACTGGGATTTTTGCCCATTCCTCCTTGCAAAACTGCTAGAGCTCTTTCAAGTTGTATGGTTTGCGCTTGTGAACAGCAATCTTTAGGTCTGACCACAGATTTTCTATTGGATTGAGGTCTGGGCTTTGATTAGGCCATTCCAACACATTTACATGTTTCCCCTTAAACCACTCAAGTGTTGCTTTAGCAGTGTGTTTGGGGTCATTGTCCTGCTGGAAGGTGAACCTCTGTCCTAGCCTCAAATCACACACAGAGTGGTACAGGTTTTGCTCAAGAATATCCCTGTATTTAGCACCATCCATCTTTCCCTCAACCCTGACCAGCTTCCCAGTTTCGACTGCTGAAAATCATCCCCACAGCATGATGCTGCCACCACCATGTGGTCACTGTGGGGATGTGATGTTCTTTGGGTGATGTGGTGGGTTTGCGCCAAACATAGCGTTTTCTTTGATGGCCAAAAAGTTCAGTTTTAGACTCATCAGCCCAGAGCACCTTTCTCCATGCATTTTGGGAGTCTCCCACATGCCTTTTCGCAAACTTAAAACGTGCCATTTTGCTTTTTGCTGAAAGTAATGGTTTTCTTCTGGCCACTCTGCCATAAAGCCCAACTCTATGGAGCGTACGGCTTATTGTCGTCCTATGTGCAGATACTCCAGTCTCTGCTGTGGAACTCTGCAGCTCCTCCAGGGTTACCTTAGTGCTAAGGGAACAAGAAGGAAGCTCCACCTAAGTGCAATAAGTTAAGTAGGATTTTAATGACACAACGATTAATGCACTTACAGGAAGGTGAATAAAATCAGGCTCATCTGTGTGTCAGTGATCCGTAGGAAAGTCTCAGATCTGGATCCGTTTTTCTATGCAGAGATGGGAAACTGCAGTCGTTGTTGCTGCTCAGCCTGGAGCAGATCCTGTGGCCATCAGGAAGAAGCTGGGGCTGAGGTCACGGGTCACGGGATCACCTCTGGGGGAGGACTTCACAGAGTGAGAAGGGTTGGATAGGCAGGCTACGCGCTCGGAGTCAACTTCTCCTTCCTGAGGCCTGTAGAAAGAGCAGTTGACTCAGTTGACTCACCCTCTCATAGGTCCCACACTAGAAACCTTTCATAACGCCTTCAAAACCACCAGCTCTACACCTTGGCAAAGCCCTCTCATACCACTAATAATCCAGATTTCACTCCAGGTCTGGAGAAAAACTTTATTACACATGACTGGCCTCACAAAGAAATTTTGTCTAAACATTTCTTTAAAAACCATTAAACCATTTCAAATCACACAATGGAACTATAATCAGATTAGACACTTCTTGACCAAAAGAGAGACGATACATTCTTGGACGAAACCCCTTACGACGGTAGAAGACCGACATATTATTTCAACCATCTACAACTCACTATCTGAAGGATTAACAGACTTTTCCAGCATGTCCTGTCAAAACTGGGAAAAAGACCTAGATATCACACCATCAAAGGAAAACTGGGAAAAAATATACATGTACGCACACAAAGGATCATTAAATGTAGCCACACAAGAGAGTGGTTTTAAAATTCTAACCAGATGGTATAGAACCCCTACTATTCTTCACAAATTTTCTCCCCAAATATCTGAAAGAGGTTGGAGATGCAAACAGGAAGAAGGCTCGATGCTTCATATATGGTGGCCATGCCCATTAATTCAAAGCTTCTGGAAATCAGTACACAAAACCAATAACGCAATCACTTCAGAACATTTAAGCTTTAATCCAGCACAATACCTTCTACATTTCAACTCCATCCCCAGAAAAAAAATACCTGAAATCACTACCTATGTTCATGGTAAATGCAGCGCGACACTGTATCCCCTGTCACTGGTGCACAAACAATACTCCAACGAAAGCTGAGTGGTTTAGGAGAATAAATAACATAGAACAAATTGAAGAACTCATAAGTATATCTCAGGAAAACATTATAAAATTCTCTGCAACATGGCATGATTGGACAGTCTTTAAAAACTCTCAGTCTTATAAAACAATTATCTTGCAGTAATAAAACTAATTTTGAAAGAGAGAAAAGGGGAAAAAAAATAAAAAAAGATAAGCTCACACAAATCTTGGGAAAACCTGCTATATGACGAGTCCTAGTTTCATAAACTTGCAACCTCCCCCCCCCCCCCTCACTATTTTCACCCCCTTTCCCCCCCTTTTTTTATTAACTCTCCCCCTTCTCCCCTATTACCCAAATTGAATTTATACACCTTAACAATTAACATGTTCGTAGAAAAATGGTGGAATATTTTTCTATATACGTGCACAAACTAAATGTTTTATTTACAAATGTATGGATACCATATGCTTCTGTAAATTGTACCTTATCCCAATCAACAATTGAGATAAGTTCAGCTGTTCATCCTTGTATTATGATGTAATATGTATTCTTATTCACCCAATAAAATCTTGTGAAACAAAAAAAATAAAAAATAAACACTGATTTTGGTTATTTTAACCAAGGAAGAAAATACATTTTGACCTAAATTAATAAAAGCAAGGTTATTTATTTGCAAAATTTTAAAACAGAAACAAAGAAAAATGTGTTTTTTTCCCTCAAATTGTATGGACTTTTTTGTTTATTTAGCAAAAATAAAAAAGCCAGTGGTGATTAAATACAGGGGGTCCCCGACTTACGAACGCCCGACCTACGAACAACCCCTACTTACGAACAGGGCGCTGCGGGGACCCTCTGCCATTTTTCGCTGGTTTTCGCCGTCTTTCGGCCGTTCTGCGCATGCGCGGCCATACGGAGCCTCGGAAAATGACGGAAATGTCCGTAATTTGCCGCGCATGCACAGAGCGGCATTAGACTGAACCTCGGAAATGTCCGGAAATCTCCGTATTTGTCGGTCTGCTCATGCGCGGCCGACTTACGAACATTTCCGACTTCCGTACAGGCGGGCAGTCCCTAACGAGTTCGTAACTCGGGGACCCCCTGTACCACCAAAAGAAAGCACTATTTGTGTAAAAAAAGACAAAAATTTCTTATGGGTACAGTGTTGGATGACTGTGCAATTGTCATTCCAATTGTGACAGCGCTGAAAGCTGAAAATTGGCCTGGGCAGGAAGGAGGTAAAAGTGCCTGGTATTGAAGTGGTTAATGAGTGAATAAGTACCACCGGATTGGCGTAGGGCCAATGTGGTGCCTATATGTAAAAATGGATCAAAGTCTTTACTAAGTAACTATAGACCTGTTAATTTAACTTCTATAGTTGGTAAAATGCTGGAGAATTTAATAAAAGACCACATAGACGAGTTCTTGCTGGAAAAAAATCTTTTAAGTAGCAGACAGCATGGGTTCATGAAAGACAGAAGTTGTCAGACAAATCTGATTTATTTTTATGAGGAGGTATGTAAAACCTTGGACAGAGGGGTGGCTGTGGAGTATACTTGGATTTTGCAAAAGTGTTTGACACAGTTTCCCACACTCGGCTAATGTGTAAGGTAAAGTCTACAGGCTTGCAAAGATCAGTAAATGGATAGAAAACTGGCTAAAAGACAGAATTCAGTAGTGGTTAACGATTCGTACTCTGGTCTAAGGTTATCAGTGGTGTACCCCAAGGTTCAGTGTTGGGACCCTTACTTTTTAATATCTTTATAAATGATATTGGGTCTGGGATTAAAAGTACAATTTCAGTCTTTGCAGATGACACCAAGCTATGCAGTGGAATAACGTCCTTACAGGATGTCTCCAATTTACAAGCCAACCTCAATGCTCTGTTTAATTGGGCGACTGCGGAAAATTAAGTTTAATGTTGATAAATGTAAAGCTATGCACTTGGGGGCTAAGAATATGCATGTATCATACATACTAGGAGGAGTACAACTGGGGGAATCCATAGTGGAGAAGGATCTGGGGGTTTTGGTAGATCATAAGCTCAATAATAGCATGCAATGCCAAGCTGCGGTTTCCAAAGCGAGCAAAGTCCTTTGTTATATTAAGAGAGGTATGGACTCCAGAGAGAGAGAGCAATGTAATTTTGCCCCTGTACAAATCATTAGTAAGACCTCATCTGGAATATGTAGTTCAGTTTGGGGCACCAGTTCTCAAAAAAAATATCGGGGAACTGAAGAAAGTGCAGAGAAGGGCAACCAAACTGATAGAGGCATGGAGGAGCTCAGCTATGAGGAAAGATTAGAGGAACTGAATTTATTCTCTCTTGAGAAGAGGCGATTAAGGGGGGATATTATCAACATGTACAAATACATATCCTGCATGGTGGTGGTTCACTCATTTGGTGGTGTTTTGTGTTAATCACAGAGAAGATAATTCACTCATCGAATTTTCTGTCACCTTCATCACTGGACTTTAATATATATATTTATATAATATTTATTTATTTATTTATTTTCATCTATATGAGTATTTTGTTTTTTGTTACTTGCTGGGTTTCATCTAACATTTTTTGCACATATATTGCATCATATATTTGTTGTATTGATTTATATGGTCACATCAACAGTCAGTTTTGATATCATATGTTTTACATTTTATTTAATTTGTGCGCAGCTTCCATTCTATTATAATGTACAAATACATAAGTGGTCCATATAGTGAACTTGGTGTTGGGTTATTCACCTTAAGTGGATGTAAACCCTCACATATACCCAGTCAAGTTAACAGCCTCAGATGATACACAGAGAAGAAACAAATCTCCCAAAATAAGTTTTACATGAATATCTGCTGTGTTCATCTTGCTACATTCTTTAGAATACTTACATCGGGTAAGAATTTTCACTTCCTCATTCTGCACTGTTATGCCGCGTACACACGATCAGAATTCTCGTCGGAAAAAGCTATGACGGTTTTTCCGACGGAATTCCGATGGAATTCCGCTCAAACTGTCTTGCCTACACACGGTCACACCAAATTCCGACCGTCAAGAACGCAGTGACGTACAACACTACAACGAGCCAAGTTCAATGCTTCCGAGCATGCGTCGAATTGTTTCCCAGCATGCGTAGGAAATTTGCGCGTCAGAATTGCTACAGACAATCGGAATATCCGATAGAAACCTTTTCCGTCTGAAAAATTGAGAACCTGCTCTCAATTCTTTGCTGTCGGAAATTCGGCCAGCAAAATTCCGATGGAGCCTACACACAGTCGCATTTTCCGATGAAAAGCTCTCATCGGTCTTTTTCTGGCCGAAATTCCAATCGTGTGTACGCGGCATAAGAAAAGGCTTGGATTACAGTAGCTGATTGGAGGAAAGGCACATGCCCCCTCCACATTGGTAGAAGAATGAAAATACTTTCACTGCTCTGTCCTGAGATGGCAGTCTGATTGCTAATTTATTTATAGCAACCTCCCTGGACACACTTTTTTTATCTCCCACTCGGAGAATGTGTGAGAAGTTATCAGGCTGAGAACAGAACTACTGAGCAAGAGACAGCTACTGGACACAGTGCTTTGGAGAGAGATAAGAAAACACTACAGATGTACCCAGCTCAAATTTCATGAATTGGGTTTACATCCACTTTAGGGTCATCACAAAGGACAACGGGGTACTCTTTATGCCTGTAGGAAGAGAGATTTCATCTTCAAATAAGGAAAGGTTTCTTCACAGTAAGAGCTGGGAAAGACTCCTTCAAGAGCTGGTTCTGGCCAGCTCAGTCGATTGTTTTAAGAAGGCCTTGATCCTTTCCTAGATACACATGATATAACTTAATACTAATATTTATAAGTAAAGTTGATCCAGGGAATATCCGATTGCTTCTTGGGGGATCAGGAAGGATTTTATTTCCCCTGCTGAAGAAAATTGGATCATGCTTTGTTTTTTGGTCTTCCTCTGGTGGGTATAAGTAGTGTATATGAAGGTTTTTTTTCATTTGTGGGTTGTTTTTTTTATTTTATTTTTTTGTTTTTTTCCACTGTTGGTTGAACTGGATAGATGTGTAATTTTTCAAACAGATTTACTATGTGAGTATGTAAAGCAGTGACACTCTCCCCTTTCTTCTGTATGGCGCCATGTTAACTTTCAGTAAGCATGATATTGTTTGAAACTAACCCATTTTTTTTTTAGTTTAAAAGAGAAGTGTGGGTTTACAAAAAAAACAAACATGCATACTCGCCTATGTGGATGCAGAATTGGTCCAAAGCTGCAACTGTCCCCCGCCACCTCTAAGACTGAGAACTGATTGATCAGTCTTCAGTGAGCAGAGATCGATGACTGTCATTCACCAACTCTCTACTCTGCCCCTCCAACCCTAACTGGAGCATCACGCAGGAGCAGCTGGCTCAGGCTCTCAGCGGCTCATTGAGAGGCTGAACCATCTGCCACACAAGCATCTGGGTGGATCCTGAATTTAATCCCTCCAGAGTCTGGACTGGCTGAGTCAAGTCATTGGACAATGGACTTTAGCCTGCTGTTGGCTGAATCTGAGTCACAGGTGTGCAGAACTAAGTGCACTCATGTGACCCACAGGAGAAGTAAAGCCAAAAGGGCTTTGGCCCTACTTCTCCTTTAAAACGATTTCATCTTAACCACTTGCCGACCATGTCGCGCAGATATACTGCGGCATCATAGGACCATCAAACAGATTACCACAGATGGGGTCCTGGAGGAATAGTTGGGTGGCAAAAATGTTTTGAATCCTTCAATAAAAACCGTATTCGACACCAAAGTCGCTTGAAACATTGTACCTCATGTTTTGCAGTGATATCCATCCATATATGTGGGACTTAAAGGTGCAGGGACTTACAAGTAGTTCATGCACTACTTTGGTCCGACTTTCATGCAACTTGAGGGTCATAGACTTCAATGTTAACCCTCAAAAGTTGCATGAAAGTCGCACCTGAATGTTTTACATGAAACAGTGGATCTAACTTTGCAGAGGGACAAGTCACATCCAAGTTGCACCCATCCAAAGTTGCGCCAACATTTGCACCGAAGTTGTGCTCCAAAGACACTCGACATTGGAGTTGTAAAAAGGGTGAATGGAACGAAATGGAAAGTTGTTTTTCAGTTAGAGTGCAATCGTTGTTTTACTTGGGGACACACAAGATAAAAGCTTACATGTATGATGGGGTGATACTTAACCTTTACAATTGGTCTACTGATTCAGTTACAGAGTAAAAAAATAATTTAAAGCGGGATTCCGCCGAAATAATTTTTTTTTTCCCCCAATCAGTGTAAAATACACACATACAAAACATGTCACTTACCTTCTGCAGTTCTTCTCGCCGCCGATCGCCGATTCTGTCCGTTTGGATAACTTAGAAAAGATCTTGCTGGACGATTCCATCTTGCTTGTGGGCACAAGCATTTACTTCCGGGATGCGGTGAATGCTGCGCTCCCAGCATTCACCGCTCGATCCCGCGCATGCCGCATCCCGCGCATGCTCAGTTCGTAAAATTTCTGGTTGCCATCACAACGGCCGAAATCTCTCGAGATTTCGTGCTGACGGCGTCCCCCGTGGCTTCATGGGAGGAATGCAGAACAGCTCCCAGAAGTCATTGCGGAGCCGGGGGACAGCCGAAAACACGCCTACTCCCACGGGAGGACAGACCGGAAGCCAGAGGAAAAAGCTGTCAGGTAAGTTAAATAATTTTTTTTTTTTTTTTTAAATGGTCATTAGTGCATCAGCTTTACTACATGCTTTTAATAAGCTAAACAAGATTTTTTGAGTACCAAACCGCTTTAAATCGTACAAACTACGTGATGTTATCAGTTTGGCCTCTTTCACACATGCGGACCGATCATTTCATCCGTTCAGTCATGTTATTGCAAAGAAAAAAGTCAGTTTTTCATCAGTATACATCAGTTTTTTTTATCAGTTTCTCATCAGCTGCTCATCAATTTCTCAACAGTTTTTACATCCACTACCAATGCAAAAACAGAGCATTTGTTCGTTTATATCCATCTTTTACGGAACAAAAATAGGGCTTTGATCCATTCCAAAAAATGGATGTTGACGTATGCAGCTGCAAACTGATGTAAATGGATGATCAGCCATTTGAAAAAGATTGAACTCTCGCCTAAAGACACTAAGGTTGCCATCATCCCTGAAAATATTGGAATTTGAAAAAACCTCTTAGGATGGGATTTTAAAGGCAACAACAATTTGTTGAATAAAAATTGTATAAATTTATTGTACAAAAAGATAGAATTCTAACATGATATACATATTCCACATAGATATAAAACCAGAAAACCAATGCTTATGATTGATACATGAACAGATTGATGAAAATTCCGACGCGTTTCCACACGGCTTTGTAGTTGCCAGTCTTCATCAGGGAATTATTAATCATCATCTATAAATTATATCAAAGGGCATATTAATTTCATAATGTATCTCCATACATACAATTCCTTGGTGATTAAAAAATCACACAATTCCAATGTTTAATTATATATAAAGAAGTGAACACACTTACATTTACAAATATATCATCAAATGTGGTGTTGCTCCCCCAAGTATCCTCAAATCCAGGGTGGATGTCAGGAAGAAGCAGAAATTTCTTTTTATCTCTCTACAAGACGGCTTGAAAAATATAATTTTTCATTGCTGTATTTGGTGTTTAAATCACTAAAAAGTGGGCAGCTAAGGAAAAAACAAAAAGAGAGAAAACCCAAAATAATGAGGTCGGGTTTGGCCAGATAAAGGTGATATGGGCTGTCAGTAATCATCCAGCCCAACCAATAAACCCTAAAAGACTCACCCAGTAAAGTCTCCATGAAAATTTCCAGAGATCCCGTCAAACAGGATGGATGTCCTGTATGTAAGAGAGCGCTCCTGCAGCTCCGGCTGCGGAGAGGGAATACACCAAATGCCGTCTCAGGCGCCCTTAAATAGGAACCAAGGGAGACCTGATCCGCCCATGTGGGCGTTGTCCAGTGACGCGGCGCGTAAACAGCGCATGGCGTCATCACGGCAACGTCCCGCCTGAAGTAGGCGATCTAACAGGAAAACTAACAAGACCATGATGCAAGTGGGTGACCACGTCCCACATGATCAGGCCGCGCAGGCGCAGGGCACACCCCACATCCGTAAACGGACCCAGAGGTGTGTCGTCGCCGGCAAGCCGAACCATGGGGGAAAAAAGAAATCAATCCACCGCAACCTAATCTGGCCAATCGAGGGATCGCGGCCTGAAAAGGGAGGTCATAGAGGGACCGGACGTATGGTGGTTAAACATACCGATCGGGATGCCCGCCCATGATGGCAAGGGAAAGGCCGAAAAAGGTCCAAGGGATAGAAAAGAACATCCCAGGACAAAAAACCACCTCGGGCAAACCCAGAGTACCTGATAAGATCCAGGGGAGATGGAAGGTGGTTCAATGACTGTAGGGGAAGAAAGAGGAAGTACCCCCATATATGCATCACAGGGGAGATCTCACTCAAATAATTCTTGAGTTTGATCTACCCCGTGAATGCGGCATTGAGGTCACCAGACGGAGGGTCACATTGGCGGGGAAAAGAAAGGGGGTTCACACCCTAAATGGGTATAATAAACCCAAAGGTGGGTTCCACACCCTAATTTCCCCATATAAAGGGCTAAAACCACTGGCAGAAATGGCCCACTACGGATCGGAAAACCCAGTCCCGAAAGTGAGCCAATAAACCTAGCCTCCAGGGACATAAATGGGACGTCCGACGGGGAAATGGAATACCGTAATTTGCCGGCGTATAAGGCGACATGGCATATAAGACGACCCCCTACTTTTCGATTTAATAATTTGGTTTTGTGCAGTACTCACTATATAAGACGACCCCCCTTGAGCGGTAATACCGTATCTTCAGAAATGAAGTTGGCGCCAGGTAACATGCTGTCCCACACAGTATACATACAGTATACCGCCCTGAGCCAATCACAGCGAGCTATGCATTCTATTATTGAATACAATGCCTGCTCGGATTGGCAGAGGCTGTTACATCATCAGCCCGCGCCTCTGACTCTCACAGCCAATCCGAGCAGGCTACTGTATGTAGCCTGCTCCGATTGGCAGAGGTTGTTACTCCAATCCGAGCAGGCGCTGTATTCATTAATAGAATACAACGCTCGCCGGGATTGGCTCAGCGGTGTATACTGTATGTATACAGTATTACCGTACACTCCGGAGGGCTTATCATCCAGCGGGCGGCTGGTATAGGAAGGCGATACCCTTTATACAAAGGTTGATTTTACTTTTAAACAGGAAGAAGAATGTATTTCATTTTGTGCAGTTATTATACCCGGCGTATAAGACGACCCCCACTTTTTGCCCATTTTTTTTTTTTACTGTAAAAGGTCGTCTTATACGCCGGAAAATACGGTACCCCATCGTTGGACATCCAAGTGTCACCAGCCCCCCAACCTCCCCATTGGTGGAAAACAGGGGTTTGTTATAAGAGGACTGGTGACACCCATCGTTCCGGGAGGCTAGGCTGCCAGGTAGAGAGATGTATAGAAACAACTGAGTCCTGATCAACAACAAAAATCCCTGGATATTGAAGACCTTGGGGCCAGCATCACCATTTACAATTAGATGAAATAAAGAAATCACATAAATGAACAGATAATGAATAAAACCCCCCATGAAGAATAATGTTTACATCCCCCAAGACACGTATACCTTGTCCATGGCCATCCCCAGACATGCATGATATCCCCCAACCACGAAAGTGCAGACCATCAGGTCAAAAAATGAAAGAAAAAAGAAAAACAGAATTTTTATATAAATTATTATTCATTCCTAAATATAAGGAAGTCAGAGCAGTTTAGTGAGCCAAAATCGACCAGGATCGATGAGTGGGGTAATAACACCCCACCTAAATAGATCAATCGGTTTTCCCCGAGCTGTAACCCTCCAGGAATGGCCTGAAGCTTTCAGCCTCATTAAGGCCCGGAGGTGTCGTTGCCCGAAGGTTTCTGATCCAGCGCATTTCGCGCTGTAGGAGAACCTTGTTCCAATCTCCTCCCCTTCCGGGGATGTGTAGTCTGTCCAACACTGTAAAGTTGACTTTAGGAAGTCGATAATTATGATTCTTGGCTACATGTCGTCCCAATGGAAGATATAGGTTGCAAATTTTCATATCATGCATATGTCTCTCCACCCTTTTACCCAGTTTCTGTCTCGTCTTTCCAACATAGAAAGCACCACACTGACACTGCATGAGGTAGACCACCCCCCGAGTCTGGTGTAGTATATTATATCTAATATATATATATATATGTATACATATATATATATATTATATATATACATATTTTATATATATATATGTAGTGTTTTTTATGTAGTTCCTATAGGCATTCTATTTAGGCATTCTAAGACAAATTCATTATGCAAGAATATAGATTGGGGATTCAAGTCTATTCTACACCTCAAAAGGGTGTCCAGGTGTCATCTCTTAATCTAATCAGTAGTCGCACACATCAAAGACAATGTTATCTGTTACCCTTTGATGTGTAAATCTTATGCAAGTTGTGTGTGTGAGGAATAGCCTTTTCACCTGGTATTTACTGATGGTAATTAGAATTGAGGGGGGTATTCATGGTAAACATTTAGTTGACCCCCCCCCCCCAGTGTCAGATCAGTATATGAGAAGACAGGCAGGTTGTCAGCTAGTCTAGAGAGAAAGACGGGTCTAGGGGAAGATATTCTTTGTCATGTACTCTGGTGGATTTTGTCGTCTGTAAGAATGTTCTGTTTTGGAAGTCAATAAAATCTCTCTCTGGGAGAATCGGGTTTTGCTGCGGAGACAATACTTTTAATAACTATATTCCATCTACGAGGAAGGAACGATTATATTAGATCACTACATTGGTGCCGTTCAAGCGACCAGAAGAGCATTTTCAGGACTTTGTATTAGAAATCGTGGTGATAACAATCCGTGAGTTGGACAGAAGTCTGATGGAGACCCAAGACCTGTGCTGTGACTCTAACGTCTGGTTGTGACATAAGAGAGTCTGATCTACAAAATCAAACAAGTTTGGAACCCCAGAATTATTCTCTGGAGACTGGAAACGAAGAAAAAGGACTGCATCGTGTACCAGAAGACGTGAGCTGGAAGCTGAAGGAGTAATTAATGCGGTGAGTAAAATATTTCTCTCTTTTTAAATTATTAATAATATAGTAAAAATGCTTACTCAGTGTGAAGCTAGTGTCAGTTCTGATAAAGTTAACAGATGGGTGTTAAAATGTATTAAGCGTCATGGCGGTCCTTATGAAGTGCCAGAAAAATATAAGCAGACATGGACTATGATGAATGAATTTTTAGAAAAAACTGTTTTTGAGAGCAAAATTTCAGAAAGTAAAAGAAAAGGTTGTATTGTACAGGGCTTGTTATCTTGCTGTTTAACAATGGAAAGTTCTTTGAAAGATAAGGTTGAGGAAATTACCCAGTTACAGAGTGCAGTTGATAATAGCAACAAGGTTTGTCAGAGGTTACAAAACCAATCAGAATCTGAGACTGTAAATTTAAAATTGCATGCAGTCACCATTGGGGAAGCTCTGCTTGAGAAGTCTAAACGTTGTAATGAATTATCAGAGGAAAATGAGAGATTGAAATTAAGAATTATGGAATTAGAGAAGAGATCTCAGGAATGCAGATATGCATCGAATCGTGGATTCAGCAATCTGCAGCAAAATGCAAATACAAACATTCTATCAAATGAAACAGAACCTCATATTAAATCTGATAATTCATTGCCAGCCGCACCCACTGTGACCACCACAGTTTATAACAATAATAATAATACAGGTGAAGTTCAGCTTGTAATGAAGCCTTTGAAACCAAAAGAATTAGATGCAATTCTTAAAGAAATAGGAATGATTCCCTGCCATGATTTAAACAGATTTTTAAAATGGTTTTGTGACTTGCAGAATGTCAGAGATATGTACAATCTCAACCCATCTGATTTAGACAGAGTTATGCAACATTCTATAGGAAATAGTCTTTGGGTGAGAATTAAGCAGATCTGTACTCAGCCAATGAGGACAAGGGACATATTGATGGAATTGTTATGTGTTTTGTATGGTGTACGTTCTGATGTTACTGTTCATGGGAAGATCAAACAAATGAAAAATGAATCTCCCTACGAGTTGTCAGGAAGGATAAAATCTATTATGGAAATATTGGTCAGTAATAATCTTGCATTTGAGCATGGTGGCTTGTTACATATGAGTATATTTCTACATGCTTTAAATGAAGAGATCAGACAAAATATTTTACTAGTTACCCCAAATCCTCATGATTTAAAAGACGTATTGTTGAAAGCAGACAATTTATGGAGAAAGTCAAATGAGCAAGCTGTCAAGATTGATTTAGCCACATTGTTTAGGACAAATACTGAACATAAAGATCAAAAGATAATGTCTTATGATAACAATCAAAGAGGAGACACCAGGTCAAATATAGGTGATATTAATATGAAAAGCAGAGCTGACCAAAATCATAATAAAACGGTATCTAAGGCTTGGATACCATTTTCTCAGTTAAAACAGAAATATGACCACTTGAAGATTGAGTACGATAAAATGAAAATGGAACATAACACATTGCTGGGACAGCTAAACAGATTACATTATCCAGATCTGTTTTTGAATACAAATGACATTTCGCTAGCAGTGGGGGTGGTTTAGTTTCAACCTGTGGATGTGTAAATAGTCCTTTGTTTTGACTTCAAACAGTGTTTAAGGACCTTGCTAATTCGTTTTGTTGGAGAGTTTTTTGTCTTTCAGATATTGAAGATACTGCATCCGCATAGCATGTGAACTGCAAGCTGAAATTTCTGGCTAGTGGGGGAGAAACACTGAATAAACAATATCATGGACTCTCTCAATATTCATCAAGCAATTGACCTTTTTTTTTTTTTTTTTACCTTTTTACTTGGACAATGGACTTTTCCCTATATTTTTATTTTATTTATTTTTTTTTTTTTTCACCCTTTCCCATTTTTATTCATCAAGCCCTATTTTTTATTTTTATTTTTCACCCTTTTCCATTTTTATTTTTATTTTTTTATTTTTTTATTTTATTATGTTTTATTTCTTGAACTTTATCTTAAACCCAGAGCGAAACATTTAAACCGAAAATAATTTTTCATGTTACATTACATGTTGCATATTACATATTGCATATTGATCAATATATTTGATATCTAAGGTGAGATGCTGCACAATGGCTTGGCATAGCATAAATTATAGTATGTTGGGTGGTTTTCCTAAATTTATAAGAGGGGTGAGTGAAGTTCATCACTCCAGTCATGATTTGAAACTTTGTTGAATCAGTCATTAATATTATTGACATATGGATGAAAAAAAGACCTAACTTTACTGGCAAGATTTTCCACTGCTGCTTTGTCTGGATAGAAGATCTGATAAACGCTGATGTCAAGCTGATTCTATCTGAAAGTGGGGGATTATATATGGATTATATGGATATATGAATTATAGATTGGTATATAGATTGGTATACCATTCAGGTGGAATTATGGACTGAATGATTCAAGCAACTGCTCTATTAAGGATGGAAATGAGGAGTCGGCCTACAGCAAATTACAAAGTACAGCAATAGCAGTTTTTTTCAGCCTTTTGAACTTGAAAGTGAATGCTGGTACATGGATGGTTCTTCTTACTATAAAGATGGAAGTAGAATTTCGGGATTTGCTGGTGTTTGTGCAAAAGCATCTTTAAGAAAATGAAAACCTTGAGCCTGGAGAGGAATCCTGGAGTTATGTGGATCGGAGCTCCCAGCACACCAAGTCTACTTTCAATGAGAGTTATGATGAAGTTGAAAATTGAAGAATGAACTGCGACATCCGCTCGTTTTTGTGCAATATTCAAGATCTTGATGTGATATAATAAGGATGTTTACCGAATCCTTTTCCAGTCATGGTCTAAAGCTATATTATCTAATGACTGTTTCATGGGGATATTTTAGAGGCTGGTGAAGAGAGATGTAACCAGTTTCAACTTTATATTTCATATGAGCCATTGTGAAGCATCCAATACCTCAAGTCGGTAATGCTATGTTTGTTGCTTGATTTATGGGTCAGTTCTAGTAGTTAGAACGACCCAAGTGGGGGTATATGTAGTATATTATATCTAATATATATATATATATGTATACATATATATATATATTATATATATACATATTTATATATATATGTAGTGTTTTTTATGTAGTTCGTATAGACATTCTATTTAGGCATTCTAAGACAAATTCATTATGCAAGAATATAGATTGGGGATTCAAGTCTATTCTACACCTCAAAAGGGTGTCCAGGTGTCATCTCTTAATCTAATCAGTAGTCGCACACATCAAAGACAATGTTATCTGTTACCCTTTGATGTGTAAATCTTATGCAAGTTGTGTGTGTGAGGAATAGCCTTTTCACCTGGTATTTACTGATGGTAATTAGAATTGAGGGGGGTATTCATGGTAAACATTTAGTTGACCCCCCCCCCCCAGTGTCAGATCAGTATATGAGAAGACAGGCAGGTTGTCAGCTAGTCTAGAGAGAAAGACGGGTCTAGGGGAAGATATTCTTTGTCATGTACTCTGGTGGATTTTGTCGTCTGTAAGAATGTTCTGTTTTGGAAGTCAATAAAATCTCTCTCTGGGAGAATCGGGTTTTGCTGCGGAGACAATACTTTTAATAACTATATTCCATCTACGAGGAAGGAACGATTATATTAGATCACTACATCTGGCAGGAGGCAAAATGTCTCAGGGAGAAGTCTACCCCATTTGGCAGCGTCAGTGTGGTTCTCCGTCCAATAACTGGGCAAAGTGAACAGTTCCCACAGGGGAAAGTGCCGAAATTTTTACATGGATCCTTCCTAGCACTACCCCTGTACTCACTTTGTGTGATCATACTACCTATCGATCCAGCCTTTTTATAGGTGATTAATGGGAGAGGTGTGACTAAACTACCAACAATTGGATCCTCTGTTAAGATGGACCAATGTTTGGTAATAATTTTGCGGATCGTTTCATATTCATTAGAAAATCGCAGAATAATTCGCGTATTGTTTTCCCCACCTTTCTTCTTTTTGGCTTTAAAAAGCAGATCTTTCCTATTTTTGGCTTTAACTCTATTGAATGCTTTTTTGAGGCTACTTTTAGTGTAGCCCCTAATGAGTAGTCTCTTAGTCAGTTCGTCACATTCATATTGAAAGTCTTCCTCGCCAGCACAATTCCTTCTGAAGTCCCTCGACTTCCTAAAGTCAACTTTACAGTGTTGGACAGACTACACATCCCCGGAAGGGGAGGAGATTGGAACAAGGTTCTCCTACAGCGCGAAATGCTCTGGATCAGAAACCTTCGAGCAACGACACCTCCGGGCCTTAATGAGGCTGAAAGCTTCAGGCCATTCCTGGAGGGTTACAGCTCGGGGAAAACCGATTGATCTATTTAGGTGGGGTGTTATTACCCCACTCATCGATCCTGGTTGATTTTGGCTCACTAAACTGCTTTGACTTCCTTATATTTAGGAATGAATAATAATTTATATAAAAATTCTGTTTTTCTTTTTTCTTTCATTTTTTGACCTGATGGTCTGCACTTTCATGGTTGGGGGATATCATGCACGTCTGGGGATGGCCATGGACAAGGTATACGTGTCTTGGGGGATGTAAACATTATTCTTCATGGGGGGTTTTATTCATTATCTGTTCATTTATGTGATTTCTTTATTTCATCTAATTGTAAATGGTGATGCTGGCCCCAAGGTCTTCAATATCCAGGGATTTTTGTTGTTGATCAGGACTCAGTTGTTTCTATACATCTCTCTACCTGGCAGCCTAGCCTCCGATGGGTGTCACCAGTCCTCTTATAACAAACCCCTGTTTTCCACCAATGGGGAGGTTGGGGGGCTGGTGACACTTGGATGTCCAACGATGGGGTATTCCATTTCCCCGTCGGACGTCCCATTTATGTCCCTGGAGGCTAGGTTTATTGGCTCACTTTCGGGACTGGGTTTTCCGATCCGTAGTGGGCCATTTCTGCCAGTGGTTTTAGCCCTTTATATGGGGAAATTAGGGTGTGGAACCCACCTTTGGGTTTATTATACCCATTTAGGGTGTGAACCCCCTTTCTTTTCCCCGCCAATGTGACCCTCCGTCTGGTGACCTCAATGCCGCATTCACGGGGTAGATCAAACTCAAGAATTATTTGAGTGAGATCTCCCCTGTGATGCATATATGGGGGTACTTCCTCTTTCTTCCCCTACAGTCATTGAACCACCTTCCATCTCCCCTGGATCTTATCAGGTACTCTGGGTTTGTCCTGGGATGTTCTTTTCTATCCCTTGGACCTTTTTCGGCCTTTCCCTTGCCATCATGGGCGGGCATCCCGATCGGTATGTTTAACCACCATACGTCCGGTCCCTCTATGACCTCCCTTTTCAGGCCGCGATCCCTCGATTGGCCAGATTAGGTTGCGGTAGATTGATTTCTTTTTTTTTGATTTCTTTTTTCCCCCATGGTTCGGCTTGCCGGCGACGACACACCTCTGGGTCCGTTTACGGATGTGGGGTGTGCCCTGCGCCTGCGCGGCCTGATCATGTGGGACGTGGTCACCCACTTGCATCATGGTCTTGTTAGTTTTCCTGTTAGATCGCCTACTTCAGGCGGGACGTTGCCGTGATGACGCCATGCGCTGTTTACGCGCCGCGTCACTGGACAACGCCCACATGGGCGGATCAGGTCTCCCTTGGTTCCTATTTAAGGGCGCCTGAGACGGCATTTGGTGTATTCCCTCTCCGCAGCCGGAGCTGCAGGAGTGCTCTCTTACATACAGGACATCCATCCTGTTTGACGGGATCTCTGGAAATTTTCATGGAGACTTTACTGGGTGAGTCTTTTAGGGTTTATTGGTTGGGCTGGATGATTACTGACAGCCCATATCACCTTTATTTGGCCAAACCCGACCTCATTATTTTGGGTTTTCTCTCTTTTTGTTTTTTCCTTAGCTGCCCACTTTTTAGTGATTTAAACACCAAATACAGCAATGAAAAATTATATTTTTCAAGCCGTCTTGTAGAGAGATAAAAAGAAATTTCTGCTTCTTCCTGACATCCACCCTGGATTTGAGGATACTTGGGGGAGCAACACCACATTTGATGATATATTTGTAAATGTAAGTGTGTTCACTTCTTTATATATAATTAAACATTGGAATTGTGTGATTTTTTAATCACCAAGGAATTGTATGTATGGAGATACATTATGAAATTAATATGCCCTTTGATATAATTTATAGATGATGATTAATAATTCCCTGATGAAGACTGGCAACTACAAAGCCGTGTGGAAACGCGTCGGAATTTTCATCAATCTGTTCATGTATCAATCATAAGCATTGGTTTTCTGGTTTTATATCTATGTGGAATATGTATATCATGTTAGAATTCTATCTTTTTGTACAATAAATTTATACAATTTTTATTCAAAAAATTGTTGTTGCCTTTCAAATCCCATCCTAAGGCCCCTTTCACACCTAAGCGTTTTTCATGCGGTGCAGCGCTAAAAATAGCGCCTGTTCACCGCATGAAAAAATCCTGCCCCTTTAACTCCAGTGTGAAAGCCGGTGGGCTTTCACACTGGAGCGGTGCGCTAGCAGGATGACAAAAAAAGTCCTGCTAGCAGCATCTTTGGAGCGGGATAGGAGCGGTGTGTTCACCGCTCCTATACCGCTCCTTCCCATTGAATAGAATGGGACACCGCGGTGAAACCGCGGCAATACCGCCGCAAAGCGCCGCTACGGCGGCGCTCTGCGGGGGGTGTTTAACCCCTTTTCGGCCGCTCGCGGGGGTTAAAACTGCACCGCGAGCGGCCAAATACCGCGGTTAAAACGACGGTAAAGCAGCGCTAAATATAGCGCTGCTTTACCGTCACCGCGGCTCCCGCCCCAGTGTGAAAGGGGCCTAAGAGGTTTTTTGAAATTCCAAGGATGATCAGCCATTTACATCAATTTTTCCATAAATGTCGGTTTTTCATCCATCAACAGATGGATGAAAAATGGGCAAACGGTCCGCATGTGTGAAAGGGGCCTTATTCAAGCAGAACTTGCGCCATAAATTGGCCATATACTGTGCAAATGTCGTCTGGTTTCTGATGAACCAGCCAAATTTGCATTGTGGGTTGCTCTGTTGTCCCTCTCCCACCCTACATCCTTTAATTTAAAAAAATCAAAGGAACCAGACAGGAAATTTTCAGCTGGGATTCCCTCTGGAGGTCATCTCCATTAACCTGTGGAAGAATCTGATTAAACATGTACTAACTATATCTATAAGTTGATCTATGAAGCCAGGGGATGCCCCATATATTTGATGAGATCTGGGAACAGTGGATGGAACTGTTTGACACCTGTGAGTTACCTGATCCTAAAGTTGCTGTCTCACTGCATGAAAAGAAATAGGGCCTGTATAACATTTAGGGTCTAGAATGTTCTACTATCTGATCCAAACGTCCTGATAGTGGCACTTTATATATAAAGTTTATGATTTGCACAAATATAAAGAGATTTCCAAGCTCAAACTTACCAACCAGCCAGCGACCAACCGAATTGACCTGTCTAACAGTTGTTGCACACATTTGCAAATACATGTGTAAGCTGCAGGCCCCGCCAAGGCATGCTGTTTCCTGCAGTCCCTAACTACTGAATGATTTGCATAGTTTTAAGCTACTGCTACTTACTTCACACCCTGAAGGCTTTTTCTTTTGGACCTCTGATTACAGAGGTTTTTCTGGTTTGTTTCCTTTTTTTTCCACGTTGTCATTTCTTTTATATTGTATTATTCACTGTATTCCTGTATACAGCTTTGACTCATCCTAACCAGAAGAAAGGGTCATAATTGTAGTACCCAATTGTTTCCTTCTTCCTGTATTGGAGTTTGATGTTTCTACCGAAATGTACATTACAATTATCTAGCTGTGGACATTAACACTGCTATTAGTTTACATTAACCCTATGGACGATAAAGTGTCCTTAGGCCACAAGAAAATAGCCACTGGCAGCGTATTTAACAGACAGGCCAACCGTCCAATCATAATCCCCCTGAGGACGATACATCATATCCCTGTATCGACACGCGTTGGAGAGGGGACAGGATGGTGCAGGAGACAGCTGGTCTGTTTTAAGGTGGAGGAACCTATGATTTTCAGCATGATCTTAATGTTTTATGCTTCTGATAGAGTGGTGCACTGAAGCAGCTGTTCCATGTGAGTACCCCGGACTGGGGCTTCTTTGATCAATAAATCTGTATATTTAAAAACAATATCACACTATCCAGCCTTTTCTTACCCTATTTGTATGTGGAGACAGTGCTTTTGGGCAGCCCAGGATCTCACAGCAATCACAGAACCCAGAGATGGTTCACATGTGTGGGTTTGACCGAACTTAAGTGTGATGTCACACGCTCAGAGGTGAGCGGCTATTACATGGGGGGGGGGGCACCAGTGTGTGGATACCTCAGCACATTTGGATCACAATAACAAGAATTAATTTTAGGTTTAATATGATACTTTATGATTTAATTATATTGCACTGACCTTTAAGTTCACGGTCAGCGCACCAGATTTATCCACTGAAGCACTTTATTATCACTAACTGTCACTTTTATGCATTCAGAATTCACTATAAATGAATGTATTTTATAATTTAATCATGTCAGTTTGATTTATTTGATTTTTGCATTTGTGATTTTCAAGTTTTGCACTATTGTCACTTTATTGATTGCTATTTAATTATTGTTCACATTATTGAGATAGCGTGCCATTTCATATATATATATATATATATATACACACACAGGATTATATGCTTTGACAAATGATTTTTTTAAATGTCCGCACAAATATTCACATTAAATTCAACAGGTGTATGGCCAATTTAAAATGATGAATGTTGGTCCAGGCTGAATAAACTTTCTGTTTTACTTGACAGATGAAGACTTCTCTGTAATTCAACAAGAAGTTATAATGCTGAAGAGCTGTGCTCACAAAAACATAGTAGCATATTATGGAAGCTATATGAGGTAAGGACCAAACCTTAACAAGGCAGTTTCCCATTTAATCAGACCAACTATGAGTGCATGATATCTTACTACTGGAAAATATGACCAGATCAAAGGCTTGTGCTTGTAACTCATAACGTACAGAGTGGTCTGCTGACTAAATATTAATATTATGGGGATTGGATCAGACGGTGTTGGGTGGATGTGTCTACAACTTACCAACATTACAATATGATTGTAAATCTTTGTTTTTTTAGATTTAGCAAAATCTAGGTAGTAAAGGGCATACCTAAATAATCCAACTAGCTAGACCTTTCCATTACAAAGCTGCTGATAATGCCAAAGTAGACTGTATAACCAGTTTTTTAATGGGAGATCAGCCCATCTCTAGGAGGGACTTGTTTTATTTTGAATAGAGCAGGGAAAGGTTACAGCCTTTTTGTTTTTTTTTTGGTTTTTTTATTGCTGCCTCTGTCTCTGTTAGGCCCCTTTCACACTTATACGACTTGTCCCACGATTTGGGACTGCAAAGTAGCATGACAAGTCGTCCCCCATGATTTCCAATGACATCCATTCATATTAGTACGACTTCAAGTTGTTCCGACTTCACAAAGTAGTCCCTGCACTACTTTGGTCCGATTTTGATGCCACTTACACAGGCATTCCTTGAAATCGCGTCAAAATCGTGGTAAAATTGCACGACTTTGAAGTCGCACAAGTGTGAAAGGGGCCTTAGGGAGATTTGCCCTCATTATATGTCAGGATAAGAAGTAATGTAAAATCTCCCTGATGGGTAATGTGTCCCAGTAATACCCACGGTAATTTTTGTTTGGAAAATGTAACTCTTCCATACTATCCAAAGCTGAAAAAGAAAAAAAAGATGGAATTGGCATTTAATTCAGAGAAGTGTATTGATTGGATGGTCTTGTTGGGACTGTAAGATGATATTCAAATAGATAGTAGGAAAGTTAGGCATGCAAGCACGATCAAACGCCCTCCAAAAACCTCAGTTGTCAGGACTTTCATCAACATGTACATTTGGTTTCCATATATTGGGTGGTGCTGGAAGGCATTTGGAACAGGTTGGATGACAATGTCCAATAACTGACTTTATTTTATGCTTTAAATTCAGAGGTAGTAAGCTGTGGATTTGCATGGAGTTCTGTGGAGGTGGTTCACTTCAGGACGTATATCAAGGTAAAGAAACTTTATATCAACCCTTTTGAGCGTGGCTGTTACTTGCCATAGCCAAGATCCCAATACAGTGCCAGAGACTGTTACTTTTCTGCCTACCAGAGCATAACTATCTGAGGAACACACCTGTGTAGCATCACGCCTGGCAATATACTTGGGCAGCTTCCTGGCATTGGCCTTAGTGCTGGATGAAAATCTTGGCTCTGACGGGCTGGAAGGTTCCCTTTTAAGAATTAATTCCCACTTATGTGATAAATGTCATTATAAGAGGTGCTTTTGATGTCAATACATTTTTTCTTTTACCCCCTCAGTCACAGGAGCCTTGTCTGAGCTTCAGGTGGCATATGTGTGTAGAGAGACTCTCCAGGTAAGCATGTAAAACAGACAGGTGCACATAGAGATGTTTTTATGCCCATGTGGAACGCTAAGCTTTTGCTAATGTAGAAGCTGAGACTAATGCCCCGTACACACGGAAAATGTCCTATCGGACCATGTTGTCGGAAATTCCGACCGTGTGTGGGATCCATCGGACTTTTTCCGTCGGAAAAAGTTTGAGATCCTGCTCTCAAATTTTCCGACAACAAAGTCCTATCGGACTTTTTCCGATCATGTGTAGCGAATTCCGACGGACAAAGTGCCACCCATGCTCAGATCACATTACAAGACCAAAGCTATTGGCTACTAGCCTCTACGTAGTCCCGTCGTACGCAACGAACGTCACCACGTTCAGGATGATCGGATTTTCCAACAACTTTGTCCGACTGTGTGTATGCAACACCAGTGTCGGACAAAATCCGTCGGAAAAAATCAGACGGATTTTGTGGTCGGAATTTACGACTGTGTGTACGGGGCATAAGACTGATAAAGCTTATTTCAGTAACATGGGTGAGGTTGTTAATGCCTTTTATTAATTTATTTCATGATGGTTTTCCGCTAAATATAATTTACCATCTGAAAGCCTTATTTTATCATCATTCCCCATGATTGGATCCCATTAATTGTTTATTTGGTTACCACCAAATGGCTACTTTTCAAACTCTTCTCAAAAGACACATCATTGAAACTTAGAGTTATTATTTTTTTAGCAGATGCTGGAGAGTTAACCCACGTGGTGGTTTGTTACATTGAATCCCTGAATCTGCTTTAGCTATTTATGAAGGAGTCCCATTCTTTCTGTTGGATTTTTAATTTTATATTATGGAGAATGTATGAGGTGGAGCTGGAACACACAAAGGTGGGCTTGCACCCCCAAAACTCCCAGTTGGGCAAGAACAATGTCAGCAAATTATGGGAGGGAGACCTCATTGTTGAAGAGAAAATTGCCTCAACTCAACCCATCTGACTCCAAACATAACTAAACATTTTTAAGCGGAATGGCCCTTAAAACACCTTGGTTTAAACGATGACGCCCGATTTCAGACAGTATTTTGCTATGAGCACCAGAAAATATCAGGCCAGTCAGAATGGGTTGCCAGCATCAAAGGTTTTAAAATGTCTGCTTCTCAGGTATAAAATGGAAATATATCACCTATTATTTGTGTCTAACAGGGTCTGGCTTATCTTCATAATCAAGGAAAGATACACAGAGATATTAAGGTAAGCACTGTACTCTAGAAAAGACAGATATAGGGGTGGCTGTAAACATGGCATACTGCTCAATCATTCTGAAAATATGCTAGCCCAGTAGAATGCAACTGAACAAAGATTCCAAGCACTTCCATCATGGGGGCAACAGTCCACAACAAACAAAACAGATACAAATTAGTGTAAAACACGGTATACATGTAGAGGTTTTTTCTTTTCATTCAACCAGCGGGTTGAACAAAAAAGACCTCACGGATCCCCACATCCACCACCTCCTGTTGAACAGAGAGCAGCAAACACATATCTAAAATTTGTCTGGTTCCTGCACAACTACATTTTGGCATGTGTACACCCTGCTTAACCACCTCAATACAGGGCCCTTTCACGCCCTTCCTGCCCAGGCCATTTTTTAGATTTCAGGGCTGTCACACTTTGAATGACAACTGCGCGGCCATGCAACATTGTACCCAAATTTATTTTTTTATCTTTTTCTCCACACAAATAGAGCTTTCTTTTGGTGGAAAAGAAATGTAATCGCTGCTGAGATTTTTATTTTTTTTTACTAAAAAAAAGAAAAAATACAGAAAAATGTGAAAAAAAAAAAAATTCTTAGTTTCTGTCAGTAAATTTTGTAAATAAGTATTTTTTCTCCTTCACTGATGTGCGCTGATAAGGCTGCACTGATGGGCACTGTGGTGGCACTTATGGGCACTAATTAGGTGGCACTGATGAGGAGGCACTAATTTTCCACACTGATGGGCACTGATAGGTGGCACTGAAATGCGGCACTGATGGGCAGCACTGAGGGGCATTGATGGGCAGAACTAATGAGCAGACAGTGATGGGAGGCACTGATTGGCATCACTTATGGGCACTGGTGGCACTTATGGGCACTGATTGGCACTGCTGGGGCTTTCCTGTAATCAGGGCACTGATGATCAGTGCCCTGATTACCTGCCCTGGCCTCCCCTGCGAGGAGATGTCGCTTAGTAGCACTCCTCGCCAAACATCCTCAATGTGAGGCGAGGAGAGACGATTCACGGCACTTCCGTATTTTCATGTGACAGGCTGTCATTGGACACAGCTGATCACATGGTTAAAGAGCTGCGGCTCTTTACAGAGATCAGGGTTGCACATTGTCCTACCAACAAGGTGCAGCCACATCCGTGCGATGGTGACCTGCCTGGGGCGCTGTCATATGACGTCCTCCGAGAACAAGAGCCGCATCGTCCCTCCGTCATTTGGCAGTGGGCGGGCGGCAAGTGGTTAAGATTGCCCATACACTAGTAGATTTTCATACAAACATTTGTATGAAATTGTGCACAATATTTCTCACTACATTTGATGGCTTAACTAATGCCATTTGAAAGTACGTGAAAACTTTTTTTTTGCTTTTAACATTTGATTTTGGCCCAAATAGACTTAAAGTAGAACTATAGGCAAAAGTTTTTTTTTTTTTTCATTTTGGATTGAGTAATTGCGGGTTATAACCCTTGTTGAGATTTTTTTTTTGCCATCTGTGCCCCATTGGGGAGATTTACCTTCACTTCCTGTCCCATAGCCAAAACAGGATGTGAGAGGAAATCCCTGGATAGTTAGGGGAATCCCTTGGGGACCCCTAGACCGCCAGAACTAGTGTCCCCAGGGACAACCGAAAATTTGGGATTTTCTCTTCCTTTAACTTTCAATGATAATAGTAAACAGGACAAATAGAGTGGATGAATCTCCCTAACTGGGGGGCCCAGATGTCAATAAAAACTAACAAACCCCACATTTTCTGGGACTGTCCCAAAATTAAACCCTACTGGCAAGAGGTGACCAGCACGATCGAGCACCTGACTGGTGCCGTCCTGGAGGGGGATCCCGGGGCCTGCCTGTTGCATCTCTCTAAGCGACCCATTAAGAAGTACAAAGCCTCCCTTACCATTCAGCTCTTAAATGCTGCCAAGGCATGCATCCCCTTGTGCTGGAGATCGGAGATTCCACCATCAAAATCTATGTGGTATGCCAAGGTTAATGAACTGAGGAACATGGAAGACCTCACTGCCAGCCTGCATGGAAGAGAGGAGGCTTTTTCGGAGACATGGCGACCATGGATTCATTACATCTACACTGAAGCATACCTCCGTGAGGTTACAGGTCCTGATTAATCCATGCAGCTCGATCTTCCGAATGGTCAGGGGGGCCCCACCATCTCCATCTTCACCCTTCCTCATTTCCTCCTTCCCCCTCTTTCCACCCCTTTCCACCCCTCCCCATCCTACATATATTTTTTCCTTTTTTTTAAGTTTTCCCCAGCCATGGACCGGTTTAGTCAGATAATATGCATATCTTATATACATTACTCGCCTTTTGCGCCACATGGCTGGGCCCGGCTGTCTGGGGGATATTTCCGTGGCAGCCGCACCAGACATATGGGTTATTAAGGAAACGGTATGGACGCTCCTCCCTGGTGTGGCACACGGGCAGTTTGGCTTTCACACGCAACCGCACTTGTTAACCACAAAGTGCAAAACCAGGGGAAGCGTTACACGGCGAAGCTGGTACAACATATAACCCTATTTGTTACATGTTACTGTTTTTTACTATAAGCAATGTCATTATTACTCTGTGATTGTAATGCTGTACCATTTTGAAAATAAATAAAGGAATTACAAAAAAAAAAAAAAAACGAACAAACCTTCTAATGCCTCTCTACTCTAAAAATGTGCCTTTAGTTACACTTTAACCAAACCAAAAAAAACACATAAACTGTTAGAAATTAGTTAGAGAAAGATGTTCCATCCTGCACTTTTGAATTTTCAAAACTAAATGTTTGATTCCACTAATAATTAGAAAATCGAACAAATGTTCTTAAAATAAAACGAATTTTGAACAAAATTCTACTATTGTATTGCCAGCTTATGGCCTTAGAGAGATAATCAGTTTAAACAGCAGAAATAGCAGAATCAGCTGTCTGAAGGCCAGGCCCAGATTAACAGAATATAGATTCCAGACAAGTAAACAGAGCAATGACAGATGAAAGCAGAGGTAGGAGGCCAATGATGAGGATAAGCACTGTACTAATGCAGTCCAAACAATATACAGCAAAAATCCAAAGCAACAGAAGTCAGACAGAAATCGGAGACAGGCGACATATCTAAATACAACTTGTTGGAATCATTTATAAACCACATTACAAACTTGCAACCTACATGAGAGGAGCTGTGTACTCAAACTGAAAGGAAACACGAGGCCCATTGACCTAGAGCAGTATCTTAACGCAAGAATTTTCTGAATGCTTTATCTTTGGCCTCCAAAGGAGAACAGTGGCATAGGTTTCTGTAGCCAATGATAACTATACATTTATTTACTAGCAGTAGAAAAATTTGTAATTGGAATGCCTAGAAAAGGAATAGGCTCCAATGTGTAAACTATTGAACAAACTTCCCATATAATTTCTTACAAATGCCTATTCTTGACTCTGGTTCACTTTAGATGATCTCAAGGCAAGCCATGATTTAGTGGTGCTTAGCTAGTTTTCTTTATTGGTTAAAGTGTAATTTAAACCTAAACACAGTACATACAGCGGGTATAGAAAAGACCAGAACACATTTTTCTCACCTTGTCTTTCAGGACAGCACCTGGAGAGAGAGCGCAGCTCCACCCACTTCCCAGGAATCACTGCACTCATTTCTTTAAAGCCTGGACACTTCCACCATGGCCTCAGTTGTAGTGTTTCCTCCAGCCATGGTGGAAGCGATGCAGAGCACCAGGGGTGTGCTGCGCTTTCTCCAGGTAGAGAAGGGTTAGGGCATACCTGGTGTTGTTTTCTTGTCTGCTGGCCAGCCCAACACCCCACTGACCGGTGGGGGGTGTTCCGGTGCCTTTCCCTTTTTTGAGCCTGGCAGAGGATCCTGCGCCAATAGACCAGGGGGAGTGTGGGGACTGCACTTGGCAGTGCAGTGTCTCTGGCTTCCAGGCCTGCGCTCCCTTCTGGATCCCTAGTTGCGCGTGACGTCACTGCCGGACAGGACGGGACTTCTGGTGGTGCACAGTGGCTTCCGATTGCGGCCGCAAGAACGCAGGAGGGGGAGGTGGCCTTGGTGGGTGCAATTTCTGGTCCTCACAGCGACGAAAAGACCACGGAAATTTGAAATGAAAGTTGCCGGACGTCTGCTGGAACCCTGGGAGGGATGGAGCCAGAGGAACCGGCGGCGGTGGTGGGAGAAGGAGCCACAAGCACCAGCCAGACCCAGGTAGGAGAGGCTGTGGCCTCTGTTAATTAGACCTGGGCTATGCTTGTTTTTTTCCCCTCTCTTCCTCCCCTGATGGGGTGGTGGGGGGGGGGGGGGGGTGCCTGCATCACACTCCTCAGGTGATGCCTATGGGGAAATATGATTTACAGCAGTGATGTTATGGGGTATATTATATCACTGACTGTTTGTGTATGGGTCTGCTGGGGAGAAGATCCAATCTCCAGGGTTTATTTATGGTATTTTTTTTTACTACTTGGTGTTTTTTCAGGCAAAGGTTAAAGAAAAGACAAAGCACATTTAAAGAAAAGATAAAGCACCGTCCCCCCAAGAAACAATGTGCCTCATATAAGGCTTCCCTTAGGGATTCTTGGGCCAAACCTTTGTGCAGGTCCTGCATAGCAGATTTGGTCAGAGAGGAGACTTCTACTAAAGCGCCTTCTGCCCAACCTAGTGAGATGCTCACTTAGTTCCAGAGGGAGTTGGAAGACACTTTCCAGTCCTTCCACTCCTATCTGGATAAACGTCGGCGCAGATCAACAGGTGGTTCACCGTCCAGCCCTCACATGTCCTCTGCTACTCGCAGAGTGGTGAGTGAGTCGGAGGAGGAGGAGGAGAGAAGTATGTCTTCAGGGTCAGACGAGGGGGGAAGGTGAAGAAAATTAGGTTTCTTCCTCCTGTTATAGTTTGTCCTTGAAAGAGGCAGATGACCTATTGAAAACCATATATACTACCCTCAACATCAAGGAGGATAAGACCCAATTGTCCCTACACAACAAAATATATCAGGGTATGGATGAGGTCAAACATCAGGTGTTTTCCCGGTACATAAAGTGTTGACAGAGGCTATAAAAAGGGAGTGGAAAGACCCAGAGAAGGACCACTTTTTTTTCCAGGTCACTTAAAAGGCGTTTTCCTTTTGATGAAGATGGCGCACAAGTTTAGAATAAGAGGCCTAAGCTTGACGCAGCTTTCTCGCAAGTATCGCGGAACACCGATTTATCTTTTGAGGACATGGGGGTCTTGAAGGACACTATGGACAAGAGAGCTGATTTCTTGTTAAAAAAGGCTTGGGATTCTACACTAGTTAATCTCAAACCAGCAATGACATCAACAGTAGTTGCCAGAAAGCTAAAGGGCCATATTGGCTATTCACAAAGCTTATAGGGCTGCGGAAGTTGAACCCCCCGCAGGGATAGTGGCCCATTCAACTCGGGCTGTAGCAACATCCTGGGGCTTCACCAGGGTGAATCCACCTTCACTTGTCACTATAGGATGGACCTGCTCTTGGCAGCAGAGCAATCGTTTGGCAGGAAGGTCCTGCAGGCGGTGGTCCCACCCTAAGAGTAAGTACTCGCTTATCATCTCCAGGTGCTGTCCTGAAAGACGAGGTGAGAAAACCTTAGTTAGTCTTACCGGTAACGGTATTTCTACGAGTCTTTCAGGACAGGGCGGATGACCCTCCCTTGTTTATGAATGTTAATATGGTGTTATTGCTATGTTCTGCTTATATATTTTTAGCATGGCTGGAGGTGCTTCATAACGACTGAGGCCACGGTGGAAGTGTCCAGGCTTTAAAGAAGTGGGTGGAGTTGCGCTCTCTCTCCAGGTGCTGTCCTGAAAGACTCGTAGAAATGCCGTTAGTGGTAAGTCTAACTAAGGTTTTCCATGTGGCCTTAGAACCTTCAATGTGCGTTTTAAAGCGGTAAGATGAGACTGAAATTGAATGATTTGGCTTCAACTCCAAACGATATGTCCGGTGGAAATCCAATACAGTTCACCATCCAAATAACACTATTCCTACAGTAAAGCATGGAGGTGGTAATATCCTGTTATGGGGATGTTTCTCTGCAGCAGGGACTTTAGCACTTGTCAGGATAGAAGAAAAAATAAAAAAAATGGAATGGGGCAAAATACAGTCAAATTCTTGAGGAGAATCTGCTGCCAGAAAGTTGTCAATGGGAAGAAGGTTTACCTTCCAATACGACAATGACCCAAAGCATGCAGAAAAAATGACCACACAGCGGTTGAAGGAGAAAAAGGTGAATGTCCTTGCATGGCTTAGTCAGAGCACAGACTTAAACCACATCCGTGGAATGACTTGAAGACTGCTGTCCACAAATGTTCACCATCAAATTTAACTGAACTTCCGCAGTTCTGCAAAGAAGAGTGGGCCAATATTGCAAAGTCTAGGTGTGCAAAGTTAGTAGAGACAGATCCCAACTGACTAAAGGCTGTAATTAAACCAAAAGACGGTCCAACAAAACACCGACTCTGTGATTCTGTTTTAGATTTTTTAGATTTTTTTCTGACATGTTGGCAGGGGTGGACTGACAACTCATGGGGCCCCCAGGCAATAAAAGATTATGGGGCCCCCAGGCAATCAGAGATTATAGGGCCACACAGTATACACACACACACAGTATTCAATCACACAGTATACACATACATGTACACACAGTATACACAGACATGTTTCTATTGGCTGAGAAGGTACTGGAGAGGTGGGGCAGCTATAATCTCTGGATTTTTAGACCAAAAGGATGTCGGTAAGGGACATTTCAGAAACAGATGTAAAAAAAACACAGATTTTTACATATTGTCCATGGTTTTACTGAGGCTGGCAACCCTGATGGTGCCCCCGGGCAGTGCCCGAGTGGCCAAATGGTCAGTCCGCCCCTGCATGTTGGTGTTCTGTTTTTCACTTGGATTATAAGTTATAAAATTATAATACCACTAAGGCTGCCTTTACACATGGGTTGGGTAGTTTAGAAGTGCCACTGTGAGTGGTAAAATAATGTTTCTCAACTGCAGTTACAGTGATGGCTAGATCTGTTTTAAATTTACCTGTGTGTGGTTAGTTTTGGATCAGAAACCATGGAATAAAGTACTAAGTGATTTTGTTGCTCTTATTCTAGGGAGCCAATATTCTTCTAAACGACAATGGAGATGTTAAACTAGGTAAGTGCATATTGCTGATTGCCAGATTTTTAGGTTTTACCAGCTCTTCAGAAAAGTCAGTGAGATTTTTGATACGAAAAAGAAAAAGTGAAGAAAAACTTTGTGTAATAAAAAGAAACCAGTCAAATAGTCATGCAATTTACTGTTTATACAACACTTGATTAGGTCTAAAAGTGATTAAAAAGACCATTTTTTTTAAAAGAGGAGCTTTGGTCATTAGCAGTAACCTGTCCAGGGATCTAGCGCTGTCCTCAGCCAAGCCGTTTTTTCACCGGTTTTTAGACCCCGTCACCAGAAGTGGGGGTGTGTACTTGTTAAAACCAGTTACCTGCTCCCCCCCATCCCCAAAAAAGAAAAATGTGACAAATATGTCAGAGGAGGGGCAAGGAGGAGGAAGAGCAGAACTTCCCCTTTTTGAGTGAAGTTCCGCTTTAAGGCCACAGTGGCAAAAAACATAAAAAGATTTCCGCGATAACTAGTTGTAATCCTTATGCTTCAAGCCTTAGTAAATAGATAGGAGGATATATTATATTTACTTGTTTTTTATCTTTCTTCAGTTGCTTCCTTGTTTCTGGCCTAGGCTAAAATTATGTCATATATGCCGGAAGTCTTAATGGACATGTGGAAGAGGGGCTTTCTCAGCTAGGAAATTCCACCTGCCTGCATGCCTGTGCTAAGGCCAGATGGATTCCAGGAAGTAAATTCTATGAATCATCTGCCCTTACTCAAGATGTATACAGCTAGAAATGCTAGGGCAGGGGTCGGCAACCTGCGGGCCGCACCCGGCCCGCCACCGCTAAATTCCCGGCTCTTCAGTGCCCGTGATTGATTCACGGACACCCGGCCCACGGACAAGTGATTGGATGTTTTAATACTGTTATCTGCAAAAGTGTCTGTTATATGAGAGATACCTCATCATAGCTATATACCTCATTAAGAGCACCATTTGGTGCTCAGATGACTCGCCCCCTCTCTCCTCCCCTCCTGACTGATGTCATTCTTGGCCACGCCCGCTGAATTGTCAGACGAGAAGCAGAGCGAGTCGGCGAGTTGCGCTCTTAATGAGGTATATAGCTGCAGTTTTATCATATAACAGACACTTTTGCAGATAACAGTATTAAACACAGTGACTAATAGGAATAATCAGGGCCATCTTTAATATTGTTTGGACCCCATCCACAGCCACCACTGTACCCCCCTCTGTCCACAGCCACCACTGTACCCCCCTCTGTCCACAGCCACCACTGTATCCCCCTCTGTCCACAGCCACCACTGTACCCCCCTCTGTCCACAGCCACCACTGTACCCCCCTCTGTCCACAGCCACCACTGTACCCCCCTCTGTCCACAGCCACCACTGTACCCCCCTCTGTCCACAGCCACCACTGTACCCCCCTCTGTCCACAGCCACCACTGTACCCCCCTCTGTCCACAGCCACCACTGTACCCCCCCCCCAGTCCACAGCCACCACTGTACCCCCCAGTCCATAGCCACCACTGTACCCCCCCCAGTCCACAGCCACCACTATACCCCCCAGTCCACAGCCACCTCTGTACCCCCTGTTCACAGCCACCACTGTACCCCCCCAGTCACCTTTTGTATTCCCCCCATCGGCAGCCACCACTGTACCCCCCTGTCCACAGCCACCTCTGTATCCACAGCCACCTCTGTATCCATAGCCGCCTCTGTACCCCCTGCCCCACCCTGTCCACAGCCACCTCTGTATCCCCCCGTCCACAGCCACCACTGTACCCCCGTCCACAGCCACCTCTGTATCCCCCCTGTCCACAGCCACCACTGTACCCCCCCCCCCCCTGTCCACAGCCACCTCTGTATCCCCCCCAGTCCACAGCCACCACTGTACCCCCCAGTCCACAGCCACCTCTGTACCCCCTGTTCACAGCCACCACTGTACCCCACTGTACCCCCCCAGTCACCTTTGTATTCCCCCCATCGGCAGCCACCACTGTACCCCCCCTGTCCACAGCCACCTCTGTATCCACAGCCGCCTCTGTACCCCCTGCCCCACCCTGTCCACAGCCACCTCTGTATCCCCCCGTCCACAGCCACCACTGTACCCCCGTCCACAGCCACCTCTGTATCCCCCCCGTCCACAGCCACCACTGTACCCCCGTCCACAGCCACCACTGTACCCCCCCCCCTGTCCACAGCCACCACTGTACCCCCCCTGTCCACAGCCACCTCTGTACCCCCTGCCCCCCTGTCCACAGCCACCACTGTACTCCCCTGTCGACAGCCACCTCTGTATCCCCCTGTCCACAGCCACTTTTGTATCCCCCCTGTCCACAGCCACCTCTGTACCCCCCCTGTCCACAGCCACCACTGTACCCCCTGTCCACAGCCGCCTCTGTACCCCCTGCCCCACCCTGTCCACAGCCACCTCTGTATCCCCCCCATCCACAGCCACCTCTGTACCCCCCCCAGTCCACAGCCACCTCTGTACCCCCCAGTCCACAGCCACCTCTGTACCCGCCTGTCCACAGCCACCTCTGTACCCGCCAGTCCACAGCCACCTCTGTACCCGCCAGTCCACAGCCACCTCTGTACCCGCCAGTCCACAGCCACCTCTGTACCCCCTGTCCACAGCCACCTCTGTGTACCCACCTGTCCACAGCCACCTCTGTGTACCCACCTGTCCACAGCCACCTTTGTATCCCCCATGTCCACAGCCACCTCTGTATCCCCCCCAGCTTCATTTATTAGCAGGTGAATGCGGGCATCCATGCATTCACATACATAAAATCCAGCCCCTTAAGTGGAAAAAAGGTTGCTGACCCCTGTGCTAGGGGGTTGTTTTTCTGTAATTTCTCATCAAATAAAGCATAGAGACATGAATGGATGAATAGATGGGTGAGTTTGCTTTGAATATTAAACATTAAATACATTTTTGCATTTTCAGTTTGTGGTGCTCAGATATCGATAAGTTCTGCTTTAGACTGGCCATACACAGATTGAATCTTCCTGCTTAACCTGCCAAGATTCGAACCATTAGTGGGCAGGCTCAATCGATCGATCAACTTGGGTACAACTTCCCCGCCGGATTCGCTTACGATTATAGCAAGCGGCTGCTATAGCCACTAGTGATATTCACTGTCTTCTGGCAGGGAAGGGCTTCCCATGCCTTCCCCTGTTAGGAGAAGACAATGGCCCCGCAGGATGGATTCCCACAGCAACACTGTCTATATTGATGGGGGAATCCAGCAAATTTCTTTCCTGCAACCACAGGAAGAAATTCACTCCATGTATGGCCGGCCCCAAGTTCTTTTTGCTATATTACGGAAGACGTGTGGGGTGCTGGACAGGTATTGATTCAAAAAAGAGAAATGGGTTTTCAATTTAGGTCGCTCCAAAGAGTACAGGCCAAGAGTTGGCACATGCCTTTTGTATACTGGTGGTTGAAGAGGAAAGCATTAGACATGTTTCGAAAGTCCAGAAGTTGATTTTATTACAGGTCATTTCTCATGGGCAGTTTTTATTGCTGTTTGTGTCCCTGCTGGGGAGATTTACCCTCCTTGCTTGTCTTGAAGACTATTGTTACTGAAACAAAGTGATAGAAAATCCAAAATGTTAAGGTCACACTGAAACAGGAGGCCAGAGGGAGATCTTCCAATGGGGACACCTGTTTCGAGTCTTTCAGTGGGCATACCTGCAGTTTAACTGGTAATATCTTATTTTGCAGCTGATTTTGGAATTTCAGCTCAGCTCACAGCAACCTTTGCCCGGAGAAACTCCTTTGTTGGAACACCTTACTGGTAATGTACTTAAAATTAAATAAAAAATAGACAGATTGTTCTGCAAATTTGATTGGTTGCCACAAGTTCCTGCACTTTGGACATTGGCCATTTTTCTATGCACTGCCAAAGTACCGTATATACTCGAGTATTAGTCATGGGAACTGTCAAAAAATGTGTTTTGTTTCGTTTCGTCCCGTTTCGTATATAAAAAAATTCGTAATTCGTAATTCGTGTACGAAATTCCGTTCGAATTCGTACGAAATACGAAATTCGGACCAATTTGTAAAATTTTTTGTCGAATCGTTAGTAAAGTTACGAATCGTTAACGCGGCTAATGACTTGTCGGTTCTCATAACACAGAGAACAATTCGAATCCAACTACAAATATCGAATTTCAATTTCAAGTTACGAATCGTTACGAATCATTCCGAATAGTTACGAATCGTTAGTAAATCCAACTACAAATATCGAATTTCAACTAATATGAAAGAAATTATAATAGCGGATATAACGAATGCTTTGAATGCTTCGAATGAATTTGAGATTCAGTATATCTAATATAACTGTTCCTGCACAAAGTGTCATTTTTGCAGGAAAAAAAGCTATTTTAAAAACACTCGCGGCTAATAAAAAGTCGGCTACGTAACACAGAGAACAGTCATTCATTGATTACAAAAAAAAAAAAAAAAGCGTGGGGGTCCCCCCCAATTCAATAACCAGGCCCTTCAAGTCTGGTATGGATATTAAGGGGGACCCCAGCCAAAAAAAAATGGCGTGGGGTCCCCCCCAAATATCCATACCAGACCCTTCAGGTCTGGGATGGATTTTAAGGGGAACCCCGGCCAAAAAAAAAAATGGCGTGGGGTCCCCCTCAAAATCCATACCAGACCCTTTATCCGAGCACGCAACCTGGCAGGCCGCAGGAAAAGAGGGGGGGACGAGAGCGGCCCCCCCTCCCGCCTGAACCATACCAGGCCACATGCCCTCAACATTGGGAGGGTGCTTTGGGGTCCCCCCCAAACCACCTTGTCCCCATGTTGATGAGGACAAGGGCCTCATCCCCACAACCCTGGCCGGTGGTTGTGGGGGTCTGCAGGCGGGGGGGCTTATCGGAATCTGGAAGCCCCCTTTAACAAGGGGACCCCCAGATCCCGGCCCCCCCTGTGTGAAATGGTACGGGGGTACAAATGTACCCATACCATTTCACCAAAAAAGTGTCAAAAATGGTAAAAATGACAGGAGACGGTCTTTGACAATTCCTTTATTAAAATCTTCTTTCTTCTTTCTTCTGGTCTTCCTTTCTTCATCTTCTTCTTCCTCCGATCCGCTTCTTCTTGCTCCGGTCTTCTCGTCCTTCTCGTCCGGCATCGGCGTCGGCGTCTGTTCTCGCAGGCCGCTCCTCGCAATGGGAGGCTCCCGCTGTGTGAGGCTTCGCTCCGGCTGACAGGTCTTTTATAACAGAGGGCACCTGGTAACCCCGCCCCCTCTGACGCACGGGGACGTCATGGGGACTTCCCTATGGCTTTCCCCATGACGTCACAGGGGGGGCGGGGTCACCAGGTGCCTTCGTTATAAAAGACCTGTCAGCCGGAGCGAAGCCTCACACAGCGGGAGCCTCCCATTGCGAGGAGCAGCCTGCGAGAACAGACGCCGATGCCAGACGAGAAGGACGAGAAGACCGGAGCAAGAAGAAGCAGATCGGAGGAAGAAGAAGATGGAAGAAGATGACAGAAGGAGAAGATGAAGAAAGGAAGACCAGAAGAAAGAAGAAAGAAGATTTTAATAAAGGAATTGTCAAAGACCGTCTCCTGTCATTTTTACCATTTTTGACACTTTTTTGGTGAAATGGTAGGGTACCCCTTACCATTCCACACAGGGGGGGGCGGGATCTGGGGGCCCCCTTGTTAAAGGGGGCTTCCAGATTCCGATAAGCCCCCCGCCCGCAGACCCCCACAACCACCGGGCACGGTTGTGGGGACGAGGCCCTTGTCCTCATCAACATGGGGACAAGGTGCTTTGGGGGTCTCAGACCCCCAAAGCATCCTCCCAATGTTGAGGGCATGTGGCCTGGTACGGTTCAGGCGGGAGGGGGGGCCGCTCTCGTCCCCCCTCCTTTCCTGCGGCCTGCCAGGTTGCGTGCTCGGATAAGGGTCTGGTATGGATTTTGAGGGGGACCCCACGCCATTTTTTTTGGCTGGGTTTCCCCTTAAAATCCATCCCAGACCTCAAGGGTCTGATATGGATTTTGAGGGGGACTCTACGCCATTTTTAATTTTTTTTGGCTGGGGTCCCCCTTAACCACTTCAGCCCCGGACCAATTGGCAGCCAAAGGACCAGGCCCCTTTTTGCAATTCGGCACTGCGTCGCTTTAACTAACAATTGCGCGGTCATGCGACGTGGCTCCAAAACAAAATTGGCGTCCTTTTTTTCCCACAAATAGAGCTTTCTTTTGGTGGTATTTGATCGCCCCTGCGGTTTTTATTTTTTGCGCTATAAACAAAAATAGAGCGACAATTTTGAAAAAAATGCAATATTTTTTACTTTTTGCTATAATAAATATCCCCAAAAAATATATAAAAAAACATTTTTTTTCCTCAGTTTAGGCCGATACGTATTCTTCTACATATTTTTGGTAAAAAAAATCGCAATTAGCGATTATTGATTAGTTTGCGCAAAAGTTATAGCGTTTACAAAATAGGGGATAGTTTTATAGCATTTTTATTAATATTTTTTTTTTTATTAGTAATGGCGGCGATCAGCGATTTTTATTGTGACTGCGACATTATGGCGGACACATCGGACATTTTTGACACATTTTTGGGACATTTGTCATTTATATAGAAATCAGTGCTATTTAAATAGCACGGATTCCTATGTAAATGACAGTTGTAGTTAGGGGGTTAACCACTAGGGGGCTGGGAGGAGTCAGTGTGACGTGTTCTGTACTTTTTTACAGTAGGGGGGCGTGGCTGTACGTCTGACGTCATTGATCGGCGTTCCCGATGACAGGGAACCGCCGATCACTGACAGTCAGTGTAGGAAGCGCGGGGAGAGGTTTGTTTACATAGACCTCTCCCCGTTCTTCAGCTCCGTAACCCGATCGCGGGATACCAGCGGCGATCGGGTCCGCTGGTCCCGCGGCCGTGGTCACGGAGCTCCCGACCACGCCCCCCGGGCAGGCAAATTAAAGGGGACGTACAGGTACGTGCTTTTGCCTGCCCGTGCCATTCTGTTGACGTATATCTAGAGGAGGCGGTCGGGAAGCGGTTAATATCCATCCCAGACCTGAAGGGCCTGGTTATTGAATTTGGGGGGACCCCCACGCATTTTTTTATCAATGACTTCAATGAATAACTGTTCTCTGTGTTACGGATCCGACAATTCATTTGCCGGCAATAGCCGCAAGTGATTTTAAATAGCTTTTTTTTCCTGCAAAAATGACACTGTGCAGGAACAGTTCTCTATATTAGATATACTGAATCTCGAATCATTCGAAGCATTCGTTATATCCGCTATTATAATTTCTTTCATATTAGTTGAAATTAGATATTTGTTAGTTGTTGTATTCAAATTGTTCTCTGTATTACGGGAAGCTGCAATTAGCCGCGAGTGATTTTAAATAGCTTTTTTTTCCTGCAAAAATGACACATTGTACAGAGAGAGTTCTAGGCACGGGAAACATGACCCCCTTCTATATACTATATACTCTATAGTATGCCTATAAGGGGGGGGGGGGGTCATGTTTCCCGTGCTTAGAACTGTCTCTGTACAATGTGTCATTTTTGCAGGAAAAAAAAGCTATTTAAAATCACTCGCGGCTAATTGCCGCTTCCCGTAATACAGAGAACAATTTGAATACAACTAACAAATATCTAATTTCAACTAATATGAAAGAAATTATAATAGCGGATATAACGAATGCTTCGAATGATTCGAGATTCAGTATATCTAATATAGAGAACTGTTCCTGCACATTGTCATTTTTGCAGGGAAAAAAAAAAGCTATTTAAAATCACTTGCGGCTATTGCCGGCAAATGAATTGTCGGATCCGTAACACAGAGAACAGTCATTCATTGAAGTCATTGATAAAAAAATGCGTGGGGGTCCCCCCAAATTCAATAACCAGGCCCTTCAGGTCTGGGATGGATATTAAGGGGGACCCCAGCCAAAAAAAAAAAAAAAAAATGGCGTAGGGTCCCCCTCAAAATCCATATCAGACCCTTGAGGTCTGGGATGGATTTTAAGGGGAACCCTAGCCAAAAAAATGGCGTGGGGTCCCCCATAAAATCCATACCAGACCCTTATCCGAGCACGCAACCTGGCAGGCCGCAGGAAAGGAGGGGGGGACGAGAGCGCCCCCCCTCCCGCCTGAACCGTACCAGGCCACATGCCCTCAACATTGGGAGGATGCTTTGGGGGTCTGAGACCCCCAAAGCACCTTGTCCCCATGTTGATGAGGACAAGGGCCTCGTCCCCACAACCGTGCCCGGTGGTTGTGGGGGTCTGCGGGCGGGGGGCTTATCGGAATCTGGAAGCCCCCTTTAACAAGGGGGCCCCCAGATCCCGCCTGTGTGAAATGGTAAGGGGGTACACCATTTCACCAAAAAAGTGTCAAAAATGGTAAAAATGACAGGAGACGGTCTTTGACAATTCCTTTATTAAAATCTTCTTTCTTCTGGTCTTCCTTTCTTCATCTTCTCCTTCCGTCATCTTCTTCCATCTTCTTCCATCTTCTTCTTCCTCTGATCCGCTTCTTCTTGCTCCGGTCTTCTCGTCCTTCTCGTCCGGCATCGGCGTCTGTTCTCGCGGGCCGCTCCTCGCAATGGGAGGCTCCCGCTCTGTGAGGCTTCGCTCCGTCTGACAGGTCTTTTATAACGAAGGCACCTGGTGACCCCGCCCCCCCTCTGAAAGCCATAGGCAATTCCCCATGACGTCCCCGTGCGTCAGAGGGGGCGGGGTTACCAGGTGCCCTCCGTTATAAAAGACCTGTCAGCCGGAGCGAAGCCTCACACAGCGGGAGCCTCCCATTGCGAGGAGCGGCCTGCGAGAACAGACGCCGACGCCGATGCCGGACGAGAAGACCGGAGCAAGAAGAAGCGGATCGGAGGAAGAAGAAGATGGAAGAAGATGGAAGAAGATGGAACAAGATGCTGGAATGAGAAGATGAAGAAAGGAAGACCAGAAGAAAGAAGATTTTAATAAAGGAATTGTCAAAGACCGTCTCCTGTCATTTTTACAATTTTTGTCACCTTTTTTGGGGAAATGGTAGGGGTACTTTTGTACCCCCTTACCATTTCACACAGGGGGGGGGCGGGATCTGGGGGTCCCCTTGTTAAAGGGGGCTTCCAGATTCCGATAAGCCCCCCGCCTGCAGACCCCCACAACCACCGGCCAGGGTTTGTGGGGATGAGGCCCTTGTCCTCATCAACATGGGGACAAGGTGCTTTGGGGGGGACCCCAAAGCACCCTCCCAATGTTGAGGGCATGTGGCCTGGTACGGTTCAGGCGGGAGGGGGGGCGCTCTCATCCCCCCCCTCTTTTCCTGCGGCCTGCCAGGTTTTGCGTGCTCGGATAAAGGGTCTGGTATGGATTTTGAGGGGGACCCCACGCCATTTTTTTTTTTTTTTTTGGCTGGGGTCCCCCTTAATATCCATACCAGACCTGAAGGGCCTGGTTATTGAATTTGGGGGGACCCCTACGCTTTTTTTTTTTATATCAATGAATGACTGTTCTCTGTGTTATGGAGCCGGCAATAGCCGCAAGTGATTTTAAATAGCTTTTTTTTCTGCAAAAATTACACTTTGTCATTCGAATCATTCGAATTCATTCGAATTCATTCGTTATATCTGCTATAATAATTTCTTTCGAATTAGTTGAAATTCGATATTGGTAGTTGGATTCGAATAATTTGGAGCTGAAATCCGTAAACGGAATTTTTCCTGCAAAAATTACACTTTGTCATTCGAATTCATTTGAATTCATTCGAATCATTCGTTATATCCGCTATAATAATTTCTTTCATATTAGTTGAAATTCTATATTTGGTAGTTGGATTCGAATAAATTCGGCGACGAAATTGGTAAACGGATTCGAATTCGTATTCAAAAAAATTCGTACTACGGATTCGTTAATTCGTACGAATTTCGAAAATTCGTACGAATTACGAATTCGTACGAAACGAATCGCACATGTCTATCGAGTATAAGCCGACCCGAATATAAGCCGAGGCACCTAATTTTACCACAAAAAAAATGGGGAAAACGTATTGACTCGAGTATAAGCCTAGGGTGAGAAATGCACAGCTACTGTAAGTGGAAAAGAGGGTCAACAATGCCCATTTGTAGCCTCACTGTGCCCATTTGCATGCCTCACTGTGCCCATTTGCAGCCATAGGTCCCCTGAACTTCAAACTTGGTAGTTAAGGGTTCCTAGCTGCAGCCAAAATTTAGGGTCTCTGGACCCAAAGGGTCCCGAAATGACATTGCTGCAGATGGACACAGTTGACAGACTTTGGGGCCCTGCATCTTGGGGCCACTGGTCTTGCACACTAAATCTTAGGTTCCTAGCACCAAGTGGGTGATAAGAGATAAGGGGCCTTAGAGTCGGGTCGGAAAATGTAATTCTCTGCTGCAGAAAAGTGCTTGACTGGTATAAGCCGAGGGGGGCACTTTCAGCACAAAAAAATATGCTGGAAAAACTCAGCTTATACTCGAGTATATACAGTAATTAAACCCAGTTCTGCTTGCCAGTCTAGAGAGTGCCTATTAAATTTTGAGAGCAGAATATCAAGACAAGCCTGTTGAACAAGGTCCTATTCATTCTTGATAATTACTTTGTAAGTGCATCATAATCGTAATTTCTTATGACTAATCTGTAGGAAGGAAAACTAAATAGCTCATGACTATTCCGACTGAAAGGGTAAAAACGACAGAATTTATTTTAACTTGAGTATAATTACCTTTAATTGTGCCTTTTCTTCAGATGTTTTTTTCCAATTTTTTTAGGATGGCTCCAGAAGTGGCAGCAGTAGAGCTGAAGGGGGGATACACAGAGCTGTGCGATGTTTGGTCTCTTGGAATTACAGCCATTGAGCTCACTGAACTGCAGCCCCCTATGTTTCACGTACATCCCTTAAGGTAAACATACAAACTACTGTCTAGAAAATTAACAATGAAATATCATACGATTAACAGTTTATACTACGGCTGGTTGGCTCTCCTCGGCGAATCAGCGTCATGGTACGTCGGCACTTTAAGACCACAAGGGGGCTTGCAGGACTATCATGAACCATTGGATTAACTCAACTCCACCTTGCATACAAGGTGTAAAGCAAGCCCTACTCTCCTTATTTTACATAGAAAAATTGGACACCATGGCTCTGCACTTCCGATCTACCGCCCGCTTTTTTTACCAGATGGAGAAAGTACATAGAGCACACGTTCCACTCGGGGGACATTTCATCTATCATCTACCCATTTAGATACACTGCATGGTATTTAAAACATGACCTTACTAACACGCTGGGGAAACTCAAATTAACGACCCAACAAACCACCTCTCGTCCTCAGCAGCCACCTACTCCTTTCACGGCAAACCAATAACCTCAGAAGGTCGTCCTCCACCTACTTGGGTCTTTGGAATAGGGATATTCCATGTATTTTGTTCTCTCTCCTTTGCTTCATGTTTCTTTGCCTAGTACAGATTCGTCCACGGACGCTTCCACTCCTGAGGCTTTCATGTTATACTTTACTCAATGCGGCCACTGTCTTTATATGTACTTAAATTGATCTACTACGGTTGCGTGCAGGTAAACCCCCTTTCTCTCTTTTTTTTTTTTATTTATTTCATTTTTTTTATTTTTTTTTATTTTTTCCATTTTCCTACCTCTCCTGCCCTTCGCCGCACTTATGTTAATACTAAGACTTATTCAAAACCACTGTATATTAGATAAGTTGGATTTTTGTATATCATACCTGTCAATTGATTTGATAAGTGTATCGTGAAAATATCAATAAAAATATGTTTTAAAAAAAAAGACCACAAGGGGGCGTACCTCCACGGCGCAATACAGAAGCCGATGCACGTGGCCGGTGTCAGCGATGTCTGCCACCCGCGATTGCTCCTGAGAGAGACAGAACGGGGATCTGTCTGTTTACATTGTCAGGGGAGGATAGGCAGATTGTCTGTTCCTAGTGATTAGGAACAGCGATCTGTTTCCTCCCCCAGTCATTACACTGCCCCTACAGTTAGAAACACCTCCCTAGGGAACACTTAACCCCCTGATCGCCCCCTAGTGTTACCCCTTCCCTGCCAGTGACATTTATACAGTAATCAGTGGCTATTTTTAGCTCTGATCGCTGTATAACTGTCAATGGTCCCAAAAAAGTGTCAAAAGTGTCCGATCTGTTTGCCGCAATGTCACAGTCCCACTAAAAACCAAAGCAGGTCACATGCGGAGCAGAAAAAGACCAACTGCAGGTTAAATGCACTAGACATGTGCATTCATTTTCGTCCGAATGCATTTTCGTCCGAATTTCAGGTATTTTCGCTATCGTTTTAACAAACGATAACGAAAGTGCAGAATCCGAAGAACGAAAGATCCGACATAAACAAATGCTTTATTTTTGTGTTTGATATAGATAGGAGATTCGACGCTGACAATAACAATCTGTGTCCATTGAACCTGTGGTCGAATGTGCCTAACCTTAACTCTGTTAGTCCAAGATTATTCTACATAGAGAGGAAAGATTCGACGTAGAGAGAAAAGATTTCTGCCGGAATTGGGTGGAATTGCAACTAAACTATACAGAGTCATACAGTTTAGCTGCTCCGTCTAATCTTCTTTGAACATTCGACAGGCACCATAAGCCTTCAATGACAGATTCAACCTTAATTCATTTGGATTTTCAGACGAATGCAATTTTTAACGAAAAACTAAATAAATAAAAACGAATTTCGGGAGTAACTAAATACATTTATTTTTCGGACGAAAACTAAATTCCGAAACAAAATATTTCAGTGTGCACATGTCTAAAATGCACCTGTCATTGAATCATATGTATACTGTATATTGCTGCGCTAAGTAAAAAAAAACTGTGAATATATAGCAAATATTAACCACTTGCCGACCGGCGCACGACGATATACGTCGGCAGAATGGCACGTACAGGCAGGAGGGCGTATATATAAGTCCCTCCTTAATGCCTGTCCGTGCCATCGGGAGCACGCCGGGAGCGGCGCGCTCCCGCGCCGGTCGGGACCCAAGTGAGTCCGGTCGCGGGCCCCGCAGACTCGATCGCCACGGGGACCCCCGCGATCGTCTCACGGGAAGGCTGAACGGAGAGATGCCGAGATAAACAGCATCTCCCCGTTCTGCCTAGCAACTAGTGACGCCGATCTCTGCTCCCTGTGATTGGAGCAGAAATCAGCATTCACTAGCTGACAGCCACGCCCCCCCACAGTAAGAAACACACACCTAGGCATACTTAACCCCTACACTGCCCCCTTGTGGTTAACCCCTTCACTGCCAGTGTCATTTATACAGGAATCAATGCATTTAAATAGCATTGATTGCTGTATAAATGACAATGGTCCCAAAAATGTGTCAAAAATGTCCGATGTGTCTGCCATAATGTCGCAGTCACAAAAAAAAAATCGCAGATCGCCATCATTACTAATAAAAAAAAAATTATTAATAAAAATGCTATAAAACTATCCCCTATCTTGTAAACGCTATAACTTCTGCGCAAACCGATCAATAATCGCTTATTGCGATTTTTTTTTTTACCAAAAATATGTAGAAGAATACGTATCGGCCTAAACTGAGGAAAGTTTTTTCGAAATTGTCGCTCTTTTTTGTTTATAGCACAAAAAATAGAAACCGCAGGGACGATCAAATACCACCAAAAGAAAGCTCTATTTGTGGGAAAAAAAGGACGTCAATTTTGTTTGGGAGCCGCATCGCATGACCGCGCAATTGTCAGTTAAAGCGACGCAGTGCCGAATCGCAAAAAGGGGCCTGGTCCTTTGGCTGCAAATTGGTCCGGTCTGAAAGTGGTTAAACACTCATTAGTGCATCTATTTAACACAACTGTGCTCTCAATGCTCAATGCATATAAAAATAAATTTGACAAAAATAAAGCAAACAAAAAAAAAACTAATAAACAAAAATGTTCCCTAAAGTATTCATCACATTATGTCATATTGTAGACTTCATAAAGTCTTTCTTATATTCTTCTGTGCAAACAAACTCCCAAGTGCCACCACCTTTGCACAGAACACTCACTGGATGACCATGACCCTATTCACAATATGGAATATATCGCACTCCCCTTTAAGGGAATGGGGTCCCGGATCAGCAGCTCAATCTTTACCTCCTACAGTCTCCACTCCCTTCCTGCACTACCCTGTTATGCCCGCTCAAGAGAGATATCTATGTAAGAAAAGCATCACTCGTGCTGTGGATTGTTTTTTGGACCAGCGGAGTTACTGCCATGTGTGATTAAGCGCTGTTATCCTGGTGCAAGGCTTTGCACCAATGAATGTGAGTGAGCATTTTTATGGTTTTAGAATGTCATTTTAAGAAAATTGAGGATTTTACACCATGCAAGTTTATTTTCTTGAGTGGAGAATGTAGGAGGTAAAGATTGAGCTGCTGATCCGGGACCCTCTTCCGTTAAAGGGGAAAAGCGCTATATGACCCATATTGTGAATAGGGTCATGGTCCACCGATGAGTGTTCTGTGTCAAAGGTGGTGGCACTTGGGTGTTTACACAGAAGAGTATAAGGAGCACTTTATACAGCATGAAATATCACATAACGTGATGAACACTTTATGCACACCTTTTGTTTATATGTTTTTGTCTGCTTTATTTTTATTTATTTTTCTTTTTTTTTATATGCATTGAGAGCAAAATTGTGTTAAATAGATGCACTATTGAGTGTTTAATATCTGGTATTTAATCACTTTTTTTTAACCTAGTGCAGCTACTGCATATACAGTATATACGAGTCATATTTTATAGCACTGAAGTGTGAGAAAGCTGCAGCTTGGAACAACTACTTTATTTTTTTTAGCATGGGCTAAATAGAATTTCTTTGATTGGCACAGTTTTTTTTGCGATTTTAAAAAGAATTTTGAATGACATCAAAAGCATCTAAAACTTAATGTTCAACTGACGCCACTGGCACAAGCCCAAATGCCCATTGACTGTGGTTCTTAACCACTTCCCATCCAGGCCAATTCTGACATTTCTCTCCTACATGTAAAATTCATAATTTTTTTTGCTAGAAAATTACATAGAACCCCCAAACATTATATATGTTTTTTTAGCAAAGACCCTAGAGCAGGGGTCTCAACCTGGCGGCCCTCCAGCTGTTGCGAAACTACAAGTCCCACGAGGCATTGCAAGGCTGACAGTTACAAGCATAACTCCCACAGGCAGAGGCATGATGGGACTTGTAGCTGCAGGCATCATTCAGATATACCCCCTAAGTGGTTAAACTGCTTTTGTATTCTTGTTGACATATGGGGAAGAAAAGTTTCTGATGTGAACAAAGGTCTGCATCAGAATTAGCACAGGCCCTAAAGCAACGTACACACGATCGGACTTTTCGGCGGACAATCCGCTGGAGTTTTGGTGGAAGTCCACGGGACTTTTGAAATGAACGGACTTGCCCCACATACGGAATAAAGTCCGCTTTCCTGACCGGCCGGGCTGCGTGCTCCAATAAGGGTCTTATATGGATCTGGGGGGGACCCCCACGCCATTTTTTCGGCGTCGGGATTCCCCTTTAAATCCATACCAGGTGACGGGGCTAGCGAAGTGTCGATGTCGCCGATCCCGTCTACCTAGAGTCACGTTCAAAATGAACGGACTTTACGACGGTGTGTCAGCAAGTCCGTTCATTTCAAAAGTCCCGCGGACTAGCACACAGATGGCGGGATTGTCCGCCGGACTCCCAAGTCAATTTTAAGTCAAAACTTCAAACTAAGTCCGCCGGACTTTTGGGAACAAAAAGTCCGCCGGAGCCCCACACACTGACAATCCCGCCGGAAAGTCCGATCGTGTGTACATAACAAATACACCTTTTGCAGGTATATCTTGCATGTTGCTCAGAATGTACAAATTTGACAATGTCTATGTATAAAGAATCCTACTAAACTAATGGACAACATGTTTTCTTTGCAATGTCCTGGGTTCTAATCCCACTGGGGGCACTGTCTGTATGTTCCTCTTTTTTGTTTTTGTATTTTTTTTTATCTAGGTTCTCCAGTTTCCTCCCACAATCCAAAAATGTTAACATGTTAACAGGCATCTGACCAAACTGGTTTTATAGAGAAATTGTGAATGCACGTGCTTGCATGAGTGCAGAATGGAACATGTTGCCATCACTGTATAAATATAGGAAACAATGATCGGAAACAACCACCAGATTTCTTCAGAAACGCGACAGCGATCCATATTTCCAAAGTTGCAGCAAAATATAGATGGATCCATTGTAAGACATATGACCCGTTCCCCTTTCTATTTAATTATTGTGATAATTCCCTTTTTCACTTGAATGCTTACTGCAAGTTTTGTGGATAGTAGGATTAGGCATATATAGATTAGAGATTGTTCCTGTTCACGCGTTTTGCTCCTACAGTCTTTTTAATATGCACACTCATAGAACATATATTATAGTTTTATCATTTAGCCTGATTGTGTTTATGGTCTCCATCCCTTTCGCAATTCATTTCTAAGATGGTCTCTGCCTCTGTTTCTAATGCCTGCCTTCCTCTCTTCACCCAGGGTTCTCTTTCTGATGTCTAAAAGTGGCTACCAACCCCCTAAACTGAAGGACAAGTCAAAATGGTGAGCACTAAAGCGGAACTCCAGGCAGATATAAAATATCAACACAAATGTAGCTCTGTATTCACTGATAAACCATTAAAGTAGTAATAAACCCTCAGATTTTTTTTTTAATAGCATTTAGAATAATAAACTCAACATTCTCTAGTAAACTTTTTGTTAAAATTCCCACCCTGGCAATTGTAGTGTACACCTTTCAATAGTGCTGCTTCCCTGAATTTCTGGTCTTCACAAGAAAGGGTTAACAGTGGACAGTGCAGTCAGCAGACAGTCTATTCGCTTAGAGAAGGGAGGTCCAGGGGAGTGCCTTGCCATCCTAAGCTACAGGGCTCTGTTACCATTCATGCACACAGTGTAAAGGCCCGTACACACGATCAGACTTTTTGACAACAAACATGCAAATTAGCTGTTTTGAACCAACATCCGACCGTGTGTACGCTCCTACGGACCAACTTTTTCAGTTTTCATCGGACTTTTGTTGGCTGTGCGAACGGACCAACTTTCTGCCAACAAAAGTCCGATGGAGCAAAGTCCGACCGTGTGTACACAAAACCATCGGACTTTTGTACAAAGTACAAACACGCATGCTCAGAACCAATGCAAAAGATCAGACAACAATACAGAAGTTGACCAAAGGTGGCGCTGGAGTATTTGAACGTCCTCTTTTGAAGTGTCGTCAGTACGTTGAAACGTCACTACGTTCATGTTTGTTGCCTAAAAAGTCTGATTGTGTGTATGCAATACAAACTTGGGGCCAACGCCCTTTGTACAAAAATCCACGGGAAAGTTGGTACAAGGTTCCGATCGTGTGTATGAGGCTTAAGGAGACACAGCTCTAGTCCCTGTCCTGCGTGCAAGAATGGCTCCATAGGATGCTGCAAGAGAAAGGAGCCACCCTGAAACAGGAAACCCAGGACAGCGATCATGTTATCAGCTTCAACTCAAATGTTAGAAAGGATTAAAAGATAAAGAAACTACATACTCACTTAAAGCGGAGCTCCACCCGATTTTCAAAGATTAGATCAAGCCGATTACCTCAGTGTTTTAAAATAAAAACGGAACGTTTTTTTTTTTTTCTGCTACTGTACCTTTGACCTTGATCTGCATTTCCTGGATGTGGAGTGTACGGATATGTGCGGCTATTTCGTAATTTCCTTTTCGCCGCACTGGCTCCTTGGAGCTTGTGTCATTGTTCCCAGGAGTCAGTGCGGCGGCCCGGCGCGAGTTATGAGCTGGGAGGGGGATGGATGTGATGGGAGGGACAGAGCTGGGAGGGGGATGGATGTGATGGAAGGGACTGAGCTGGGAGGGGGATGGATGTGATGGGAGGGACAGAACTGGGAGGGAATGGATGTGATGGGAGGGACTGAGCTGGGAGGGGGATGGATGTGATGGGAGGGACAGAGCTGGGAGGGGGATGGATGTGATGGGAGGGACAGAGCTGGGAGGGGTATGGATGTGATGGGAGGGACAGAGCTGGGAGGGGGATGGATGTGATGGGAGGGACAGAGCTGGGAGGGGGATGAATGTGATGGGAGGGACAGAGCTGGGAGGGGGATTGATGTGATGGAAGGGACTGAGCTGGGAGGGGGATGGATGTGATGGGAGGGACAGAACTGGGAGGGAATGGATGTGATGGGAGGGACTGAGCTGGGAGGGGGATGGATGTGATGGGAGGGACAGAGCTGGGAGGGGGATGGATGTTAAGGGAGGGACAGAGCTGGGAGGGGGATGGATGTGATGGGAGGGACAGAGCTGGGAGGGGGATGGATGTGATGGGAGGGACAGAGCTGGGAGGGGGATTGATGTGATGGGAGGGACTGAGCTGGGAAGGGGATGGATGTGATGGGAGGGACAGAACTGGGAGGGGATGGATGTGATGGGAGGGACTGAGCTGGGAGGGGGATGGATGTGATGGGAGGGACAGAGCTGGGAGGGGGATGGATGTGATGGGAGGGACAGAGCTGGGAGGGGGATGGATGTGATGGGAGGGGGATGGATGTGATGGGAGGGACAGAGCTGGGAGGGGGATGGATGTGATGGGAGGGACAGAGCTGGGAGGGGGGTGGAAGTGATGGGAGGGACAGAGCTGGGAGGGGGATGGATGTGATGGGAGGGACAGAGCTGGGAGGGGGATGGATGTGATGGGAGGGGGATGGATGTGATGGGAGGGACAGAGCTGGGAGGGGGATGGATGTGATGGGAGGGACAGAGCTGGGAGGGGGGTGGAAGTGATGGGAGGGACAGAGCTGGGAGGGGGATGGATGTGATGGGAGGGACAGAGCTGGGAGGGGGATGGATGTGATGGGATGGATGTGATGGGAGGGACAGAGCTGGGAGGGGGATGGATGTGATGGGAGGGACAGAGCTGGGAGGGGGATGGATGTGATGGGAGGGACAGAGCTGGGAGGGGGATGGATGTGATGAGAGGGACAGAACTGGGAGGGGGATGGATGTGATGGGAGGGACAGAGCTGGGAGGGGGATGGATGTGATGGGAGGGACAGAGCTGGGAGGGGGATGGATGTGATGGGAGGGACAGAGCTGGGAGGGGGATGGGAGGGACAGAGCTGGGAGGGGGATGGATGTGATGGGAGGGACTGAGCTGGGAGGGGGATGGATGTGATGGGAGGGACAGAGCTGGGAGGGGGATGGATGTGATGGGAGGGACAGAGCTGGGAGGGGGATGGATGTGATGGGAGGGACAGAGCTGGGAGGGGGATGGATGTGATGGGAGGGACAGAGCTGGGAGGGGGATGGATGTGATGGGAGGGACAGAGCTGGGAGGGGGATGGGTGTGATGGGAGGGACAGAGCTGGGAGGGGGATGGATGTGATGGGAGGGACAGAGCTGGGAGGGGGATGGATGTGATGGGAGGAACAGAGCTGGGAGGGGGATGGATGTGATGGGAGGGACAGAGATGGGAGGGGGATGGATGTGATGGGAGGGACAGAGCTGGGAGGGGGATGGGTGTGATGGGAGGGACAGAACTGGGAGGGGGATGGATGTGATGGGAGGGACAGAGCTGGGAGGGGGATGGATGTGATGGGAGGGACAGAACTGGGAGGGGGATGGATGTGATGGGAGGGACAGAGCTGGGAGGGGATGGATGTGATGGGAGGGACAGAGCTGGGAGGGGGATGGATGTGATGGGAGGGACAGAGCTGGGAGGGGGATGGGTGTGATGGGAGGGACAGAGCTGGGAGGGGGATGGGTATGATGGGAGGGAAAGAGCTGGGAGGGGGATGGATGTGATGGGAGGGACAGAACTGGGAGGGGGATGGATGTGATGGGAGGGACTGAGCTGGGAGGAGGATGGATGTGATGGGAGGGACAGAGCTGGGAGGGGGATGGATTTGATGGGAGGGACAGAGCTGGGAGGGGGATGGATGTGATGGGCATGCTGGTAGCTAAAAATCAAGGGAACAAGGAAGTAAATGCTTGTGGGCTTCACATGCCCACAAGCAAGATGAGAACAGCAGTCCCGATGTTTTAAAAGTTGTTATTTTCAATGAAAGCGGACAGCGGGCAAGTTAAATCTACAAACAAGTGAGTTTGCAATTGTTTATATGCGATTGTGTTAATGGGTAAAAAAAAAAAACGAAATAGCGTGTGGAGCTCCGCTTTAAGCTGGTACACTAGTAGTTTTTGGATGAACACTTAAACATTTGGACAAAAATTCTCTTGATGAATGCCATTTGAAAGTACTTTAAGATTTAATTTGCTTTTTACATTCAATTTTGGAATGAATGGACTTTCCAATGAAAACCACATACAAATGAAAATTTGTTCACTCAACAAACGTTTTCCCTACTGCCCCTTCACATTTTTTGGCCAATGCAGTTGAAAAACGAATGTTGATTTGACTCTGGTAATGATTAAAGAATCAAATGAATGTTCTGAACATGAACAGTTTATAGTAAAATTCTACTAGTGTATAAGTTGGCTTAAGTGATTTAATCGGCTGCTGAAAGTGCTTTAAAACACTGAGGGCTTAATGCGTTTTTCACTGTATTTTTTTTTTAATGCAACTAGTTCTTAAGTTGATTCAAGGCTCTTTAATACCCTGTTCAGCAACTCTCAGAGAGGAGAGGGAAGGTATATAACCTCATCAAACTCTGCTGCTCCCACATTGTCCAATCAGCAGGCTTGGAGCGCAGAGGTAACCAGGGCTGTCTTTAATACTGATTGGACCCTGGGCAAAACTTGTCTTTTGCTCTCCACCTGCTCTGAGACATACAATAAATAGCATTCAGACTCAAAATCAGTTTACTAAATCAGATCAGGCAGCTATTGCGATTGGTTGCCAGAGGATACAGTGTATCATTACCGCTCACTGACTGGTTGCTCGAGGTTATAGCACACATTACGGCTCACTGATTAGTTGCTAAAAGTTACAGCACATGATTTCTGCTTGTTGATTGGTTGCTAGAGATTACTGTGGATATGACCTCAGGGGGGCATGATATACATATCAATGCCACCGGCCGCCGCTATTTACATATGAATGCCTCCGCTATTTACATAGGAATTCCTGTAATTTACATGTAAACACGGGGTCTGCAGATGAGTCATCTGTACACAACAATAGGGCAGAGCTGGGCAGCATTAGTAGCAGCAGTTCACACTGAGATATTGGGACACATCACAGGACTAAAACCTCAAGGTACGAGGGAATTTAAACCAGGATAGTTGGCAAGTATGAGGCAGCTGCTTTGGGCCCCACAACAACGACAGGGCCCAGGGCAGCTGCCCCTTTTTCCCTGCCTTAAAAACAGCCTTGGAGGTAACACCACTCTATTTCTAATTGGTAACAGAGTAAGTCATGTCACCCACCTGGCTGTGCTTCTGGCAGAGCTGTGCAAATCTCAGGACTGAATGCACAGAAATTCAAGTCCTTTAGTGAGTAAAACATATTTATATTAGATACGCCTATTTAGATTTTTTCTTAGGGCTTTGCTTTAATAAATACCTTCAAAGTATCCAGTGTCTTGTGTGTCCAAATAATGCAGCTATGTCAAACCACCATGGGCCTGGGTTTTATTGTGTGTTCTCCTCTCTGGTTATGTCCTTTTAGGTCCCCAGCTTTCCACAACTTTATCAAAATAGCATTGACTAAAAACCCCAAGAAGAGACCAAGTGCCTCCAAGATGCTGACAGTAAGTCCTCTAGAATGCTCTATACCAGACTGGACCATGGCGATGAAAAACATTCCAATCCTTCCTTTCGAAGTGTCCTGCTGCATAGTCCTGATTTTAGAATAAAAAAAGGGAAGGGGTAAAAACGATTGTGGTTTTTATTCACATATGGGAAGCCTTGGGAATAGTATGGGGGTTGGGGAATGACTTACATGTTCTAGTTTATTTATCTTCAAGTTCAAGTCTTCAAAATTTGTTTCTAGGATCTAAGTAGGTACTGAACTCTTTCCGTTTTAAATGACATTTATTAATATTCAGAAAATAAATAATGTTATGACGGAGAGAACGTAGTAGGTGTCCTCTGTTCCATCAGAATATTCAGAAGTGGCCCAAAGCAGTTATTAAGAGCCCTTTCACACCGAGGGCGTATTGCAGGCGCTATAGCGTTAGAAGTAGCGCCTGCAATCCGCCCTCAAACTGCTGCACCATTGTCTGCAGTGTGAAAGCCAGAGGGCTTTCACGCTGCAGCGGTGCGCTGGCAGGGCGTCACAAAAAGTCCTGCCAGCAGCTTCTTTGGAGTGGTGAAGTAGCGGTGAACTCACCGCTCCTCCACCGCTGCTCCCCATTGAAATCAATGGGGCAGCGCTGTAATACTGCCGGCAAAACGCCACTATTGCAGTGTTTTGCTGGGGGCTTTAACACTTTCTCGGCCGCTAGCGGGGGTAAAAGCGCCCCGCTAGCGGCCGAAATGCGCTGCAAATCCGACGTTAAAACGCTGCTAAAAATAGCGGCGTTTTACCACCGATGCTATTAGCGTTGTGGTGTGAAAGGGGTCTAACCCTTTCTTGGCCGCTAGCGGGGGGGTAAAAGCGCCCTGCTAGTGTCCGAAATGCACTGCAAATCCGACGGTAAAGCGCTGCTAAAAATAGCGGCGTTTTACCGCCGACGCTATTGGCATTGTGGTGTGAAAGGGGTCTAAGTATCCAGAATCAGCATTCCAAAATAGATATATCATTCACCAAGACAACATCAATGTCAACTAGAAGAGAAAAAAAGCAACATATACTTTGATATCTGAATTGCTGTGTATATCTGGATATGTTGCAGAGTATTGATGGAACATTTGAAAGCTCTGAGGAACCAGCTTTGCCAATCTTGCAGATCACAAGCTTCTCGTAGATAATTTTTCTTCAAACTTCTGCCATATTAACTTCCACTTTAAGCACTCCTCGCCCCCTTACATGCCACATTTGGCATGCCATTTTTTTTGTGGGGGGGGGGAGTGGGGGCTTCATTAGGAGGGGGACTACCTGTTCCACTTCATCCTTCTGCCCAGGGACTGCCAAGGCGACTCCTCCTTTCGCCTTAGGTGTCCCCTCCCTCTCGGCGATCTCCTGGGACACGTGACAGGTCCCAGGAGATCGCCTGTCCACTCCGGGAGCGCAACATGACTTGCTCATGCGCCGAGCATGCCCGACCGTGAAGAGTGGCAATGGAGACGCCGGCGGACAGGAGGGGGAGAGGAGCGACACCACGTTCGCCCGCATCGCTGGACCGTGGAACAGGTAAGTGTCTGTTTATTAAAAGTCAGCAACTACACTTTTTGTAGCTGGTGACTTTTAATGAACATAAAAAGCCTGGAACTCCCCTTTAAGAAGAAACTGGTTGGGGTATTGACCTACCTTTTTACAATTTGGAGATATATGCTAATGGTCTGGTTTTTCCCTAAACATTATTTTATGGCTTCTGCAAGCTTAGGTCGATGCAGTGGTTCCTTTTGCCCATAGCAATCTTTAATTTTTTTCTAATCTGTGATGTTTTGGCCAATTTATTTGTTTTCATGCACTGTCCTTAAACCTTTTATTACCTATATGGTTACCTTTCCGTACAAACATTTCTACTTTATAGACCTTCATGTGACTTGTCCTTTGTCTATAGCTATTTGTCCGTCTTCTTTTTTTAACTTTCCTCTGACTTTCCACAGCACCAATTTGTTGCTCAAACAGGGCTCTGTCCTTTTCTAACACAAGAATTACTGGAAAAGTTAAGAAACCCAGAAAAACACAGCGAAAACTCAAACCCTGAAGAGGATGACACAGAGGTAAGGTCTTATTATGGAATTAATGAATCATTTAATTTATAAAACAATTTTTTGTATACTGAAAAGTTTGGAGGCCCCTGCTCTAGAGATATGCTATGTCCACCCCGTTCACTGCATAGCAAGATCCAAACTTCTTTAAACAACAAACAAGTCTAGTACTATATAAACAGTCGGTAACAGATAGCCCAGCTAAAAGTGGTTGTAAACCCTTACATATACCCAGTGAAATGAACAGCCCCAGATAATACACAGAGATGAAACAAATCCTTCTACATATGTTTTGCTTGTTTATTTGCAGTCATCTCTTCTCTACAACTCTTCAAATGTGAAGATTTGTGATAAAAATCCTTATGCATCTGTGGGGTACAGCTCTTGTACACTGTGTGAGAGCTGATTGGAGGAAAGGGACACCCCCCGTCACATAGGCAGAGGAGCGAAGGAACACGCAGAGCTGTATTTTGAATAGACAGCCTGTGTTCTTAACTCCCTCCCAGACACAAATTTTATCTCATGTGTCGGGAGAACTTCTCAGAAGTAACTCATGCTGATAACCGTGGAACGAAGCACCAGAGAGAAATGACACTTAGAGCTTTGAGAGAGACAAGTAAACACTACAGATCTATGTGCTTAGTTCAAATTTTCATGACTCTTTAAATATGAAATGTTTTAAATGAATAATTGCGATAATATTAACCTACTAATATTGCATAGTGTACCACCAAAGTGAATAATTATGAACATATAGTGAACCATACAAAATATAAGAAATATATAAAATTCCTTCTGTGTAATGGTAACAATAAAGCAAACTTTTGCCACAAGTAAAAGAATACCACATTCCACTGTGTACAAACCAAAGTCTCTGCCAATAAATTCACATATGTGGAACTAGATAATCAAGCCTTAATGAGTCTTCTGAGTAACAGATGGTTCATTCAGAGATTTCACTGCTGATTCCCATGGATGAATTTCCAACTTTCAGCAGGCTTCCATAACATGAAAAACAAGGAACAAACAAAACCATTGCGCAGATATTATAACAAAATGATTCCTATTTAGTTAGGGTGAACCTCACTCGCGCTTTCCCGCAGGATAGATCGCATATGAAATGATCAGTTGCATTACAGCATAACGCTGGGATCTCCTCATACGCTGACAGTGCACACAAAACACTGCTGGTAAAGTCAAAGGCTTCTCCTCCCGACTAGTTTCATCACCAGACACGTGATTTTTTCAAGGGTGATCATGTGACGGACCTGATCGATACTTATAGTGTGCATGCTTTGGAAAATGGAGCCTCTACTAATAGAGGACCATTAGTACCCTCCGGTACAGTTGGGACTTTTCAGGCGAAACACAACAAAATTGTTGCACAGAAGCAAAAGAAATATATTTTTAGATAATTTATTGATAGAAAAACAAGTATATCAATGAATAAATATCAAAGACAACAAAATAAACAGAAAAAGGGGGGGGGGGAGGGGGATTTTTTTGTGTGCATACACAAATTGTTAAAAACAATTGTAATACAACCTTTTAGTTTACAGATATTTACATGTAGATATGACATATACAAATGGAAAAAAGAACAAAAAAAATGGGAAAAAGAAACACATCCCTCAATTGCCTAACATGTTTCGGGAAACTTTGATGATCCCTTCTTCAGAGGCATTTGGGTTAGAGATTGAGTGTGGAGCAGAAAGTCTGGGAAAAAAACACAAACGACAAAAACAAACAAAAATGAGCATTTCATAGGAACCTGGGGGGAAGGGAGACAAAGCCATTGCATAGGATGCCTGGACACCAGCGTTTATACATACCAATATCCATGAGGATAAAAGGTTAATTACACCGAAAGTCCAGGTGAATTTCTTCATGTGATGAAAAATAGCACAAAACCAGGAGTTGTTGCAAGAGGTTCTGGGACCATAATATAGCAAATTCTTAACCACTCAACAAGAGAGGAGGGGGAAGGGGGGGGGGGGAGAGGAGTTGACTATTGAGGGCTTTTGTAGAAAGAGGGAGTTGGTGGCCCTCCAAGTGATGATCTCCAAGGGTGAGGCCCACACAAGGATCAACCCAATGACCCGTCTCCGCGTGGTGAAGCACAGTGGAAAGCCGGGTAATCAATGTGTCTAAAAATATATAAAGAAAGCAAAATATATATATCAGAAATTGGTGCACATAAAATGTGCGTGTGTTCAAACTAATATTGAAACAGCCAAGAGACTGTTTATTGCACAATAGCGAAGACACAAAAAATGATAAAAAATTATATATTATTTTAGAAATCTTAATGAGCAAAAAGAAGCTGTTTGTTGTATTTTCATGGATTCACATTAATGAATCACATGCTATATTTTAATGAGCCATCAGAGATCAAAGATATATATCAAAAGAATCTCTTTAACAATAAGGAATGATGATAATTCAGGCAATAAAGATTATGCATAAGCCATAAACAAACTGAACTTACACAGAAGATGCACATCCCAAGAGTACTGCAAATGGAAAAACGCCTGGTTTCATCACAGCAGGAGCAATCGCTGCTGACCTGCTGTGTGAACAGTTATTTATAAGGCAGAGTAAATGCACTGCGCATAAGCAAGTCAATTAAATGACAACACAGAACAGCTGAGGTGGAGGCATCAACTAGGAGACTGGGTAACGGCCTTAGAATATCAAAAGGCGAATCTGTGGCCAATGGGCGAACAGGGGCGGGGCTATTGGGGAAGAGCCTTACTTATCCGTCCAATTATATGAGTCTCCTGAGACTCTATGAGAAAGAAAGAGGCCGGCGTCCAGCTGAACAGGAACGCAAACGTATTACGTTATTATAGTGTGCATGCTGGTTGCCATAGTGAGTTACATTTTATTACACTTAAAATCCTGACAATATAACAAATGTTAAAAGTTTAAAAAGAATGTAGCTTAATCTACAATGATTAGCTTGACGTAGACTACATAATACACATTTAACCAGGGAACTCCCTCCGGTGGTGAAAGATAAAATTACAACCAATAAAAATCTCTACTCCAGGAGTAGACGAGGGAAATATGCGTTTAAAATATTGGGGTAGAAAAAATATAAAAAATAAAAATATAAAAAGTGTGTGTGTGTATGTATATATATATATATATATATATTAAAATTTCTTATATTTTGTATGGTTCACTATATGTTCATAAATATTCACTTTATTTGGTGGTAGTACACTGTGCAATATTAGTAGGTTAATATTAGCGCAATTATTCATTTAAAACATTTTATTTTTGTGTATCAGTTCACATATTTAAATGCAGCTATATTATTTTGTTATCTTTTAATATTTATTTCTCACATATTTTAATATTTATTCACATCAGCGCTTTTTACACTTTAAATATGAATCCAAAGTGAAATTGTAAAGAAACACAACTCTATAGACCAACACTTTTACTGGAATTAAATCACGACAAAGAGCCACACCTTCAGTTTCATTGTCCATCCTGAGACAGCTCAAGAAGCCCCATGAAAATCCTTTGCATTTACTACTTTTCTGAAAGTCAGAACATAAGACACACCTACAGAACTTCCCATTGACAGTTCCCAGGCCATTTACTAAGTTGCACATGAAGTAGGCATTGCTGTGCGGGACACAAGCAGTTGGCAACTATCTTAAGTGATAATCAGAAAAGTGAGTGTATATATAGACTTTTTTGGGGGGTTTCCAGGGACACTGCTTTAGCATGAATAAAGAATTATATTTTCTAAATCTCTAAACCCATGGTCTTGCGTTTTGTTTCATCGTTTTCTATCAACTTAGTAGCTCTTTGCTATATTCGACTCCGCTCCATCCCAAATCAATATTTTTTATTATTTTTTACCAATAATGGTAAGCTGAATCATATGTTGGCTACTTGTAATATTGACTTTAGGATATCCTTGGTACAATATCTATGCCAGAGATTGCAGTTCCTCTCACTTGCTATAGCAAGTATGAGAGAGGCTCACTCTTGTATATTTTTTCAGGCCATTGGTTTTATTTCTAGGTCTTACTACTCAAGGAGATGCTAGTTCATGATTCAATTCTTCAGCGACTAACAATAACTGAATTATTGTTTTGTGTGGACCATTTACTCATATAATAGCAAATAGTAGAGACATTCCCTTAAATTTTTAATAATGGGAAGTGTTTAGTGTGTGTCATGAAATTATCATCAGCACTTAATTTTATTTCTTCTAAAACTACCTGATTAACAATACATTTGATGTCTCACAGCTCTTTTCAGCATTCTCTCGCATCCTCTCCAAAAAACGCCACCCCAAAGCCAACCGTTCATCCTCAGACATTCAGTGTGAGTAGCAGTGGTCACAGATGATAAGAGATGTGTTTGTATTGTCTGTGGATTTTTTTTTTACCCTTTTTTTCTCCTTTAGTGCACCAGCTAAAGAACAAGACACGAAAGGAAGAATCAAGAGTAGCAAGGGTAATTTAACTATGCTAACCCTAGTTCTTCAACATTTTCTGGGACTTTTTGTAGCATTGGATAATATAATATTTGCTGTGTCTCATGCAACTACATAGTGTTTAGATATGATTGTTCTGCATTTCATGAAGTTATGAGGCATAAAATTGACCTTTGCATCCTCATACTGTATACTGTTGAACACAGTAGGTTGCAATTTAAGTCCCCATGGGCTTTTGTAGACAAGGGACACTCATCCATGCCATCAAATGCTCCCACTGTGCCCATCGAATGCTGCCACTGTGCCCCCCCGCCCGCCATCTGCCCGGCACTTACCCTGTCTCGGTGGGGCAGCGGGTGACGGCGGCGGGTGGTAAGCGATGACCTCGATGTCTGTCTTCTTCTCTGTCCTCTCCTATGATTCGACACCTGATAGGCGTCCAATCACAGCGCCTGTCGTTTCAGCCAATCGTGTAACGGGTAACAGACCCGAGCACCTGATAGGCGGAGAGGCGGTTCAGTGTTAGGAAAGCTAATATTCATTTGCTTTTTCTAACACAGCCGGGTGAACTGTAAGCGTCAAGCATGGCGCTCCCTGTTTACCTTTTTTGATGCCTATTCGAGCCTATGGCTCTAATCAGGTGCTTCAAAAACACCCCCCGCCACTGTAATTCAGGCATCCTGTGCCCGAAAAGGGGCCTGGCACCTGAATAGGGGGTGGCAGGGGGGGCCATGGATAGATTCATGCAAGAAGCTGAAGAGATGGGGCGGCGCCCGTGCAACCTTCTGGACGCACCGACACTGATGTAGAAACATCTCAAGGATGATCAGTGGAAACAGGATGCACTTGAGCTCAATTTTGAGTGTCATGGCAAAGGCTGTGAAATACTTATGTACATTTTTTTCGTTTATTTTTAATAAAGTTGCTAAGATTTTAAACAAACTTCTTTCACGTTGTTATTATGGGATATTGATTGTGGAATTTTGAGGAAAATAATGAATTGAATCCATTGTGGAATAAGGCTGTAACTAGGGTTGAGCGAACCCGAACTGTAAAGTTCGGGTCCGTACCTGACTTTTGGGTGTCCGGGTCCCAGACCCGAACCTGAACAATTAACTGTATGTTCGGGTTTGGGTCTGGTGTTCGGCGATGTATTGGCGCCTTTTTAAAAGCTGCAGGGCAGCCAATCCACGTTAGTTACACTAGTGTGCCCTTAGAAGCCATCACAGCCATGCACACTAATTCCATAGCATTTTCTGCAGTTTTGCAGTTTGAGATACACCCTGTAACATTCTGCTATTGCAAAAAACATTGCAAAAAAATAAAAAATTGCAGTGTTTTCTGCATGTGTGCATGATAGACATATTCAATCGATCTATTTTCCTTCTATTGTGCTATTCCAAAAAAAAAAAAATTTGAGTGAAAATATTTTTTTCATAACATTTTCTTCAGTTTTGCAGTTTTTGAGATACACGCTGTACATACTGTGGGTGTATTCTGCTATTGCAAAAACACCCATTTAGGGGAAGATCATACATTTTTAAAATATGAGGAGATCGTCAAAAAAGGGACGTGGTCCCGGTTGTGGTGCTGCTGGTGGAGCTCCTGTTGCAGGGAGAGGACGTGGTCGATCTGTGCCAGCTACACGCACAAGTGAAACACCTTCCTCAGGTACGAGTAGGCGACAGAGCCTGCAGCTGTATTTCGGCGCGCCTAATGAGGCTGAATGTTGAGCTCCCACCCACATTGTCTCCCACCCAGTTGCGCAGTTAGCAGGGGTGAAGCTTGAGAAGTACCTGGAGTGCCAAGCTAGGGACCCAGCAGAGAAGCAGGGGTGACTCTTGAGGGAATACCACCGCAAACCTTGGAGGAGCTCAAGGGATTCATAGTCAGTGAATCAAAGGGTCTAGTGAGAGACCGGGAGCTCAGTGTTGAAGAACTACAGGAGCAGTTGTAGTGCAGCTGAAAGAACTGTTACGTTTGAGTTGGGAACTGTTAAAGGACTGTTACCATAGGAGACAACATTCCTGCAAGTGCAGATGTGGCTTCTTGCTGGGGGCTTTCCCTGCACGGCTGTCCTCCAATTGAAGTTTCAGAGTCTGCCAATTGAGTTTGCAACTATCTAACGGTGTCCTGGCCCTAACCCCCTTTCCCCAAAATATATAAAAAGGACTGTCAAAGAAATAAAACCTCTTTTACATTCAAGGAGTATCTGCCGCCCAATGACTTTCATCATCTTTGCACCCACTATGCCTCACAACCCACCACATATTGAATGTCAGCTATCTTTGGCCTTGGAGGTCCTCATTAGACCAAAAGAGGTAAAAGACTTTGCTGCATACAGTCAGGAAAGGTCTGCACCTCTGTCAAATTTGTATTGCTGTTTACATCTCTGTTGGAAAGATTGCCCTCACTTCCTGTCCCTATGCAAAGAGATGAGACGGAAATAGAGGTATAAACAGAAAGTGCAGGAAAGGTCAGAATTTGTCAGTTTTCTTGTCTATGTAGCACTACCCCCACGGGAGCCGCTTAAGTAGATTTGGTTACGCACCTGGGATCCCTTTCTCTCAGGCTGGATGTCCCGAATGGCTGTGGATGACTGAAATCAAGCGGTGACCTGGGAGGCAGCACCTCTGCCCTAGGTCTAATCTTTTCCTCTGCCTCGTATAGTCTGAATTTCCTCAGACAAACAAGATGGTGTCTTTGGATTCTTTTCCCCCAGAGCATGCTGGCTCTTGTAATTCTATACAGTTCAATCTGAATGTGAAACTCGAGTCCTGGGACTACAATTCCCTGTATGCTTTGCTCCCTGGTGGTAAACACTCTGCTGGCAGGATGTGATGACACAGAGTCTTAGCTGGCACTAGAGGGAAGCAGTCTCGCTGCAACAATGTTGCAGAGTGTCTTCTGATACTGCGGGTAAGATAACCAGCTCCCTGCTACATCTATATCCCTCCTGGGATGACTTCTCCCTAATTTCCTATTTCAGTGACACCTTGTGCTTCACAGTGTGGCAGGGTGTCGCTAGAGCATGAAGGAGGGAAACTTCTTCATTGGTGATACCAAAAGAAAGCTGTTCTAACCCTTCCCCATGCTATCTAAAATAACTTTTATCCCTCCTATGTTTAGAGAAGGTAGAATGCACGTTAAACCCTGGATCTGCAGACCTAGGAACCACATCTGAGATATCTTTTTTTTACAATTTCACAAGAAAAAATTGCAACAAAACCAGGATACAGAATATCTTCTTTATTTGTGGTAAACAGGAGTACATTCTCTTACATGTGTTCACACTGCTCAATCCATTCTTGGAAAATAAAATTACATATGATTGTGAAACTAGTCAGAAGGGAGGAGTGGTGTAAATTTCTTTACATTGGGAGATCTTTCCCCCAAAAATAAAGAAGCCCAATACAAGATCTTGCCCACCATTGCCCCCTGGTTTCGTGTGGGCAGACCATTTAAAATTAGGAAAAATGTTTTTCCATTCCTTTAACCACTTCCTGACTGCCCCATAGCAGATTTACTGCTACGGGCGGCCACGCTGTGCATGATTACGTGAATATATTGATGGAGAAATTCGATTTGTTTTTACATTTTCTGTTGGATAGGTTTTATAGCCGAAAGTAAAAAATGAAATTTTTTCTAAATTGTCGGTCATTCTTTGTTTTTAGCACAAAAAATTTAAAACGTAGAGGTGATCAAATACCATCAAAAGAAAGCTCTATTTGAGGGAAAAAAAAGGACGTACATTTTGTTTGGGTAGAGCATTGCCTGTGCAATTGTCAGTTAAAATAACGCAGTGCCGTATTGAAAAAAAATGGCCTGGTAGGGAAGGGAGATAAAGTGGTTAATATAAATTGGAATAGGAAAACAAGCATCAGTTTCTTGGGACATTACTTCTACTGGAACAGTGATTTGATTTCAGCTGCTTTAGCCTTATGGATAAATCCCATGAATTATCCAGTAGTGCCGGATTTTCCATCTGTGATCTTTATTATATCATACCAAGTTTAAAAAGACAGGCTGATGTGTTTCGGTACAAGCCTTGTTCACAGCTGTGGACAAGGCTTGTGCCAAAATGCGTCAGCCTGTCTTTTTAAACTTGGTATGATATAATATCACAGATGAATTATCCAGTAGTCCTGGCTTTTCCATTGGATTTCTTCAAGCTTTCGTTTTGGATGTAGGAAGGGCATCCTGAGCTTTAGAGCACCTGGAGTTGGGTGTACCGTTTTTACCTGCTACTCGTTACCTGGATATCATAGTTCAGAGCGGTGTTCATTCTGATTTGCTTTAGCATTATCTCTTTTGTCTTTAAGGCTGACCCAGAATTGGGACCTCAGGCACCTCAAAGCCCACCCCCATACATAAGGTAAGTTAAGAAAGGTCAACTTTTTCTTTCAAATTCCTGGGGACCAAAAATACAGACAAAACTATATAGAGCGCATACATTGTTTTTGTATTCTTGATGAGTGTGTATTTCTTTGTACAGCAAAGCTATTACATTGTCAAAAAAAGTTTGCATAGCTAAGCCTATCACCTTCTCAGCAGTAACAAATAGCAATGAGGGTACTCAGAGTATTCATAAATGTTCAAAATCTAGTTCTATGGTTGTCGGATGGCCATTTTCACTTTAGAATTTTTTTTCCCAAAACGTTATAACAAAATGCATAGGTAGGAACATGACTCATTGAAAACAACATATATTTTTTATGTTTTTCTTGCATTGATAAGTGTAGCAAAATCCACCAGAATGTGGCCAGTGTGAATGTGCACTTTAACACCTTTTAGGGGCCATTCACCCCAAATGTGCTGGCATGCAATGATCAGTGTATAATATACATTGTAAAAGCAATGTATTTTATTAGAAGTAGACATGTGCAATTCGTTTCGTTTTTTTTTGTTATTTTCGTTCATTCGTTTTAGTACGAATGAACGAACGATTCGCTAAAAATTGTAACGAATAACGAATCGTTCAAATCGAACGAATCCGAAAACCCGAAAAAAACTAATTAGAAACAACGAATGTACGAAAGAAGAAAATCCGAAAAACAAAACAGGAACAACGAAAATCAAAATTAACGAAAAAATTTCTACATTCGTAACTTTTTTTTTGTTGAATTGGTAATTTTTCCGTGTCCCTTACAATGGTGCTGCTTAACGTGCCTCGAATGGATTGAACGAAAAAAATCGTAAATTCGTAATTTTTTTTTTTTTTCGATTCGGAATTTTCCGTGTCTCTTACAATGGTGCTGCTTAACGTGCCTCGAATGGATTGAAACGAAAAAAATCGTAAATTCGTAACTTTTTTTTTTTTCGATTCGGAATTTTCCGTGTCTCTTACAATGGCGCTGCTTAACGTGCTTCGAATGGATTGAACAAAAAAATTCGTACATTCGTAACTTTTTTTTTCGATTCGTAATTTTCTGTGTCTCTTAAAATGTAATAATAGCATACACATTACATAACATTATGAATTATGCTTCCATTACGAATCTATGAATGTACGAATAAATACGAATGCGTCCGAATTTCGAATAAACGAATAAGCGAAAATTAAACTGGAAAAACGAATCAACGAAAAAATAACTCTTACGAAAATACGAATCGTTACGAATGCGAACACCGACGACTTACGAATTTACGAATCGCTACGAATCAACGGAAACGAAAAAGACGAAACGAAAATAAACACATTTTTTTTGTTGTGCACTAATGTCTAATTAGAAGCAGGTCACACCAGTGCCTTGCACAAATCCTCCCTCCTACCAAAATCCCCCCCAGCCCCCCTCCTAGCACAACCCCAGCAAAAAAAACTACCCCCTAACACAACCCATGCCCCCTCCTGGCTCAAATCCCCCCTTCTAGGATGACCCCCCCCCCAAATCCCTCCTGCTAACACAACCCGCTTCAAATTTCCCTTCCTAGCACAAATCCTCCCTCCCTACCCAAATTAACCCAATGCCCCCTCCTAGCACAACCCCCAGAACAAAAATCCCCCCAACCCCCCCCCCTCAATCCCCCTTCATAACACCACCCCCCCCCCCACACTCACACGCGCCCACACACACACATACAAATTCCTCTCAATTCCCTATCCTGGCACAATTCTCCCCCCAAACACCCATCCTGTCACATAGCCCCCATTCCTCCTACTAGCACAAACTCCCAAATCCCCCCATCACCCCCTTCCTCTACAAACATCCCAAACACAAATAATTTTTCCCCCCCTCCCCTTTATTGTGTACAATTCCCCACATTGTGTACAATATCTTGTAAGCTCTCACCCCCCCCCCCAATCACTACTGAGCCAGGAGGAAGTGCGGGGGCTGAGCTGTGCTCTCCCTTCCTTTCAGCACAGCACTCTTTCATACAGCACGTGACTCTCAGAGCGGATTGTACAGGGTTTGATTACCCCCTATGTCCTCCAAGGGCTACTCATCCCCCGGCAGCAAGACATGCGGGTAGGAAGCAGGTAATCAAACTGTGTGTGTGTGTGTACAGCCTGATGCAAGAACAATCCAGTGTCATCGTTCACATGAAGGAGAGCACAGCCCACACCTCCTCCCAGCTCTCTCCTCTGTGACACTTCTCCTTTCTAGACTTCACTGTTTTAGGCTGCCCTCCCCTTGTCCTGGACCTGAGTGCGAGGTGTCAGTTAAGGAGCTCAGCGGCCAGGCAAAACATCTATGGGGTGGCCTGACTGGGTGGGGGAGCACAACCTAAATCTTGGGAGGCACAGCCCAGCACTCCCTTAGATCTGGCCATGTTAGTAGATCCAACAAGGACGATTGTTGGCTGTTGAACAGTGGCGGCTGGTGCTAAACATTTGAGGGGGGGCGGCAAACAAACCCCCTCCCCAGGTCTGCATTCTCACCTCTCCAGTGTTCACAGCGCTGCGGCTTCCCTGGCTTCCTCCTGGTCTTCTTTAGATCTGCCTCCTGTCCTGATTGGCAAGGACGAGAAGCTGGAAACTGATGGAAATATTGATTCGCTAGTATCACAAGTGGGAGTGTTCGGGGTGCTCTGTGCTACGAAGACAACCTTTTACAAGCCAATTAGAGCCACAGGTTCTAATCATGTGCTTATAAAAAAATTGTCAGACCTCATAGAAAACCATTAGTCCGGCGTCCCGCATGCAAACTAGGGGGGGGGGGGAGGCGGCACCCCTGTGCCCCTTATGGACCGGCCGCCACTGCTGTTGAAAGTATTTATGATTAGTATTCAGTGCTGCTGGACCAGCCATCTTATGCTAATCGAACCACTTCCCTATCTAAGATTAATTGACAGGATGGACACTGGCACGCACTTTTCAGGCACTACTTAATTAAGGTTTGCAAAGTATACTAAAACATGTTTTATTTCACATACAGTAAATTCATAAAAGAGACATCTTAAAAATATTTATGTGCATTTATTTTGATGCTCAATCCTGAATTATTTCCTTCCTACACATAATTTGTTTTCCCTATTATACCCAACTGGTCAGTCATTTTTGTAATAAAACTAATTTTATTGTGATTGTAACATACAAGTACAGACACATATGATTACAATTGTATAGGTACAGAGGATAACAATGTCGCATCAATGTCATACTGTTGTCTGGACAAATATATCATACATAAAAGACTCAACTGTTAGGCCTCTTTCACACGGATGCAGTCAGTTTAGCCACGTTAAAAACGTATCAGTTCTTATCCGTTGTCTCATCTGGTTTCATCCGTCATCCGTTCCGTTAATCTCCGCTATCATCCGACTTTTGTTCCAATGATATCCGTTTGTATCCGTAAATGTACACGTTTACATCCGTTTTTTCATCAGTTTTTGTATACGTTTTGTTCCGTTTATAGTAGTTATATCTGTGCCTTTAAGAAAATTACCATGGAGGACCAATTTGGTGTGACGAGCTTTGTAATTTCATCCCATAGTTGTTGGATTTTAACTCTGTCGCTGTGGTCCCAACAGGTTGAGTCCCACAAGCCAGGCCTTTCATGCACAAGGTTAATTACCGTATTTATCGGCGTATAACACGCACTTTTTCCCCCTTGAAATCGGGGGAAAGTCGTGGGTGCGTGTTATACTCTGATACCCCCAAAAAAATGACAAAAATGGCAAGCGCCGCCGAAAAATAGCGAGCGATGCCGAAAAAGACCGAATCGCGGCCAAAAAAAACCCGAAGCGGCTCCGGAAAAGACTGAGCCGACTGTTCGGCTCTGCTCGTAGTCCCGCCTCCCTGCGCTCGCTCCGGAAACAGCAGGGAGGCGGGACCGCGTGCGGAGCCACACAGTCGGCTCGGCTTTTTCCGGGGGCGCTTCTGTCTTTTTCGGCCACGCTTCGGTCTTTTTCGGCGGCGCACGAGACAGAGCGTCTCGGCGGCGGGAAATTTAAACCCGGACAAGACTGAAAATTACGCTGGCAAGCTACAATGACACTGGGCAAGGCTGCAATGACGCTGGGCAAGGCTACAATGACGCTGGGCAAGGCACAATGACACTGGGCAAGGCTGCAAATGACGCTGGGCAAGGCTGCAAATGACGCTGGGCAAGGCTGCAAATGACGCTGGGCAAGACTGCAATGACGCTGGGCAAGCTACAATGACACTGGGCAAGCTGCAATGACACTGGGCAAGCTGCAATGACACTGGGAAAGCTGCAATGACGCTGGGCAAGGCTGCAAATGACGCTGGGCAAGGCTGCAAATGACGCTGGGCAAGCTGCAAATGACGCTGGGCAAGCTGCAAATGACGCTTAAATGTAAGTTTTTTTTTTTCCCTAAACTTCCCTCCTAAAACTTTTTTTTATTAAAATGCCCTCCTAAACTTGGGGTGCGTGTTATACGCCGGTGTGTGTTATACGCCGATAAATACGGTAATTCCTCATAGGAGACATCTCTTGCCATGCTTGCTCGTGCTTCCTCCTTGTAAATGTATAGGGGATGTACTTCCTATTGTCCAACTACTGCCGGGTCATAGGTTGAGTTCACAGATAAGAATTCACAGACAATGTCCGTCAACGTCAGTTAATATCCGTTTTGACGGATCTGGATGTAGCCTTGTACGTTAAAAAAAAATAGCTAAAAACGGATGCGAAGGTTAACTGATGGTGACGGATGTTCATCCGTCTGCCCATAGGAATGCATTGTCGTCCGTCGACGGATGGAAGAAAAACGGATAGACGGTCCATCCGTGTGAAAGGGGCCTTAGGCATTGTTACACACGTATCACAATGAAGTTGACTTTGTCCTGGTTATGTTACCAGCCAGGGTCTTAGATTAAAAAAAGCAACGAACTACACTGGGTGGAGGAAATGGGGAAAGACTACCACAAGTATATGTATGCCCACATGGTTTCACTCTATGCAGCTTCATAGGTTATCATTTCCACACCCTAAATGTGGATCCGGCATTAGAATCTCAAAATGTTTTTTTTTTTTGTAATCATAACTTGGGTCATTTAACTGTGCAAAATTAGATATTGGCTCCATCTCGTGTAGGGAAAACAAGAATTAGAACTCTAGATCCACACATGTATAGCCTTGGTCCAGCCATTTGTCCCATATTTTCTGAAATATGGCTGGGCAGTTTCTGTAGGTGTAAAGATATTTTTTATATGGAATATTAGCATTGAGGTCTGCTATCCATTGCTCAACGTCGGAAGCTGGTCAGACACTTTTAATTGTATACTATAGAAGCACCGGTCTTTTGCTGTCTCAAATAGCTGCATCATCGGTTAGGTAAGGGTGACATTCAACAGGTTTCACAGTACAAATATACTAGAAACAGGGCACCCAAGCTCCCCCAAACAGTACATACCAAGGGGAGGTGATCCCTCAGAGCCAACAAGTTGTGTATCTAAAAATATATGTAGTATGAATGGATATAAGGACTATAACTTGTGTTATCCCACATGGGGAGTAAGCATGCCTGTCCACCTCAACATACTGACATACACACTAGACATGTGCGATTAGTTTCGTACGAATTTCCGGAAATTAGTACATTAGTACGAATCTGAAATACGAATTTTTATGCATACGAATTCCGTATCCAAATTCATAACGAAAATTCGTAATTGTTACGAAAAGTTAATGAACCTAAAAGTTAAAAACCCAGGAAGTTAATACAGGGATGGTGGGAACCCTATGGAAATTTCTATGCTTACGAATTTTATATGAAATTCAGAATTTCGGATCCAAATTAACAGAATTGTGACTGGTGTTTTGTTCACCAATCAGAGGAAGTCAGCACAGCACAGGGATGTGGGAACCCCTCATAATGGGCACAGTGGGTGTACACTCAGACCCGGGAACTCAGCACAGGGATGGTGGGAACCCCTCATAATGGACACACAGTAGGTGTACAGTCCAGGGAACTCAGCACAGGGATGGTGGGGACCCCTCATAATGATAAATTCATCATAACGAACATTCGTAATTGTTACAAAAAGTTAACAAACCCAAAAGTTAAAAACCCAGGAAGTAACGATAATAACGAAAATAACGAAAGTAAAGCTTAAAAACACAGGAAGTCAGCACAGCACAGGGATTGGGGAGCCCCTCATAATGATAAATTCATCATAACGAACTTTCGTTATTTTAACGAAAAGTTTACGAATTTAACGAAAATTCGTATTTCATACGAATCCAAATTGAATTTTGTACACGAATTACGAAATACACATTTTTTTCCTATGAAACAAAAGTAACAAAACTAATTTTTTGACGGCGCCCATGTCTAATGCACACATGGACCATGTGTTCTAGGCTGTATTGCAATTGTTAGAAAATAAATATATATTTAATTTTAAACATTTACTTGCCACCAGTGGGGACTAACATATCAAGGTTCCTGACTTAGATTCATAACCTGGTATCCCAGAAAATATGTCCCCTTATTCCTCTCAGCATTACATTCCTCTAAAATACCACAAATATGTTCATTTAGCATGCACAAAGGGCTGGTATTTAACACTGACTTTCATATTACAGCTTTTGCTCTGATGATGAAGATGATGACGATGATGATGACTATGACGATGTTGATATGTAAGTGTGAGACTTCAACAAATAATAAGTATGATGTCAGAGCTGATCCATGCCCTACTGTAGTAGGTCCTTGCTAATACTAATCTTTATGGAGTTCTAGCTAGCAATACGCCACTTTAAATTGCCATATAGGAGTGTGGATTAGCCCCCTGTTTTTCTTAACATGCCACCCAGCAAACAACTGATGTACTGGAGCTTTTACCTGCATAGCTATACATATTGCCAGTTCTCCAGTTACTTAAAGTGGTTGTAAACCCACTTTGAAAAAATGCATAGCATACTAGCTCATTATGTAATACTCACCTGAGATCGAAGCTCTCGCTGTAGTGCCCGTACACAGCACCGGCCTGGGACATTTCTTCGCGGAGTTACTCATGGGTATCACGGCTCCGGCACTGTGATTGGCCGGAGCCACAATGACGTCACTCCAGCTGGGAACATATAGGTTTATGTTCAAAGTATTACAAGATGCAGGTCTAATTTATACAGTTTCTTACAATGCAAGCAGATTAGGTACAACATGATTGGTTGCTAAGATCTACATCAATGTAGCTAACCATAAATCGGACACCTGTCATTCCCAGAATTCCTACTTATTTATTAAAATTATTTATAACTGTTTTGTCTATGGCTTTACCCATTAAAATACTAGTATAGAGACAATATGGCACCCAGTCATGTTAAATCAAACCTTCCTTGTCCTGATAAGTCTTTACCAACTCATGGATAACAGATTTACGACTTTGGGAAAATGAACATGCACCTTATGTGTTGTGTTATGTCTTATTGTTTTTCACTAGACAATCCTATGTGTATGTATTCATATATTGTATATAATGAGAAGAAAATGAATTTTGGGACTTTTAATGAAGCAGGAACCAAAGCGGTAACTGCCTCCATCCCTATCATTGATTAAAATTGAGAGCAAGTGGTGGGACTTTGTATGAAGCACACAGCAGCACAAAAGGAAGTCAAGTGACTGGGAAATACTGTTTATTCATGTTGTATAATCTAACATACAACTAAATGGGTATATAACCTCCAAAAGCATTTTATCAGTTACACAGTAGTCCTCAATCATTGAAAGAGTTGTAGCACAGACAATGGATACATTTTTATAAACATAGGTAAATTAAAAACAAAACTAAATATAACAAAAAAATATGCGAAGAGGGGAGAAAAAATATGAGGAATAAACATAATTCATATACTGAATGATTATAAACATGAATAAAATCGTAGAGAATATAAATTGGTCCATGGTAGAATGATAGTAAAGTGTAAGGCTTGACGCGTTTCTCAGTCCTTATAGCCGCTCATCAAAAGCATAAACCATGGAAAATATCCAAAAACAAAAAAATATTAGTTCTAAATGGTCAAAAGGATAATTGATTTTAGTTAGGCAAATAAAATAAAAAATTGTATACCATCATTCTACCATGGACTAATTTATATTCTCTACGGTTTTATTCATGTTTATATAATCATTCAGTATATGAATTATGTTTATTCCTCATTTTTATTTTTTATTTATTTTTCACCCCTCTTCTCATATTTTTTGTTATATTTAGTTTCGTTTTTAATTTACCTATGTTTTTAAAAATGTATCCATTGTCCGTTCTACAACTGTTTCAATGATTGCGGACTACTATGTAACTTATGTTGTAAATGATCAAATGCTTTTGGAGGTTATATACCCATTTAGTTGTATGTTAGGTTATACAACATGAATAAACAGTATTTCCCAGTCACTTGAGTTCCTTTTGTGCTGCTGTGTGCTTCATACAAAGTCCCACCACTTGCTCTCAATTTTATTCATATATTGGTTTCACAAAAAAGTACTGTATTATTTACATAATAAAAATATATATATATATATATATATATATATATATATATATATATATACATACATATATACATACACATACAAAGCTAACTACTTTATTCAATATTCTCTACATATCAATACATACATACACATCAGTGTTCTTCTTATTTAATGTATTTTAACAGTTTTAATGAGGCGAAGTAGACCTTTTGACCCTGTCAAACTAAATTAAAGTACATAAATTTCCCATATTCCACATAATTCTTTTAAAACCATTAGTATAAGAAGTTTTTTTTATCACTTATTCTTGACAATGATTATTTATTACCTTTAAGGAATATTATCTTATCGGGCTGTAGTTCAACTGCTGTCAAAGTGTTTCTCTTCTTAATTAGTGAATTTAAAAACTATGAAGTATCCTAATAAACTTTCACCCAGTAAACCTGGGTGGAGTAGTATGGAAACTAGGAGGCACAGAGAGTGTTGGAGTATTGGAGATGTAGGGGGTGCAGATTGTAAATTAGTGGTAATGGAGAGGCTCGTCTCTATTATCTAAAACCAGTAATACAAGAAGGCAGAGGCAGTTATTTAATATGAGAACGTGCAGCGCTGGTAAGATGTCAGTAGAATAGACAGCAAACTAATATGACTACATACTTAGTACAATTACCTCATATGCAAGTGCAAATAGCAAATGTAGATCTATGGTCTATATGGAAAGGTTATAAAATCCCCATACAGTCACATAGACCAAAAGTGAACAAATAAATGATTACAAATACCGTAATATTAATATTATGATGCAAAAAGGGAATAAGTGCATTCAAGTGAACATCAAAGTCCATGACTATGTCAATTAAAATTTTTTGTAATCATTTATTTGTTCACTTTTGGTCTATGTGACTGTATGGGGATTTTATAACCTTTCCATATAGAACATAGATCTACATTTGCTATTTTCACTTGCATATGAGGTCATTGTACTCAGTATGTAGTCATATTAGTTTGCTGTCTATTCTACTGACATCTTACCAGCGCTGCACTTTCTCATATATACAGATTTTCCACTTTGCAAATCGATCCTTTGCTGTGTCAGCGGCTAACACATTATTTAAAGAGACAGCGCGGTTCACCTGTTTATATATTTACACTAGTTATTTAACCACATGCTGACCGGGCCATAGCCAAAAGACGGCTACAGCGTGGTCGGCTTATTCTGGGAGGGAGCCATCCATACTCATCCATCCATCCATGCTCAGCCGTCCATACACAGCAATACTCATCCATCCATCCATGCTAAGCCATCCATACTCATCAATACTCATCCATCCATCTATGCTCAGCAATACTCATCCATCCACCCATGCTCGGCAATACTCATCCATGCTCAGCAATACTCATCCATTCATCCATGCATCCATCCATACACAGAAATACTCATCCATCCTCAGCAATACTCATCCATCCATCCATGCTCAGCCACCCATACTCAGCAATACTTATCCATCCTCAGCCATACCCACCCAGCCATACTCAGCCATACCCCCCCAGCCATACTCAGCCATACCCAGCCGCCCCATCCATACTCAGCCATCCTATCCATACCCAGCCATCCCATCCATACTCAGTAATACCCAGCCACCTCATCCATACCCAGTCATCCCATCCATACCCAGCCATACCCAGCCATACTCAGCCATACTCAGCCATACCCAGCCATCCACATTCATGGCTCAACCATGCTTAGCCATCCCCATCCACGGCTTATCCATGCCACATCATTTTGCATCCATGCCAATACAATGCCTCAAAGTGTATTAGGTAGTGAAATAATATTTGAAATGTATGCCCCTAGAACACCTGATGGTGCTCCCTGCCTGTTGGGCCTCTGTATGTGACCAGGCTGTGTAAAAGTCTCACACATGTGGTATCTCCATAATCAGGAGGAGTAGGAAAATATATTCTGGGGTGTAATTTTTGGTATACATACAGTATGCTGTGTGTGAGAAATAACCTGATAATTTGAAACTTTTGTGAAAACAAAAAAAACAAAAAAAAATCTTCATTTTGCAAAGAATTGTGGGGAAAAATTACAACTTCAAAAAACTCACCATGCCTCTTCCTAAATACATTGGAATGTCTACTTTTCAAAAAGGGGTAATTTGGGGGGTATTTGTACTGTCCTGGCTTGTTAGGGTCTCAAGAAATGAGCTAGGCCGTCAGTACTTCAGGTGTGATCAATTTTCAGTGATTTGCACCATAGCTTGTGGACTCTATAACTTTCACACAGACCAAATAATATACACTGATTTGGATTATTTTTACCAAAGATATAAAATTTGGTCAAAATTTATAAAGAAAAATTCTTAATTTGCAAAATTTTATAACAAAAACAAAGAAAAATGTATTTTTTTAACAGAATTTTCGGTATTTTTTCATTTATAGCGCAAAAAAATAAAAAACCTAGCAGTGATTAAATGACACCAAAAGAAAGCTCTATTTGTGTGAAAAAAATGACAAACATTTCATATCGGTACAGTGTTGCATGACTGAGTAATTGTCAAAGTGTGAGAGCACCGAAAACTGAAAATTGGTCTGGTTAGAAAGGGGGTTTAAGTGCCCAGTTGTCAAGTGGTTAATATGATAAAGAGTAGATACAGTTATATAGTCTTACAGATACAACCGACCATTTTAGGGCAACCAAAATGCCTATGTGGCCTGCGATGATATTGAGTTTGACACCCCTGCACTAATCTTTATGTGAATAACAGTGTTAGGGGAGGAGCAGGAAGTAACTGGAAGAAAGACACTGCTGGTGTGGATTTTTGAAGGTGACAGTAACCATTGCAACAGGTTTCTAGCCTGTCCATTCTCATTGGAGCAGCCAGCCTGCAATGTCTGTTGTACATGTTTAAAAATTGGATAATCACCTTTTCAGTTTTTTTGTTCAATACATTTTTATTAGTTTTGAAGTTACAACCCAACCAATATTACAGCATATAAAAGCAGATAACAAGGAATTAAAGAAATACAAGCTTGTTCAGGAAAAGTTCCAACGTGTAGATTATGCAACACTTGCAATCAGGCTATAAGGGTAAAGAAAGTAACCATCAAAACCGGTAACCGTAGGTTACAAACCAGTCAAGGGAAAGCAGAAGCCGTTCCGACGCCGCTGTGTGACTCGCGGCATGCACCGAACTTCCCAGCTATCCTATAGCTATCGGCTTCTGCTTTCCCTTGAGTTGTTTGTTCGTTTTGCTGAACCTATACTGGACTATGTAAGTTCTATATTTAAGCAATTAAAAACCAATATTACACTATTCCTTCCTTTTGGGGCTCTTTGTGGCGGAGCTAATTCCACAGAATCACTTGATGCAAGTTGGAAAAATGAAGTAGAGGATACATAAGGTGAAGAATTTTACGTTTAAAAATTGCATATTGGATTGGGATCCGGGCTCTCCTGCACATGGATGAATGATTAAAATTAGATTCCTGAAGGGGGCTATATCATTGAATCGAGGATTTCTCTACACACTCATGCTTTATGGTCACTTTGTGTCTGAGGCCATCTGGTGAGCGTATTTCATTATCACTTCGGGTGAAGCACCTTTTAAGTGAGATTTTTGAAGCACACTGCACTTTAGAATACACGTGTTGGAGCATATAAAAGAAGATCTGATCACGAATGTTTGTTATGGACATTTCTGATTTATCAATATTTTATGTACTTTGGGTGACATTGTGTATTTATTATAATTTGTCTATTGCGCCCTTTATTTATATTTTTCTTGTTTCTATGTCTAGTAGTACCTCACAATTGAACATTCCCACCAAATTTGGCCAAAAGTGCTCGCCATTTGACAAGCTGTAAAACTGGTAGATGTGTAGAACTGTAAGACTCTGGAGATCCTAATCTGTACCAAGTTCCATCTTGTAAGAAGTTTATAGTTTTGTTACCAGGGCTGAAACTGTGCTAGGAGGTAGAAGCCCACCTCAAGTCATTGGCAGTAACTACAAACATCAGGGGCACAGCATGATTTCAGTGATGTTTTCTGGGTTAGGTCTTTAGTGTGAATGGTAAATGGCATAGATAGAGTTTAACCCAGAGATAGCAAATTTAAAAAAAAAATCTGTCTGGATGAGAGGCTTTTTAGCGGGTTGGAAATGGTTTAATACTGGAGGAGTTTGATATTCAAGAAACTGTTGTTATGCTGCAACTAATCAGATTCAGATTGCAAAAGGCAACAGGATTCATAAATCAAAGTATAAACACGAAGTTCCCTACAATGGACAATAAATGGAAATGGGGAGATATGAGACCTCTAGAATATTTAATGTCATTCCACAATTTCAAAGAGTGAGCCGTACTGGGGTGGTAGCCACTGGAGACTGTTATTGGCCATTGGACTGTCAAGATAAGCGTGGATAAGCAATCGACACTCAAAGTTGGACATCATGGATAGCATGCCAGCGTGAACTTTGTTCCATCTGTGCAGCATAGTAATATTTTGAGATGTGAGGTAGTCCCAGTCCTCCAAAAAGATTAGCACATAACAGCACTGGTTGTGACTTTTTGAAGACCGTAATGTGGGACTGGCCACAGTTGGTGCCCATGCATAAAAAAATGTAGTAAAAACGTAGTGACATCGTCACTCCTGCTTTCTGTCCATGCAGGAAACATTATACTCGTTCCAGGAATTCAGAAGGTAGGTAGGTAGGCTGTAGGTGTCTATAACAGGCCAATTATCCCCAACTATTAGAGTGCAGCCCACTGCAATGAAGAAATGTTTTGGTTTCCTAGAGTTGGGCTTTAAAAACCATATATTTTAGCAGATAAACAGGCGTCTATAATGTCCCCAAATACTGAAAGAAACTGCATTAGGTTAGAAAGACACAATGTGATTGGAGAAGTTGGGCACAATGTAATTTTCAAATAAGCAGAGTTTTTGGGGATGACTTTCCTCCTCCAATTCACCAATATTGGGGAAGAGTCTGATTAAACAGGCAAGATGCTCAATAGCGAAAACCAACAAGAACTGAGACAGTGGGCATCCCTGTTTGGTACCTCAACATATGTTAAGTGGTTCAGACTGCATATTGTACATGTGCTGTTGGATTAAAATAGAGGGATCTGACCCAGGACAAAAAAATGTTGGCCAAATCATCATTGTAATACTAAGAAAAGCTAGTACCATGAGAGGAAGCCAAATGCTTATTTGAAATTCAAAAATAGGAGCAGGAAGAGAATTTTCCATGACTTGCACGTGTAACAAGAGGGTTTATACAGTGAATACTGTCCCCTGTCTGTCTCTATGGAATGACACCCACCTGATCTCCCACAATCACAGTACCCAGGCTTGGATTTAGACGCGTGGCTAAGATTTTGACAAGCCACTTTATGTCCAATTTTATAAGAGACGTGGCATGAGTGTTTTCTTTGACCAAGTTGTGGTGTTTGTTAGGCTTTTGAAGTATAAATATAGATGCTGCTGAGAGAGCCTTGGTCTGAAACGGCTCGTCTTTTCAGATCGCTTGTTCTGTGACCAGCTTGAGTGACTTTTATCTCATGCCTGTTGGTACATTAAATATTTTAGAAGTATGTGCTTCCCCCTGTGTTTGTGCCATTGTATTCATAAGTAGGTATGGTTTGCACTTCCTTTTAAAATCATCTGTGTTAAACAAATTTTTTTTTTCTTTTCCCCAAGACCTGGCAGTGTGGACCTCCATAATGACATATCTGCTGATGAATCTCCCCCTCCGCTTCCCCCTAAGGTAATGCTCATCTCTGTAAATTTAGTCTACATACAATACCTGTTCCCCTTTCTCATATACTCTGTCTCCTCTATACTGCAGCCCAGATTTCGCACCTCCTCTGCTGATGTAAAACGGGCTCAGGATTGCCTACACACTCCTAGCACGTTGGTACGATGTTCCAGTGGACCCAGTGCACCCTGTGCACCCAGAAATGCTAGACAAGCCTTTCAGGAAAGTTTAAGGAATCAGTTGTCTGCAGCTAGCTCTGGTGAGTAGTGCTAAGCATAGAGCAGCAGCTGGATAGGCCAACATGGAAATGTATTGCAGTATGTGGTAGATGGTTCTGTTACACCATACATGCTTTAAAGAATATCTAAACCCAAGAACAAAAATTTAATATACTCGGATAGCAAGCGATTGAGCTGCAAGTTTGAATATGACTTGCTAAGCTATTGCATGACTTGCCAGGCTTCACAAGTTTGTTGCACAATTGCAGCAAGCCCGCGTTGCTTGTCTCCAGATCAACTTTCTTTGCAAACATTCTGCAAGTCTGCTGCAAGTTCTGGTTCAGTTATGTTGTGCAATAGTCATCCCATCACTGTGACTTGCAGAGCTCTTATGCCGCGTACACACGAAGGGACTATCCCGCGGGATTATCCTCTGGACTGAAGTCCAGCAGATAATCCCCTCGTGTGTGGGCGCCGGCGGACTTTTTGGCGCCAAAGTCCGGCGGACCAAAGTTTTAAGTTTGGTTTTAAAATTATCCGCTGGACTTGGCAGTCCGGCGGACAATCCCGCCGTTAGTAGGCAAGTCCGCGGGACTTTTGAAAATGAACGGACTTGCCGCTCATCGGCAAGTCCGTTCATTTAGCATGTGACTTCAGGTTACGTAGCTAGCGTAGGCAGTAAATGCCGCCGCGCTAGCTCCGTAAGCTGGCATGGATTTAAAGGGACTCCCCACGCCGAAAAAACGGCGTGGGGGTTCCCCCCAAATCCATGTCAGACCCTTATCCGAGCACGCAGCCTGGCAGGCCAGGAAAGGGGTGGGGACGAACGAGCGCCCCCCCTCCTGAGCCGTACCAGGCCGCGTGCCCTCAACATGGGGGGTGCCCTGGGGAAAGGGGGCCGTGCGGCCCCCCCACCCCAAAGCACCTTGTCCCCATGTTGATGAGGTCAAGGGCCTCTTCCCGACAACCCTGGCCGTTGGTTGTCGGGGTCTGCGGGCGGGGGCTTATCGGAATCTGAGAGCCCCCTTTTATAAGGGGGCTCTCAGATCCCGGCCCCCCACCCTATGTGAATGAGTATGGGGTACGATGTACCCCTATCCATTCACCTAAGGTGTAAAATGTAAAGTAAAAAAACACCCACACTTTTGAAAAAATATTTTATTGCACAGCTCCGGGGGTCTTCTTCCGTCTTGGGGGTCTTCTCGCCGGACTCCTCCGCCATTTACCAAGCTCTTTTACCGAGCGGAGAAGTCCGGCTACCTTCTTCGCCGTCGTCGTCTGGGGGTCTCGATCCGCCTTCGGGGGTCCCTTCTGTTCTTGCGGCAGTCGTCGTCTTCCGCGCCGCCGGCGCCGCCTTCTTGTTCTTGTTCTTGTTCTTCTTGTTCTTCTTCCGATGTTGACCCGTCGCTGTCTCTGCCCGGAATGCCAGAACCGCGCTGTGCTGGGACTTATATAGGGACAAGGGGACAGGGTCACATGCTCATGTCACATGGTGACCCCGCCCCCCGGAGGATGCTGGGACTGTGACATTGCAAGGGGGCGGGCTCACCATGTGACATGAGCATGTGACCCTGTCCCCATGTCCCTATATAAGTCCCAGCGCAGCGCTGCTCTGGCATTCCGGGCAGAGACAGCGACGGGTCAACATCGGAAGAAGAACAAGAACAAGAAGAAGAACAAGAAGAAGAAGGCGGCGCCGGCGGCGCGGAAGACGACGACCGCCGCAAGAACAGAAGAGACCCCCGGAAGACCCCCGAAGGCGGATCGAGACCCCCAGACGACGGCGGCGATGACGAAGAAGGTAGCCGGACTTCTCCGCTCGGTAAAAGAGCTTGGTAAATGGCGGAGGAGTCCGGCGAGAAGACCCCCAAGACGGAAGAAGACCCCCGGAGCTGTGCAATAAAATATTTTTTCAAAAGTGTGGGTGTTTTTTTACTTTACATTTTACACCTTAGGTGAATGGGTAGGGGTACATCGTACCCCATACTCATTCACATAGGGTGGGGGGCCGGGATCTGAGAGCCCCCTTATAAAAGGGGGCTCTCAGATTCCGATAAGCCCCCGCCCGCAGACCCCGACAACCAACGGCCAGGGTTGTCGGGAAGAGGCCCTTGTCCTCATCAACTTGGGGACAAGGTGCTTTGGGGTGGGGGGGCCGCACGGCCCCCCTTTCCCCAGGGCACCCCCCTTGTTGAGGGCACGCGGCCTGGTACGGCTCAGGAGGGGGGGGCGCTCGTTCGTCCCCACCCCTTTCCTTGCCTGCCAGGTTGCGTGCTCGGATAAGGGTCTGACATGGATTTGGGGGAACCCCCACGCCGTTTTTCGGCGTAGGGAGTCCCTTTAAATCCATGCCAGCTTACGGAGCTAGCGCGGCGGCATTTACTGCCTACGCTAGCTACGTAACCTGAAGTTACGTTCTAAATGAACGGACTCCTCCGCCATTTACCAAGCTCTTTTACCGAGCGGAGAAGTCCGGCTACCTTCTTCGCCGTCGTCGTCTGGGGGTCTCGATCCGCCTTCGGGGGTCCCTTCTGTTCTTGCGGCAGTCGTCGTCTTCCGCGCCGCCGGCGCCGCCTTCTTGTTCTTGTTCTTCTTGTTCTTCTTCCGATGTTGACCCGTCGCTGTCTCTGCCCGGAATGCCAGAACCGCGCTGTGCTGGGACTTATATAGGGACAAGGGGACAGGGTCACATGCTCATGTCACATGGTGACCCCGCCCCCCGGAGGATGCTGGGACTGTGACATTGCAAGGGGGCGGGCTCACCATGTGACATGAGCATGTGACCCTGTCCCCATGTCCCTATATAAGTCCCAGCGCAGCGCTGCTCTGGCATTCCGGGCAGAGACAGCGACGGGTCAACATCGGAAGAAGAACAAGAACAAGAAGAAGAACAAGAAGAAGAAGGCGGCGCCGGCGGCGCGGAAGACGACGACCGCCGCAAGAACAGAAGAGACCCCCGGAAGACCCCCGAAGGCGGATCGAGACCCCCAGACGACGGCGGCGATGACGAAGAAGGTAGCCGGACTTCTCCGCTCGGTAAAAGAGCTTGGTAAATGGCGGAGGAGTCCGGCGAGAAGACCCCCAAGACGGAAGAAGACCCCCGGAGCTGTGCAATAAAATATTTTTTCAAAAGTGTGGGTGTTTTTTTACTTTACATTTTACACCTTAGGTGAATGGGTAGGGTACATCGTACCCCATACTCATTCACATAGGGTGGGGGGCCGGGATCTGAGAGCCCCCTTATAAAAGGGGGCTCTCAGATTCCGATAAGCCCCCGCCCGCAGACCCCGACAACCAACGGCCAGGGTTGTCGGGAAGAGGCCCTTGTCCTCATCAACTTGGGGACAAGGTGCTTTGGGGTGGGGGGGCCGCACGGCCCCCCTTTCCCCAGGGCACCCCCCTTGTTGAGGGCACGCGGCCTGGTACGGCTCAGGAGGGGGGGCGCTCGTTCGTCCCCACCCCTTTCCTTGCCTGCCAGGTTGCGTGCTCGGATAAGGGTCTGACATGGATTTGGGGGGAACCCCCACGCCGTTTTTTCGGCGTAGGGAGTCCCTTTAAATCCATGCCAGCTTACGGAGCTAGCGCGGCGGCATTTACTGCCTACGCTAGCTACGTAACCTGAAGTTACGTTCTAAATGAACGGACTGCTCCGTGTGTGGGCAAGTCCGTTCATTTTCAAAAGTCCCGCGGACTTTGGCCGGCGGATTATCCGCCGGAGAAGTCCGTGCGTGTGTGGGCAAGTCCGCGCGTGTGTGGGCAAGTCCACACGCTCGGAAAGTCCGGCGGACCCAGCTGGAAAGTCCGGCGGATTGTCCGCTGGACTTAGGTCCGCCGGCAAAAGTCCGCACGTGTGTACGCGGCATTACTCTTACTGTAAAAAAAACCTGTCCGTATTTGGAGATTAAATTTATTTTCCTCCAGATGTAAAGAGTGCCCCCTGGTCCTCTGTGATGACCCTAACGTGAATAACTCAACACCAAGTTCACTATATAGACCACTTATGTATTTATACATGTTGCTCATATCCTCCCTTAATCTCCTCTTCTCAAGAGAGAATAAATTCAGTTCCTCTAATCACTCCTCCTAGCTGAACACCTCCATGCCTCTTATCAGTTTGGTTTCTCTTCTCTGCACTTTCTCCAGTTCCCCAATATCCTTTTTTGTGAACTGGTGTCCAAAACTGAACTGCATATTCCAGATATCTCTCTCTCTGGAGTCCATACCTCTTTTAATATAAGAAAGGATTTTGCTCGCTTTGGAAACTACAGCTTGGCATTGCATGCTATTATTAAGCTTATGATCTACCAGAACACCCAGATCCTTCTCCACCATTGATTCCCCCAGTTGTACTCCCCCTAGTATGTATGATGCATGCATATTCTTAGTCACCAAGTACATAACTTTACATTTATCAACCTTAAACCTCATTTGCCACATAGTTGCCCAATTAAACAGTGAGGTTGGCTTGTATGTTGGAGACCGCCTGTAAGAAATTTTTCCACTGCACAGCTTGGTGTCATCTGCAAAGACTAAAATGGTACTTTTAATCCCAGACCCTATATCATTGATATATATATATCAATATATATATATATATATATACATATAAATAAAAGTAATTGTCCCAACACTGAACTTTGGGTTACACCACTGAAAAACCTTAGACCATTCAGAGTAAGAATCATTAACCATTACTCTTTGAATTCGGTCTTTTAGCCAGTTTTCTATCCATTTACAAACTGATTTTTCCAAGCCTGTAGACTTTACTGTACACAAGAGCCCTTATAATAAATTACTGATGTATTTAAACAGTACGTTGCTGGCAGACAGATTCTGCTAAAAAAACAAGTAAGGTTCATAAAGATCCTGTGTTGTCATATGTATAGACATGTAAATATCCATATGCGTAAACCCCTGTAAAATTCTTCTCCCATTCATTTTTTGCTGTCCTGATAAAAACACATGTTTTTTTTCGTGTCCATATGCATTTACCCTAAAGAAGAGAAAATTCATAAGATTCCAACTGTGTGTGCTGCTGAACTCTGCACTGTTCTTTACAACATTATTCCCACAAAGTCTGCTGGGAAACACACACGTATGCCGCGTACACACGATCGCACATTCCGACAACAAAATCCATGTTTTTTTTCCGATGGATGTTGGCTCAAACTTGTCTTGCATACACACGGTCACACAAATCTTGTCGGAAATTCCAATCGCCAAAAACGCAGAGACGTACAACACGTACGACGAGCCAAGAAAAATTAAGTTCAATAGCCAGTGCAGCTCTTCTGCTTGATTACGAGCATGCGTGGAACTTTGTGCGTCGGAATTGTGTACACGCGATCGAAATTTCCGACAACGGATTTTGTTGACGGAAAATTTGAGATCCAGATCTCAAATTTTGTTTGTCGGAAATTCCGATGGAAAATGTCCGATGGAGCCTACACACGGTCGGAATTTCCAACAACAAGCTCCCATCGAACATTTCCCGTCTGAAAATTTGACCGCGTGTACGCGGCATTAGTGTCGACCTCCTGGGTCCACTGCAACTCTCACCAGTTCCTTCTGCTGACCTCCACGTCAATGCTGCCTCCTGTCATGGCCATTTGTTCTGCACCTGACTACATATCTCCAACAATGTATTTCCTTCTAGAACCATCTCTCTTGATATGTGACCTTCAGTCTTTGTCTCCCCCGTCTCTACCACCAAAGCAAGGAAGAACACAAGCAAAACAGGTACGCATTTCATGTTGCATTAAAACTCTGTATCTAAGCCATGCCAAATACACTGGAGTTGATTCACTAAAGGCAAAAAGACTGTTCACTTTGCAAGGTAAGTTGCATTTTGCATAGGAATTTTCTCCAGAGCTTAGCAAATGAGGTGAAGCGCCGCTTACTTCCATCACCAAATCATGTTCAAGCAAAAATGCTGTTTTTGTTTGTTTTTCTTTCCTTGCATGTGATTGGGTATTCTTTGCAAAGTGAAATTTTACCACATTCACTAAATACTGGGGAAATTTCCCATGCAAAGTGCAACTTTCCTTGCAAAGTATACAGCCTATTTGCCTGCAAAAAATCAACTTCATTGACACAGCTCCGGCTGCTGTGCGTGGACTGAGTGTTTTGAATGCTGTGGATGGATGTGCTGTGCTTGAATGCCAAAGGCATTGGTTTTCTGGGTAAGATCTCGGATTGATTTATTGAGCCACAGCACCTAAAATTAGCCTTGAGTCACATGTAGAGCAGCTCACTATCCTGCCAGAAGTATACTTCTCTAAAAATACACTCAAGTTACATAAACATTGTGCATTAAAGTAAACCTGCCATGGTCTAAAAAGCAACCAGTACCCCTGAGGCACAGGCAACTTAAAGTGTATCTTTAAAAAAAATTAAATTTATTGTAGCTTACAAGTCCTTGGATGTGTTTTTTTATTTAAGGCTCTACCTTTTTTTTTACCTTTTTTATTTTTTTTTATTTTTTATTTTTTTAATAGGCTTTACCTCTTTTTTTAACCTGGTGATCCTACCAGTAATACACTTTCTGTCCTAGGGTGAAAGGTGCTCTGTAGTCCACAGAGAGAACTGGGAACAATGCTAACTGATAAGAGTGGGGCAGATAACACAGGAAGTTTTCAGTTCACACTATTTCTGGCAGTATGTTTTTTTTTTTTTTTTCAATTCTCAAACAGATATAACAAAACATGTTTGGTGGTATGTTTAACAGATCAAAATGAGCAAATAAGGGAAGTTTTTGTTGGAGTTCACATACGAGATGTGTCTAAATAGTTTGGTAAGTGGTATCAGAAAACAGAAGATACACACAAATGACGTGTATTGGCCTTCAAAAGAATCGCCATCCTTCAAAACACAATTTTGATGTTCATAAAGCTTCTGGAAACTGGTAGCAAAGGCCTCTTTAGGAATCGTCACCGAACCACTGTCACACATTCTTGGATTGCCGCCACATCCACAAAATGTGCGCCTTTTATAATGCTTGGCCTTGGACTTTTCAGGCAACTCCTTTTGGGTTGAGGGGAAGACAGTGAGCGCCATTCCATCGATTGCCACTTGGATCGAACTGGCAGCACCAGGTCTTATCCTCTTTGATGATTGTTCACAGAAAGGATGAATCCTGGTCACACATGGTAATGAAATCTCCAGAGGTTCCCAAGCATTTTGCTTTCTGTTTATCTGTCAGTTTGTGCAGCACAAACCGGGAACAGATATTCCGCTTACCCAAATCTTTGCGGATGGTGGTGCACACCATGTTCTTGCCAATGCCCAATTCCTCCGCCACAGGCCCGGACTGGGACATAAAATAGGCCCGGGCATTCTAAGCTGAGCAGCCCATTTAAAAAAAAAAACTACTTACAAATAATGGCAACCGGTTTCTAGATGTATTTTAGTTATATTTAGAAAAGTGCTAATTCCGATAAGCCCCCCGCCCGCAGACCCCCACAGCCACCGGCCAGGGTTGTGAAGAAGAGGTCCTTGTCCTCATCAACATGGGGACAAGGTGCTTTGGGGGTCTCAGACCCCTAAAGCATCCTCCCAATGTTGAGGGCATGTGGCCTGGTGCGGTTCAGGCGGGAGGGGGTGCCGCTCTCGTCCCCCCCTCTTTTCCTGCGGCCTGCCAGGTTGCGTGCTCGGATAAGAGTCTGGTATGGATTTTGAGGGGGACCCCACGCCATTTTTTTGGCTGGGGTTCCCCTTAAAATCCATCCCAGACCTCAAGGGTCTGATATGGATTTTGAGGGGGACCCTACGCCATTTTTTTTTTTTTTTTTTTTTGGCTGGGGTCCCCCTTAATATCCATCCCAGACCTGAAGGGCCTGGTTATTGAATTTGGGGGGACCCCCACGCTTTTTTTTTATCAATGAATGACAGTTCTCTGTGTTACGGGAGCCATCAATTCATTAGCCTGCCTGTAGCCAATTATGGCTCTCCTCGCTGCCGGCGCTGTGATTGGCCAAGCATGCGGGGTCACAGTGCATGCTTGGCCAATCATCAGCCAGCATTGCACTGCGACTGGCACAATGCATTGCGGGCCCCTCGCATCACATGAATGTGATGCGAGCGGCCCAAATAGTTCTGGGCTCGCCGAACGGGCGAACGACCGATGTTCGATTCAAACATGGGTTCGAATCGAACACCGAGCCCATCCCTACTGTTGAGATATCGGACCATTTACTGAACTTTTTAGACACACCTCGTACACTTTAGGCTCCATGCACATTAGCATTTTTTTTAAGCTCATAGAAGATAATAGTGTTATGCTATGTGTCCATGCAACAGCTTCAACGTTTAGGAGCCAAAATATTTTTTTTTTTGAGTTTTTGGGAGCGTTTTCCCTGCAGCAATTACTAAGACGTTCCTAAACGCTTTTTTTCGAGTGTTTTTTTTTTTTTTTTTGTGTACTGTAATAATGCTCCTAAAATCTTCTACAAAGTACTAAAACGCTACTACAAGCCAGCACAAAAATGCTATTATCAGCGTTTTTTCTCTAGCATTTTTTGAGCTTACAGAAAAAACTAGTGTGCATGGAGCCTTAAAGTTCCTGCAGGAAATTGCTTTGATCCCAATTTTCTGATGGCATTCCTTGGATTTTAGGTCTAGGATCCAAATTTGGATTTGGCACTCTTTGGTGGCACTAACTCCTTCCTCCACCCATTGCTCCATTCTGCCCTTGACATTTATTTGTCCAGTGACAAATCAAGGCTCTGACTTTTCCACAGTTGAATGACGTGAGAAGGCACCAATTGACAGGGCAGTAGTCAAGGAATTCTGCTCAGCCTAATTCTATGATTCAGGGGCCCCAGAAGGACACATGAATTGATTTGAAGCTTAAAGTAATCTTGTAGTGAGGGACTTATGGAGGCTACCTTTTGATTTACTTCCCTTTGAGAATGTTGGTTGCATGGCTGTCTTGGGCTTCAGTACTTTGAGTCACTTACCTGGAGCAAGTATGCAATCAGGTAGAATAAAAATTCCTGATTTCTATTCTTCCTCTGGGTCAGTCAGTCAGAAAGTATTAAAGCCTTTTGATTACCATAACATCTGGGGGAACTGCCATTAAAAAAAGAGGTACTCTGTGACAAGTTTCTCAGCACTGGTTTCCCTTTTTTGCAAGTGTAGCACCCTTTAGTTGGTGTACTAGAGGTACATAATTAGTTGTTAGAGTAGGTAAATTGGCTTGGCTGAGAGCCAGGCCTGGGTTGAATCTGGGTCAGAGTTGAGGGACTCAGGGAGGCTGGATGACTCACCTGACAGCTCTTCTGCTGCCTCCACCTGTTTTCTGGAACCTTAGAGAAGGTTCTAGATGTAGTGGGTGGAAGCTAGGAGGGGCTGTCATGCACATTTATGAGGACCCTGGCCAGTCCTCAGCAAAATGGGTTTGCAGGGGTCAACTTACCTCATAAATAGTCATGAGTCAGGCCAGCAGGGGCAGTCAGGTGGAAGATGGAGATGGAGTGCTGAGGAGGCCCTCACAGGGCGCCCCCTAGTCTGGGGGGGGGGGGTGACCTGAGGTCTGGGGAGGTGCTGGAAGGAAGCTTAGATTCTTTTTACGTTTTTATGGGTTCACTTTATATTCACTTAGAGGGCCACGATTACTCCTATTCTGTGCAATAGTCTACATAATGTTCAACGATAATTGCATCCTACTTTTCCCTCTAATTATTGTTACATTTATATTCTTAACACCCCTGAATCTGACGTGTCAATACGCTGCAACACATCGATCAATCTCTGTCTCAATCTTTCTCCCTCTCTCCTTATTCAAAGTGGAAGACTCTGTCAAAGAGTAACTGCGCTTTTGTTAAGGAAAAAACAATCCCATTTGTGTGATCAATGTACATTGCAAGGATTTTAACAAATTTTGTTGCAGATTTCTACCTACTTCTGCTGTGAATAGCCATTTGTTTCACCATGTCCTTTGCAGACTGATTCTGAATGGGAGGGTCTGCTTTATTATAATCAGCTGGTGCACTCTTTGTGTTCCAATGTGAAAAGCTGCAGTGTCTGCATCCCTTTAACCACTTAAGCCCCGGACCAATTTGCAGCCAAAGGACCAGGACCATTTTTGCGATTCGGCACTGCGTCACTTTAACTGACAATTGCGCGGTCCTGCGACGTGGCTCCCAAACAAAATTGGCGTCCTTTTTTTCCTACAAATAGAGCTTTCTTTTGGTGGTATTTGATTGCCCCTGTGGTTTTTATTTTTTGCGCTATAAACAAAAATAGAGTGACAATTTTGAAAAGAATGCAATATTTTTTACTTTTTGCTATAATAAATATCCCCAAAAAATATATAAAAAAACATATTTTTTCCTCAGTTTAGGCCGATACGTATTCTTCTACATATTTTTGGTAAAAAAAAATCGCAATTAGCTATCATTATTTGGTTTGCGCAAAAGTTATAGCGTTTACAAAATTGGGGATAGTTTTATAGCATTTTTATTAATATTTATTTTTTACTAGTAATAGTGGCGATCAGCGATTTTTATTGTGACTGCGACATTATGGTGGACACATCGGACATTTTTGACACATTTTTGGGACCATTGTCATTTATACAGAAATCAGTGCTATTTAAATGCACTGATTCCTATGTAAATGACACTGGCAGTGAAGGAGTTAACCACTAGGGGGCGGGGAAGGGTTAAGTCTGTGTGTGTGTGTGTTTTTTTTTCACAGTAGGGGGGCGTGGCTTTACGTCTGATGTCACTGATCGGCTTTCCCGATGACAGGGAACAGCCGATCAGTGACAGGCAGTGTAGGAAGCACGGGGAGAGGTTTGTTTACACAGACCCCTCCCCGTTCTTCAGCTCTGTGACCCGATCGCGGGACACCAGCGGCGATCGGGTCCGCTGGTCCCGCGGCTGCGGTCACCGAGCTCAGGACCGGGTCGCGAGCGCGACCCACGGCTGGGCTCTTAAAGGGCCACGTACAGGTACGTGATTGTGCCCAGCCATGCCATTCTGCCAACGTATATGGAAAGGTAATTGTATCATGATTTAACAATTGTATCAACATTACATTTAAATTTTGCTTTTGTAGCAATTGCATATGCTATATAATATTTTTTATTTAATACATTTTTTCCATGAAAGTGGAGTTACCCTATACACTAAAATTTTAAATATGTGTTGCATGTCCCCTTTCAGTTACATGCCATCTGAAGATATAAGACTGCCTTTGCATTGTATAGTACTCCTTTTATAAGCCTGTATCTCTTATGTCAGGGAGAGTTCCAACTGAAAAAGATATTTAATGGATGTCCTCTGAAAATCCATTCAGCAACCACCTGGAGACATCCTACAACGAAAGGTATGTAGCTTGCTCTCTTCTCTCTATAGCACTTTTTATGCTTCCTCCACCTTCTATAAGTCTTATTGTGTACACTATAGATATGCATGTCATCCTGGGAGCTGAGCAGGGGATCTATACGCTAAACCTCTCGGAGTCACAGGCCTCCCTTGACCTGGTAAGTGAGAATTCAGCTATTTTACTCCACACAATTTTTTGTTTGATTTTATTTTCCCTAATGCCTAATTATGTCATGGGACAAAATAAGGACACAATATTGTGCACATAGTCTGTCTCCAACCAAAACTAATATTTCAGGTAGATTGCAATGCTCAATGGCTTCTTACTCCTTAAAATATTATTATCAAAGACCGAGTTACATTTTTCGTTTTTCTTATATCTTCTCTAGCTGACTTCTGGCTGGACAACTTGGGTCTATTCCATCAACAATGTATTAATGTCCATAACTGGTAAGATGGAGATGTCAACTGCCAAAACGGTAAAATTATTGACTAAGGGGTGTGTAGTATTCAGTGTGTATTTGTCTGTCCATAGGGAAAGCCTTCCAGCTGTACTCACACAGTCTCCTGGCTCTTCATGAACAGATACGGAAAGAATCCCGTTTGGCTCACATTCCAACACACAGACTGCTGCCCAGGTACAGCCTTGGTAGGAGGGTATGGTGAACTGCATAGTTGTAAAAGAACAGTAGTGATAAACCGAACGTACTTGGGTTCGGTTTTCTCAGGGCTTGGAGATCATTTTGTGATGTATAAAGGAAAAGACATCTTTTGACATTATTAAATAAACAAAAAAAAGTCCTACAATGTACAGTAGATCTATGTCTATCCAGTAGATCCATGCCCGACAGCCACATGTTATAAAACCCAACCACCAAATGTGATGATGCCATTCGCCTGTGTCATTATATATAAGGGAAAAAAGAGATTAATGCAGCATTTCTTTACAATTACCCACTCTGTAATCACCAGGCATTGGCGGCGGGCTGAGGCATCCTCCTTTGCCGAATGAGTTTGTGAAATGGCTCATGTTGACAGTGTGGGATGTATGATTGCCTGGGATGATGATAGGTCTAAATCAGGGGACTCAAACTGGTAGCCTTCCAGCTGTTGTGGAACTACAAGTCCCATCATGCCTCTGCCTGTGGGAGTCATGCTTGTAACTGTCAGCCTTGCAATGCCTCATGGGACTTGTAGTTCTGCAACAGCTGGAGGGCCACCAGTTTGAGACCCCTGGTTTAATCATACAATCTCATGTCTAATTTCTGATATCCCTCTGAGTTTGACGCCTTTGTTGCGGTTAAGGTCTGAGATTTTAGATATTTCCGGGTGCCTCCCATGGGTATTACTTGACTCCCCCCCCCCCCCCCTTTTTTCTCTCCTCATTTTCTTGTTCCCAATATCCTTTCCTATTAATTTTATGTGATAATTGGTTGCATTACTTATCTAATCTAATGATACTGCCAACATTTCCTGAAATGCCTTATGCCCTGTACACACGGTCGGAAATTCTGACCACAAAATCCGTCAGATTTTTTCCGATGGATTTTGTCCGACACTGGTGTTGCATACACACGGTTGGACAAAGTTGTTAGAAAATCCGATCATTCTGAACGTGGTGACGTTAGTTGCGTACGACGGAACTACGTAGAGGCTAGTAGCCAATAGCTTTGGTCTTGTAATGTGATCTGAGCATGCATGGCACTTTGTCCGCCGGAATTCGCTACACACGATCGGAAAAAGTCCGATCGGACTTTGTTGTCGGAAAATTTGAGAGCAGGATCTCACATTTTTTCCGTTGGAAATTCAGACGGAAAAAGTCAGATGGAGCCCACACACGGGCGGATTTTCCGACAACATGGTCCGATAGGACATTTCCCATCGGAAATTTCGACCGTGTGTACGGGGCATTAGAGGTATTCACTGAGTCCTCTGTCTACCGTGTACAAGGAGTTTTCCAATGGTTACTTTCCTGTACTCGGCTGGTTGATAGTACACATTTTACAGATTCATGTGATAGGTTTGACAGGTCTTTTAGATGGAGATTATTTCTACCTATGGTTATGTTTTTACTGAGTGTTGTGCCTACTTAAGCAACATACGATAAGTACAGAAACCATGGGACAAATACATCCAAAAATAGCATATTCATAAAGAGGCTCAGCATGCAGATCACATGCCAGCCAAAACACAATGTAACCTCATGTCCTTCATGGAAATCAATGTCAAGCATGTGAAATGAAAATGTATAAGAAAATGTCCCGAAAAAACAGCCATTCGGGAGTCTCTGTATCCCACATGGAATTTTACACGGTACTATGTGCCCTATTTGATTTGATATGTTATCAGAATTGGAGACATTTATGTTTTTTTTTACCTGGTCTGTACTGTTTGAAAATTCTTCATAAAAAAAACGATTCAACATAATATATAAGGGAAGGAATAGGGATAGTGGGGACATCTTTTCCCAAACATGACCATGTGGCCATATTTAGGCGACCCTGTCACCCTCCATACTTGACCCTATGCCTACATGGCTGGAGATATCTGGTAGTGTAAGTGAATGGGCCAGGTGACATCAGTGTTTGTCAAGAATGCAGCAGGTGCAGGCACTCATTGCTTCCTTAGCAACCATTCACAACAGGAAGCAGTCACATTCATCCAGGCTGAATGCCCTAAACGTTGGGCATTTGACCGAATACTCAGCTTTTCGTTAGAGGAAAAGCTATTTTCCACATTGCAGAAAGCAGAACATCAAAACCCAATTCCAGACAACTAAAAAATGATCCCTTGCAGTGAGGCTGTGCCTGCACTGCAAGGGGGGTTAGTTGCTCGTTAAAGTGGAAGTAAACCCCCCTATCGTTTTCAGCCAAGGAAGCCTCTGTTTCATCTTCAACTGCCACAGTGCTGCACATGTGATCCGTTATGACACCAGCCATTGGATGGTTTGACTGTTTGGATGAGAGCACAGCCAATGTGCAGTTAGCATTCCCGGCATGCCTTTTTTTTTAAACTGTTAAATCGATGGGTTTACTTCCGCTTTAAGGTTTAGGGGAACAATAAAATAAGATTTACTTACCTGATCCTCCGCTCCAGCAGTCTAGGGCAGGCGTCTCAAACTGGCGGCCCTCCAGCTGTTGCAAAACTACAAGTCCCATGAAGCATTGCAAGGCTCTCAGTTACAAGCATGACTCTCACAGGCACAGGCATGATGGGACTTGGAGTTCCGCAACAGCTGGAGGGCCATCAGTTTGAGACCCCTGGTCTAGGGTCTTGATGTCATCAAGTCCTACACAGGGTCCATAGCTCTGCATTGGACATGTTGACGCTGAGGGACAGTCCACTGTCAGAGCATGGGTGAGTGCTGTCTTTTGGGGAAACAGAGGACTTGGTAAGTAAAAGTGTTTCTCCTCTCCCTTAGACAAAATGAGTAAATTTACTCTTGCAGTGTGGGTACAGATTCACTGCAGGGGATGATTTCACCTTTACTTGGAGTTGGGCTTTAACCTGTTCCCGCCGGCCGTACGCATATATGTGCCCATTGGCTGGGTGGAATTTACTGATGAGCAGCCGCATATATGCATCCATGTTGATTGGCTTTTCTGTACTGACTCTCTCACTGTGAGCTCCCAACGCAGTAACAAAGATTTCACGGGCATCTCCAGATACATACAGTGGGTATAGAAAATAATCACCATCTTTAAAATGATCACATTTTGTTGCTTTGCTGCCTGATATGAAGAGAGACACAATTTTTGTTTTATCCAGCTATATTTACTAGTGCAACTTATAACATCCAAGTGAAAGATATAACACCAACATGTCAGAAAAAATAAAAGAAATTCAAAAACAGAATCACTGAGTTGTAAAAAAAAAATCACCCCTCTTATGTCAGCATTTTTTGAACCCCTTTTGCTTTAATTACAGCTTTTTGTGTAATTTCCCAATGATCTGTCTCCACTAACTTTGCACATCTAGACTTTGCTCGCTCTTCTTTACAGAACTGTTCAATTTCAGTTAAATTTATTGGTTACTGTTTGTGGACTGCAGTCTTCCAAGTCATTCCACAGATTTTCAATGGGGTTTAAAGCAGAATGTCCTTGTTGCTGATCTCCTACCTTCCTAGACTATACCATCCATCTTCTTCTGAGCTCTGTAGTTCCTCTGTAATAGCCTGCTGCTCTTGCAGAAAAAACTGTACCCTCAGCCACTGGTCTTGGCACTTCCCAGTTGTAGTCCTATCTACAGCAAGCAGTGACTTCTACTTCCGTCCCCGTTTGCTGTAGTGGGCGGAGGGGTCTCGCAGCCCCAGTCTGTACCGCCCATGGAGGTGGTGTCCTTATCCTCCTCCCTCCTCTGCTCCCCCAACCGCCGCCCGCCCATCATTGCTCAGCAGCAGGGTTCATTACAAGACACCAGCCTGATCTCAGAGTGGGGATCTTGGGCTGTGACAGATCTTGTATTTAAAACACTGATCGCCGTACAGCCTCGTCTCCTGGACCGCCATTGGAACAGTGTGCTGTCTATCACAATGCGGTCCAGGAGGCGAGGCTGTATGGTGATCAGTGTTTCAAATACAAGATACAAGATCTGTCACAGCCCGAGATGCCCGCTCTGTCATCCAGCTTGTTTCATGTAACGATCCCTGCTACACATGACACAGATGAGGCTGTGTCCTATGGGCAAAGATGATACTGCACTTATGGGCACTGATGGGCACAGATAGGCGGCACTGAAAAACTGCACTGATAAGCTGCACTCATGGGCACAGAGGAGTCAGCACTTATGGTCACAGATAGGCTGCACTGGTGGGCACTGATGAGACAGCACTTATGGGCTAGGGTTGGCTAGGGTTGCCACCTACCGAGCACTTCAGCGTCGCACAGCATTTTTTTTTCATAGTATGCATAGATAAACTATGCATAGATGTTACCATTAAATAACATTTCTAATCATATGAAGTTAATCACAAGAGTCCCCCTTTACATCACCGCTCCAAAGATGCTGCTAGCAGGACTTATTTTACCGTCTTGCTAGCTCACCACTCCAGTGTGAAAGCCCTCTGGCTTTCACACTGGAGATAAAGGACCCACTTTTTTCAGGCGCATTACAGGCGCTATTTTTAGCTCTGTAGGGCCTGAAAAACGCCTAGGTGTGAAAGGGGCCTTAGCGCAGACTTCTGGGAAAATCAGTGCGCCAATCACAGAAGCAGGAAATTACATTTCTAGGTGGCATTCCATACACGATCTGTGTACGGAATGCCTCCAGGTTGCCACATTGCATTTTACAGAAAATTACAGGTTGAATAATAATGGTAAATTAGGTAATTTAAGGTAAAAAAGGTAATTTTTAATAACATTCAATTACAATAGGACTCGTGTAGCAATTGTATATGTTATACTATTTATTTGCTATTTTTTCCCTACAAAAGTGGAGTTACCCTTTTAGGTGATTATTTGCTGCTGTGTTACAATATTGTAGAGAACACAGATCATGAATGTCTGGCACTGGAAGTATATGTGAGTGAACTGCCCTGCATTTTGTTGGTGCTCTTGCACCCCCGCATATTATAAGAAAGACATACTGATCAGTAAAATAACAGAATGTAGACTACTTCCCAGGAACTGTCACAGTAGAAGGGTATGGTAAGAAGTATAGCAGTATTATTAGATGGTACAACTTGAGACTACATGCTCTATAAAAAGAAAGTAGAGGGACAATGCAAGTAAACAGGAAATGGGAAGAGGCTGATCAATCCTTGATGTTTTCCTTTTTCCTTTCTCCAGAAAGAAATCTGCATCCACCAAGATTCCAGACACTAAAGGGTGCAAGAGATGTTGTGTTGGTAAGATTTCCCCTATTTCCTTCTTCGATAATGTTTTAAGGTATCCACAGACATTAGAAACATAAAAAAGTGATGCCAGAAAAAGACAGAGAAGTCCATCAAATCTGTCTATTCAATTTTTTTTATTTATTTTTTTCTTAAAGCGGAGCTCCACCCTAAAGTGGAACTTCCGCTTATCGGATTCCTCCCCCCCTCCGGTGCCACAATTGGCACCTTTCAGGGGGGAGGGGGGTGCAGATACCTGTATAATACAGGTACCTGCACCCACTTCCGGGACTAGCTAGCCGCAGCTGCCCCGCCCCTATCCGAAGATGCCCGCCACCCCCCCCCTCGTTGTGTCTTTGGAAATACACAGTTCCCAGGACACAGCGGGGACCAATAAAGACGCGCAGCGCGACTCGCTCATGCGCAGTAGGGAACCGGGCAGTGAAGCCGCAACGCTTCACTTCCTGATTCCCTGACAGAGGATGGCGGTGGGGGCAGCCAAGAGACGAGCGATCGCTCGTCATCTTCTGCCGACATTGCTGGACCCTGGAACAGATAAGTGTCTATTTATTAAAAGTCAACAGCTGCAGTATTTGTAGCTGCTGACTTTTAATATTTTTTGTGCAGGTGGACTCCCTCTTTAACTTTTTTGTGTATAGATCTATGTTTGTCCCAAACCTGTTCAAAGCCATTTAGACCCCTTTCACACAACGCCGCCCATAGCGTCGGCGATAAAACCCCCCGCTAGCGGCCGAGAAAGGGTTAAAACCGCCCGCAATATGCCGCAATAGTGGCGTTTTTCCGGCGGTATTACAGCGCTGCCCCATTGATTTCAATGGGGAGCAGCGGTGGAGGAGCGGTAAACACACCGCTCGTTCACCGCTCCAACGAAACTGCTGGCAGGACTTTTCCTTTTCCGCTCCACCCTCCGGCTTTCACACTGGAGACAATGGTGCAGCTGTTTTAGGGCGGATTGCAGGCGCTATTTCTAACGCTATAGCGCCTGCAAAACGTCCTTGGTGTGAAAGGGGTCTTGCTGTTGACTGTCTCACTTCCTCTGCTGGAAATTTATTCCAAGTATCAACTACAGTAAAATAATACTTCCTAAAATTTGTTTTGAACTTTCCTCCAGTTAGTTTGGTTCTTGATTTTTGGTTTCATATTGAAAAGACTGCCTTCCTGAACCTTATTCACCCCCTTGATGTATTTAAAGGTTTCAATCATGTCTCCCCTTTCCCTTGTTTCCTCCTGACTGTACATATTATTATTTTTTAGTATTTCAGGTACTTGTATAGCGTTATCAATTTACGCAGCGCTTTACATATATATTGTACATTCACATCAGTCCCTGCCCTCAAGGAGCTTACAATCTAAGGTCCCCAACTCACATTCATACATACACCTACTATGGCCAATTTAGACAGGATCTAATTACCTTACCTGCATGTTATTTGGAGTGTGAGAGGAAACCAGAGTACCCGGAGGAAACCCACGCAGGCACAGTGAGAACATGCAAACTCCAGGCAGGTAGTGTCATGGTTGGGATTCGAACCAGCGACCCTTTTGCTGCCAGCTAGCCACTAAGTGCTAACCACTACACCACTGTGCTGTCCTATATTAGGTTCCTGAAGTCGCTCTTGATATGTTTTATCCCCTAAATCTTTCACCGTTTTTGTTATCCATCTCTGGACTCGTTCTATCTCAGAATACAGGACACCGTGTTCTAAAAGAGGTCTCAGTAAAGATCTATATAGGGGAATCGGGATCTCCTTCCGGTGATCTCTCTAGAGATTCATCCTAGAATTCTATTCACTTTTCCCACTGCCTGGGCAATCTTTTTCTTCTGTAGTGCTGGCCAACACTGTACCCCCAATGTTGTATTCTCTCAAGGGATTCTTTTTCCCTATGTGCATTATTTTACAGATAGAAACATTGAATGCATTTTCCACTGCTTTGACCAATCTTCCAGAAATGCCAAATCATGTTGCATGTTACAGACACCTCCATGGATATCACCCCTAGTTACCACCTTTGTACAGGGCCGGTGCTACCACTAGGGCACACTGCTGCCTAGGGCGCCCTGCCACTGGTGTTCATACTCTCTTCTCTCTGCAGCAAGCAACTAAGTCTCAGCATCATCAGGCAGCAAGGGCTCTGTTCGCCCATAGTGGCAGAGGCACAGCCGCAACGGAGGACTGTGTCTGTGTCCCGAATCCCGAATGAATGGAAGCAAACATTCATTGATGGGCGCTGTTGAAGCTGCATTTAATGGGCGCTGGTGTGGCTGCATTTGATGGGCGCTGGTGAGGCTGCATTTGATGGGCGCTGGTGAGGCTGCATTTGATAGGCGCTTGTGAGGCTGCATTTGATGGGCGCTGGTGAGGTTGCATTTGATGGGCGCTGGTGAGGCTGCATTTAATGGGTGTTTCATTAAAAAGGTGGGATATACATGGGCAGGGCAAAGGGGGTGGAGCCAAGGTGGGTGGTAAATTGAGGTTTTGCCTAGGGTGTCAAAAATCCTTGCACCAGCCCTGCCTTTGTATTATCAGCAAAAAGACATACCTTACCCAACAAACCTTTAGTTATATCACTTGCATACAGATTAAAAAGAACAAGACCTAGTACAGAACCTCATGGTACACATTAGTGACTGGTCCCTGTTCTGAGTGGACCCCATTTACAACCACACTCTGGTATCTATCCTTTAGCCAACTGCATATCCACTGAACCACCCAAGGGTTAAAGAGGAAGTAAAGCCTCTTAAAAAAAAAAAAAAGACACCCTGCAAGGCAAAGGCATAATGAGCTAGTATGCATAGCATACTAGCTCATTATGAAAAACTTACCTGAAAACGAAGCCCCCGAAGCCGTCCTTATCCTCAATCTTTTTCGCCGCCATCCAGGGCCGGAGTGACCTCCGGGTCTCGCCGCTCCAGCTCTATCATTCGCTGGAGCGGCGAGACGTCACTCCCGCGCATGCGCACGAGATCGGCATATCGCCGTGATCTCGGCATCTTCAGTGCGCCCTCAGTGCGCCTGCGCGCCGCTGTCTACGGCGCATGCGCCGTAGACAGCGATGCCTTTTCATTGCTAAATATCTCCTAAACCATGTAGGTTTAGGAGATATTTATTGGACCTACAGGTAAGCCTTAATCTAGGCTTACCTGTAGGCCAAAGTCATATGGAAGGGTTTACTTCCACTTTAAGTCCTAGCTTGTACAACTTTTGTATTAAAACATTATATGGAACTGTATCAAATGCCTTACTGAAATCAAGATCTGGTAATATCAAGAAATGAAGATTAACCTTCGATCAATAACAGAAATTAATAAGGAAAAAAAACCTACCCACTACAAGCATCAGGTTATCTTGGCTTCAAGAAAGGAAAATAACAAATCAAACCAAGAAATTCAATGCAACCAGTCAGGAGCCAAGTTTGGTTTACAGATGGAGAGATATAGTCAGTGTTGTAGCCAAAAATAGGGGTTGCTGAATGTAGTGGTTCACCTGTCACCCTGCCCAGCCCGGCATCCATCTCTCAGTCAGTCAGAGACACAGAACAGTCCAAAAGCTTTTTTTAAATTTTATTTAGGAGATTGAACTTGGATGGGAATAGGAAATTACGGTAAATAGAAAAAATGACTGCGCAGGAAATTACGGGATGCCCAGAAAGATTCAATGCAATTTGCTTGGGACTACTATATACACTCCTGTATAGACACTCCAGTCTTCTTTCCAGCACAACTCTTGCTTAAGACCTCTTTCCTTTACGCCTCCAGAACTTCACTTGCTGCAGACCATTACTCCTCCAGCACTTCCCTTGCTGCAGACTGTTACTCCTCCAGACGACTAGCTAGCACCGCATGGTTAGGCCTGACACTAACTCAGCCAGGCCTCAGTGAATTGCCTTTTGTGGGCAGGGGCACCGGGCCCCTGTGGTGTAGAAAAAGTTCAGGCGCTAGCTATCCTCTACTCAGCTACTAATCCCAGACAGCTCTCTTCAGGTCCTGCCAGCCAGCCTGGCTGCAAAGACCTCTCACCACTGCCCTTCCCACAGTCCACTCTTCTGGTTCTGCACCCATCTCAGACTGAAAACTCCCAGTTCTCTCACAGTCCTCCCGACTGTGCTTCACTCCCCAGCACTCCAGGCTGCGACGAGTTGTTCTCCCTGGAGTCTCTTAGCAGTGTTCTCTCCCGCTGTCCTCTCTCCCGCTGTCCTCTCCTTGCTCTCTCATGTGCCTCTCTTCCAGGATCTCATCTCTCCTCCTGGATGCACCTGAACCCCGGCCCAAGGTCACCCCCCCCCCCCCAGACTGGGAAGATCCCCGTGGGCCCCCGATAGCCTCCACATTCTCTCACTCCAGCTCTTCCACCCGACAACTCCTCCCCAGCTGGGCTGACCCTAGGTATTTAAGGAGGCCTGCCCCCTGCTAATCCAAGTTGGGGATTGGTCAACGCTCCTCAAGATACCCCAGGCAGCTCCACCTCTCATTTCCTCCTCTCTTTCTAGCACCTTCTAGAAAGAAGAGGGCGGTGAGAGTGATGCTACCTGTGAGCACCAGCCCTGTCCTGAGCCACTCCCAGCCCAGAATGAAAACAAACAGACCTAGCCACCAGCTAGGCCTGCCTACATTTTTCCTACTCTATCAGAAAAAGCCTCACTCTAGCACCTACCTAACTAGAGGGTCTTACATTGTCTTCCAATAAAATTACTTTGTTATCAAAGCATTTAGAGGTTTAAAAAAATGTTAAATGCAAAAAAAAAAAACCCACACAAAATCGGTCCCTAATCTACTTCTACATCGCTTAGACTCCTACTGCAAACATTTTAGTGCAATATTTCACTTACCCCTTTTCTCTGTCTTCTTGTTCTTAGCTCATGATGGTGTGCGTGATAGTTGGTTTTTGTGTGTAGCGATGGAAACCAGTGTACTCTTGTTGGAATGGTATCAACCACTTGAAAAGTTTATGTTAATGAAGGTAAGAGCATCCACCTGGGTTCTTTTGTTGGAATGGTATTAACCACATGAAAAGTTTATGTTAATGAAGGTAAGAGCATCCACCTGGGTTCTTCTGTTTTCTGTATACCCAGGGCAGGTTTAGCTTGTCACCAACTCCAGTGCACCTTCTCTGACCATGACGTTTTTCTATTACCTTTTTCTAAAAAACGGCAACACATAATTAAATTGTTTAAACTTGCATCTTTATTCACTAAAATGGGGATGCTCCCCTCTTCCCCCCCTCCTCTGCAAGTTTTTTTTTTTTTTGGAGGGGAGCGGGTACCTGGTTTTCACACTTCCGCTCAGATTGTCTAGGCAATCTGAGCAGAAGTTCTCCTCCCCCCCCACCCCCTGCCCACTGCCTTCTGGGACACATCACAGGTTGTGGAAGACCGCGGGACCATTCACAAAGTGCAGCGTGGCTTGCACATGCACAGTGAGCAGCTGGCTGGGAAGCCACAAGGAATTATAGTCGGCTACCCACAGTTAGGATGCCTGCATCAGGGACCAAAGACCGGTGAAGAAACCAGTTTGGGTAAGCACAGAGATAGATCCCCGGGCAGGTGAATATCTGTTTATTATAAATCAGCAGCTACAGTTTTTGTAGCCGCTGGCTTTTAATTTTCACATACCCGACTGAAGCTCCTCTTTAAAGAGGAACTCCTGCCGCACCTAAAAACATTAGAAGTCAGCAGCTACAAATACTGTAGCTGCTGACTTTAATAAAAGGACATTTACCTGCCCCTGGATCCAGCACTGTCCTCACCTGACTTTATTCTTCAAATCGGCTTCAGGTCTAGGTGCCAGCATCTTGGCTAAGGGAAACCCGGCAGTGAGTGAAGCCTCGCAGCTTCACAGCCGCCTTCCAACTGCACTTGTGTGAGCCACCCTACGCTTTGTGAATGGTCCCAGGGTCTTCTGGGACCTGTGATGTGTCCCAAAAGGCTGCAGGGGGAAGGAGGGTGGGTATGTTTACTTAGATCACTGCGGCGATCCAGCCGGTAGTTGGGGAGCAGCTACCTATCAAAATCAGGTACCCGCTCCCCCCCCCCAAGAATGTACTAAATATAAAGGAGGAGGAAGATCGGAACATCCTCTTTTGGGTGAAGTTCCTCTGAAATTAGCTAATAAATGGTATCACTTAACCTTCTGCATTTGCCTAACATTGAAATAGAATATAAATGCAGAAACCACAAACAAAATGCCATCATTAAAATATATAAGGGTAAAAAAAAAAAAAAAAAAAGGAAAAACGAATCAATTAGGATTCCTGGAACTTCAAGGGGGGAATGTATACGGACTTGCAGCAGCTGGAAGACCTCTAGCCGTTTCAAAGGCACAGTGGCACAGTGTCACAATGGCACAAATGTTTTTTGTTTTTGGCTATACAAACACATTAACCACTTCCTTCTATTATCTTTCCAGAACTTCCTTTTACCCTGTTGTCCTCACTTTTTTTTTTCCCTCTTGTTGCAGCATTTTGATTTTCCCCTTCCCTGTCCCCTGAGAATATTTGAAATGCTGGTGGTGCCAGGAGAACAATACCCGCTTGTTTGCATTGGGGTCCGCAAAGGGTCATCCTCTAATGGCAGAATCCAGCTCCAGACCATCAACCTCAGCTCTCTGAGCTCCTGGTTTACAGACAGTGGAGAAGGTATGATATGAGCATATGGGCTTTCTTGATGGTTGGTGCATCCAAGACCTAGCAAAAACATTAAGAGCAATTCCATGGCCCTTAATTATATAAAGTCTGAAGGAAGAACTGTCTGGGCCATCTAAAGCTAGTTGGTGAATGTGAGGCAATACATAGAAATACAATACATGAGGAAAGATTAGAGGAACTGAATTTATTCTCTCTTGAGAAGAGGAGATTAAGGGGGGATATGATCAACATGTACAAATATATAAGGGGTCCATATAGTGAGCTTGGTGTTGAGTTATTCACTTTAAGGTCAACACAGAGGACAAGCGACACTCTTTACTTTATAATTCATTATCCAATTTCTGCTGCTCCGAGCGCCACAGAGTAAGCAGGGCATCTAGACCCTCATGAACAGAGGGCAGTAGTGACCTGTAGATCACGGATAGTGTTTTTTTTTTGAGAGTGTCACCCCGAAGGAGAACCAAATCATCCTGCTCCAATTGAAACACAGAGGATTCAAATTTGGATGCATATGCGTGTCGGAGTTGCAGGAATCGGAAAAAAAACTCATTAGGCAGTGTAAATTTGTTCCTCAACCTGTCAAATGTAAATAGTGCACTCCCATCACAGATGTCTGCAAGATATCTAACTCCTTTGGCAGCCCGTAGACCAGGGTCCGGTAAGGAATGGAATTCCAGTAACATAGGATTAATCCAAAGCGGCTTGGATGGGGACCTTTTACCCCGCACTATATTAGGTTTAACAGTAACAACATGCCAGGCCTTAATAACTGCCATCATAGCAGCAGTAAGGGGTGGGTGAGAGACTCTCAGACCCCTGTAAATGAGATTATAGAGGGTCTCATAGGATCCTTAGTGCACAGCTTCCAGAACTACTGAGGCATTTGCGTCATCAGAGACAAGCCAGCTATGAGCATGGGTAAGCATGGCTGCCAAATATTAGTTAAAAAAAATCTGGGCAAGCCAAGCCCCCTTGTGACCAAGATCTGCATAAAATCTTCCTACTAAATGTAACTGGGCGGAATTGCCATAAAAAAGAGCCTATCGTGAATCTAGTTGTTTAACCACTTGCCGACCAGCCGTCGTAGTTGTACTGCGGCAGAATGTCATGGCTGGGGGCGAAACGACGTTACGCAACGTTGCTTCGCCCTGTGGCCACTAGGGGGCTCCCGCAACCACTGCTGAGACACGGAGAACCGGGATCTGTGTGTGTAAACACAATTTCTGGTTCTCCGAGGGGAGAACAGACAGATCGTCTGTTCATACAGAGTATGAACAGCGATCTGTCATTTGCCCTACACAGTCCCCTCCCCCTTCAGTTAGAACACACACTCGGGAACACATTAACCCCTTGATCGCCCCCTAGTGTTAACCCATTCACTGCCAGTGACATTTTTACAGTAATCAATGCACTTTTATAGACCTGATCGCTGTATTAATGCCAATGGCCCCAAAAATGTGTTAAAATGTCCGATGTGTCCTCCATAATGTCGCAGTCCCGATAAAAATCGCAGATCTACGCCATTTCTAGTAAAAAAAAAAAAATGAATAACAAAAATGCCATAAAATTATCCCCTATTTTGTAGACGCTATAACTTTTGTGCAAACCAATCTATATACGCTTATTGCTTTTTTTTTTTTTTTACCAAAAATATGTAGAAGAATACATATCAGCCTAAACTGAGGAAAACATCAGTTTTTTATATATATTTTTGGGGGATATTTATTATAGCAAAAACTAAAAAATAATGCGTTTTTTTCAAAATAGTCGCTCTATTTTTGTTTATAGCACGAATCGCAAAAAGTGCTCTGGTCAGGAAGGGGGTAAAATCTTCCGGGGCTGAAGCCACACTGGGGAGTGCCTAAGGTTGTACAATAGGACTGGGGGGATTTTCATTTTTATTAGATTAATTCTCCCAATAAGGGATAAAGGGAGATGTGACCAGGCTTTCAGCCTCTGTTTACACCACTGAAGAGCTGGGGACAAGTTAAGTTGTCTAAAATCCTTAGTATTGGAAGAAATATTAATCCCTAAAATATTTAATAGTAGTTGCCCATTACAAAGGGGAATTGGGATCAGCCAGCCTCCTAATCGATCGGTAGAATGAGGGATTTACCCCAATTAGTGTGTAAACCCTAGAGGGCCGCAAAGTGGTCTAGGATCCGTAATGCTTCTGAGAGTGAGGGGCTGGGGGGTCTTGGGTACTAATATTTATAGGTAAAGTTGATCCAGGGAATAATCGATTGCCTTTCGGGGGAATCAGAAAGGATTTTTTATTTCCTGCTGTAGCAAATTGGATCATGCTTTGCTGGAGTTTTTCGCCTTCCCCTGGATCAACTGTGGGTATAGGATTGTGTATATGGGATTGCGTGACTTCTTTTTTTTTTATGGTTGAACTAGATTGACTTGTCTTTTTTTTTTAACCTAACTATGTAGCATACATTTGTTGAGGCATTTTCAAATATGGCTACAGGCTTAAAGGGGTTGTAAAGGTAAAAGTTTTTTCACCTTAATGCATTCTATGCATTAAGGTGAAAAAACATCTGACAATACCGCCCCCCCCCCCCAGCCCCACCGTTTTACTTACCTGACCCCCTCGAATGTCCAGCGCTCGCCCCCGACATCCTCTTCGCCGCTTAGCCTGGCCGTTGATTGGTTACAGTGGATGGATTGAAAGCAGCGCAGCCATTGGTTCGCGCTGCTGTCAATCACATCCAATGATGCGGCACGCTGGGGGGCGGGGCCTAGTGATACAGTGAGCGGCTATGGCCACCGGCTGTATCACGGTAGCATGCCTGCAAGCACTCCTCACCATGCGAGGGAGCTCGCATGAAGGTGAGAAGTCCTTGCGGGGGGAGCCGAGACAGCCACGGGGGACCCCAGAAGACCAGGTTCAGGGCCACTCTGTGCAAAATGAGCTTACCTTTACAACTGCTTTAATAGTTATAGTCTTGTCCCCTTCACCCCTTCAATTATGAGATAATAACCATAATGTGTGGACATGTGAACTTGATTATTTGGGAGAATCTGGGTTAGCTTATGAGCTTGTTATGGCTGAGCAATAAGATTGTCTTTTGGAAGTTCACAGGAGGTGAGATTTCTAGGTGTACATAACTGGGTCTTGTCCCCTGAGGTCAGGTTGCCTGAGGTTCCTTGAGCTGGGGTTAATTGATATCCCATTTGATCATGCCTGCATAGTTCCATCATGAACATTATATTTTTAGCTGTCTAAGGATTGCATTCTTCCTACTGACCACCAATGTAAGGAATATTTTTCCATTGACCTCCAATAACTTGGTCTTAGTAAGTGTTTACTGGCACCTGACAATTGTTTTAGGGGTTCCTCTGGGTAAAAAGGTTGGCATAGATGGTGAAAACAGTATAAATATATAAAAAAATGTAAACGGTAGAGCACTTTCCTTGGGCAACATATACATTCAATTAACACGGATTATATTCTCATTGCACAAGACTGTGTTCTGGATTTTTTCCACAACACTTTCATTCATTCATTTCATCATCTCATACACTCATTTATTCCAAGGCAGGTGGGAGCTTTAACCACTTAAGCCCCGGACCAATTTGCAGCCAAGGGACCAGGCCCCTTTTTGCGATTTGGCACTGCTTCGCTTTAACTGACAATTGCGCGGTCGTGCAACGTAGCTCCCAAACAAAATTGACGTCCTTTTTTCCCCACAAATAGAGCTTTCTTTTGGTGGTATTTGATCGCCCCTGCGGTTTTTATTTTTTGCACTATAAACAAAAATAGAGCTACAATTTTAAAAAATATGCAATATTTTTTACTTTTTGCTATAATAAATATCCCCAAAAAATATATAAAAAATTTTTTTTTTCCTCAGTTTAGGCCGATACGTATTCTTCTACATATTTTTGCAATTAGCGATTATTGATTGGTTTGCGCAAAAGTTATAGCGTTTACAAAATTGGGGATAATTTTATAGCATTTTTATTAATATATTTTTTTTTTCTACTAGTAATGGCGGCGATCAGCGATTTTTATTGCGACTGCGACATTATGGCGGACACATCGGACATTTTTGACACATTTTTGGAACCATTGTCATTTATACAGCAATCAGTGCTATTTAAATGCATTGATTCCTGTGTAAATGACACTGGCAGTGTAGGAGTTAACCACTAGGGGGCGGGGAGGGGTTAAGTGTGTGTGTGTGTGTGTGTTTTTTTTTTTTTTTTTACTGTAGGGGGGCGTGGCTTTACGTCTGACGTCACTGATCGGCTTTCCCGATGACAGGGAACAGCCGATCAGTGTCAGTTGCACTAGGAAGAACGGGGAGAGATTTGTTTACACAGTCCTCTCCCCGTTCTTCAGCTCTGAGACCCGATCTCGGGACACCAGCGGCGATTGGGTCCGCTGGTCCTGCGTCCACGGAGCTTAGGACCGCAGCCACGGTCACGGAGCTCAGGACCACGGGCGACCCACGGCTGGGCTCTTAAAGGGCCACATACAGGTACGTGAATCGTGCCATTCTGCCGACGTATATCGGCGTGAGGCGGTCCTTAAGTGGTTAAAGGGCCGTACACACGATCTGACTTTTTGACAACAAACATGCAAATTAGCTGTTTTGGACCAACATCTGACCGTGTGTACGCTCAATCGGACCAACTTTTTCAGTTTTCATCTGACTTTTGTTGGCTGTGCGAACGGACCAACTTTCTGCCAACAAAAGTCCGATGGAGCAAAGTCCGACCGTGTGTACACAAAACCATCAGACTTTTGTACAGAGTACCAACACACATGCTCAGAACCAATGCAAAAGATCAGACAACAATACAGAAGTTGACCAAAGGTGGCGCTGGAGTAATTGAACGTCCTCTTTTGAAGTGTGGTCAGTACGTTGAAACGTCACTACATTCATGTTTTTTGCCTAAAAAGTCCGATCGTGTGTATGCAATACAAACTTGGGGCCAATGCCCTTTGTACAAAAATCCACGGGAAAGTTAGTACAAAGTCCGATTGTGTGTATGAGGCTTAAGGAGAGTTTTAAGTTTGTCATACACGTCACAATTTATGTATAATGAACAAAACTTTGTAATGTGAGGAAATGCCTAAACAATCAGTTGAATTTGTAGTAGTTAGCAGATCTAAAAAAATATTGTACACTCAAACTCTAATGTCTATAGTCGGCTTTAGGCCCCTTTCACACTTGTGCGACTTTAAACGCGATTTTGCCACGATTCACAGCCACGATTTTGCCACAATTTCAAGGAATGCCTGTGTAAATGGCATCAAAATCGGCCCAAAGTAGTGCAGGGACTACTATGAAGTCGCAACGACTTGAAGTCGTACTAATATGAATGGCTGTCATTGGAAATCATGGGGAACGACTTGTCATGCTACTTTGCAGTCCCAAATCGTGGGACAAGTCCTATAAGTGTGAAAGGGGACTTAGGGTTGAATTCTAAGGAACAATTTGAAGTTTATCTTGCTTCACATAAAACTGTCTTTTAAATAAACCTTCACATTTTCATTACATACTTTACTTTTGAGACTGAAGGGACGGCTGGAGTTCAGCTTTAATTGATTTAATATTTTGTGTTTTCTCATCAGTGGGCTCATGTTCAGGCCGAGTACAGGTGGCTCAGATTGGCTGTGACCAATTCTTGGTACTCATAAACAGTAAGTCTATTTTACATTCATTACTATCATGTTTAAAGCTGAAGTTTAAAGTGGTTGTAAACGTCGGACATGAAATATGAACAAAGCATATCCCTCTATAGTGTGTACTTGTCTTTATTAAGCTAAGTGTCACTTTTGTCTGCTATCATCATGAATCATTTCTGACAACTTTTCCTGCCACCAAGAGAAAAATGGTGACAGGGGAGGGACCTCCAAGCTGATTGACAGCCTTGAGGATAATCATGTGTGCAAGGGGGTGTGTCCCTTCCCTCCAATCAGCTGTCCAAGCTCTCCTCACTGAGCTCTGCAGAGTGTAACTCCAGCTCTCTGTCCCCTTTTTCTTTAACTCAGTACTTTGAACGGCTGTAGAGAAGACTGCAGATGAACAGGTACAACTTATGTAGGAGGATTTGTTTCATCTCTGTGTATCACCCGAGGCCAGTCACTTCACTGGGTATATGCAGGGCTCGAGTCCTGCGGGAACGCGTGGGAACGGCGTCCCTGCACTTTTTTCACAGCAGGAACGCCGTTCCCTTTGCAGGACTAGAGCCGCCCGAGCCAATCCTTCACTAACGGCGATGCCCAGCATCGCCGCATAGTGAAGGACTTATATGTAAAACAGCGGAGGCCGCCCGCTGATATTTTTTTCACTGAGGAAGTCGGCATCTGCCGATGCCCAGTCTGTAGATCCGACCACTGCTGCCCACAGACACTGAGGTGTCTGAGCAGTGCCGGAGTGATCTCCAGCCTTGTGTGCTGCGCCGGAGTCTGGGAGGGGGACGTATCTGACAAGGGGAAATCCCGCCCACTGCCCCACCATGCAGTGTGACATGCCGCCCAGTCTCTGGAGAGGGGCGGCCAGGAGCTTAGTAGGACACTATTGTAAGGGGAGAGTGGGGAGGAGTGTATGGGGGTGAAAGGCTGTGCGGTCTCCTCATGCTGTATTTAAAGGACTGGTGGCAGCCCGCTCTGCTTGGACTTGTAGTGCCCTCTGTTGGGGGCTGAGCTATGGCAGCCTCCTATGCTGGGACTTGTAGTGCCCTAGACTGTGGGGGACTGAGGAATCCTCAGTCCCCCACAGAGGGCACACAGAGTCCCAGCAGAGGCTGCCATTCTTCAGTCCCCTATAATCTAGGGCACTACAAGTCCCAGCATATCAGGCTGCTCTTACAGAACAGAAGGAGCTGGGAGGGGGATTTGTGCTGGAAGGTGAGAGAAGGAGACACTGGTTTGAGATGGGGGAGGATTTGTGATGAGAGGGGGGATTTTTGCTGGGAGGAGGAGATGGGGGAGGTTTTTTTTTTCTAAGAGGGGGAATATATGCTGGGAAGGGGGAGGTTTTTTTTTTCTAAGAGGGGGAATATATGCTGGGAAGGGGGAGATTTTTTTTTCTAAGAGGGGGAATATATGCTGGGAAGGGGGAGATTTTTTTTTCTAAGAGGGGGAATATATGCTGGGAAGGGGGAGATTTTTTTTTTTTTCTAAGAGGGGGAATATATGCTAGGAGGATAGATGGGGGAGGATTTTTACTGGGAGGGGAGAGAAGGAGGCACAGGTTTGAGATGGGGGAGGATTTGTGAGGAGAGGAGGCACAGGTTTGAGATGGGGGGTATTTTTGCTGAGAGGGGCGATGATTTTTGTTAAAAGGGGGGATTTATGCTGGGAGGGGGAGATGAGAGAGGATTTGTGATGAGAGAGAGAATTTATGCCGAGGGGGGAGATGAAAGGATTTGTTATGAAAGGGAGAATGTATGCTGGGATGGGGAGATGGGGGAGGATTTGTGCTGGGAGGGAGAGATGGGGGAGGATTTGTGCTGGGAGGGAGAGATGAGGGAGGATTTGTGCTAGGAAAGAAGGTGAATGCAAGGGTTTGTGCTGAGAAGTGGGGTTAGTACTGGAAGGGGTTATATGAGGGTGAGGATTTGTGCTGAAAGGTGGGATTTTTGCTGCTAGGGGGAGATGGAGGGGATGGGGTCTGTGCTGAGAGGGGGGATTTGGGGTAAGAGAATTTGTGGATTTATGTTGTAGGGGGGATGTGGGGAGTGAGGATTTGTGCTGAGGGGGAGGGGGGTATTTGTGCTAGAAGGGGGCATATGGGGGTGAGGAGTTTGCCGTGGGCACTGGATGATCTTCTCCCAGCATTGGCGCACTCTTCAAATTGCAAGGGCGGAGCTGTGAAGAGAGAGAGCCAGGTGGCGACGTGAGAACTGGATTGGAAGTTGCTCCAGCCTGTACTGATGCGGTGGCGACTATGGCGGCCAGGAACGGCAGACTCGTGAGTACCTGGTGGCCCTGCTGGGTGGAGTGACACACACACGTGTTTCTTTGGTTAGATAGCCCCCACAGCTAGCTTAGGTGTATAGAGTGGCAGTGGGAGGAATAGTGTCCCATCATTTATTTTTTTTTGGTGGGGGATTGGATCTTGAGTGGGAGTTCCCACACTTTTTTCCCCAGGACTTGACCCCTGGGTATATGTAAGGGTTTACAACCACTTTAAGTATGGATATTTTGCATAGTTGGACCAGTGTAGGGTAAGTATGTGCCATACTTGTGGGACCCCCAGCTCTCCATCTTGTCCAATTATAAAACACTTTGCATTCATTGCGAAAATGCAAAGTGTTCTCTGAATGGCACCACTGTTCATGGCTATAATCTAGGGATCAGCGAACTATTTTATGCTCTGTTACATTAAAGGGGAGTTCCAGGCGTCGCTCCTCTCCCCCCCTTTTCGCCGGCGCCTCCATTGCCACTCAGGGCACCCGGCCGTGACAGCTTTCGGCTTCACGGCCTGGCACGCACGGCGCATGCACGAGTCGCGCTGCGCTCCCGGAGTGGATAGGCGATCTTCTGGGACCTGTCACGTGTCCCAGGAGATCGCCTAGAGGGAGGGGCCGCCTAAGACGAAAGGAGGAATCGCCTAGGCGGAAGGAGGAAGTGGGACAGGAAGTCCCCCTCCTAATGAAGCCCCCACTCTCCCCCCCAAAAAAATGACATGCCAAATGTGGCATGTAAGGGGGCGAGGCGTGCTTAAAGCGGAAGTTCTATCTTTGGGTGGAACTCCGCTTTAAAATCCAAATAAACTTTGTTTAACCACTCAAGGACCGCCCCATGTACAGGTGGCCCTTGAGCGCAAAATCACATACCTGTACGTGATTCCTTCTTCGGGTCTGTGGCGCGGGTGCCCCTGGAGACCCACTCCCGCTGTGATTGGACACAGCGGGAGCCAATCAGCGGGTCTGCTGGACGTTCATAGAGAGGCAGAACAGTAGTCTGTCTATGTAAATAAGGCAGACTGCCGTTCTGCTACCGTAGTAAGAAAGACAGAGGTCTTGTGTTTCTGCTAAGCAGGAACACAGATTTATGTCTGTCTTCAGTTAAGCACCTTCCCCACAGTTAGAAAACACTCATAGGGAACACAGTTAACTTTTTGATCACCCCTGATGTTAACCCCTTCCCTGCCAGTGTCATTAGTATAGCGACAGTGCATTTTTTGTTTTTAGCACTGATAACTGTATTGGTGTCACTGGTTCCCAAAAAGTGTCACTTCCTGTTAGATTTGTCCGCCACAATGTTGCAGTCCTGCTAAAATCGCTTACTAGTACTATTACTAGTAAAAACATAAAAATTTTATAAAAAGTCCATAAATCTCTCCCTTAGTTTGTAGACACTATAACTTTTACGCAAACCAATCAATATACACTTATTGAGATTTTTTTTTTTTTTTTACCACAAACATGTAGCAGAATACATATTGGGCCTAAATTGATGAAGAAATTTTAATTTCTTACATTTTTTTATTGAGTGTGTTTTATAGCAAAAAGTATTGTTTTTTATTTTCAAAATTGTCAGTCTTCTTTTGTTTATAGCGCAAAAAATAAAAACCGCAGAGGTGCTCAAATACCACCAAAAGAGAGCTCTATTTTTGGGGAAAAAATACATTTTATTTGGTTACAGTGTCGCATGACCGCGCAATTGTCAGTTAAAGCAACGCAGTGCTGTATCGCAAAAAAACGGCCTCTTGTCTGGAAGGAGGTAAAACCTTCCATAGCTGAAGTGGTTAAATCAGCTAAATATACCGTATTCTAGGTACATCAAAACAAAAAGTGTTCATCACCTTATATAGTTTTGTTTCTTTAGAAAGCTGCCACAACCTTGGTAGAAAAGCCTGTCCCCAGCCAGCATGCTGCAGAGAAGGGTCCTTGCTCTCTCTGCATGCCCCTGCTGAGTCAGAGCAAAAGATCGGACTCATGTAGGGTCATCCAAAGTGCAGTAATTTGCAGACTTGTGCAGAGAGACCACTGCTTACACACAGAGAGCAAGGGTTCTCTTCAGCATGTGGCAGGGGTTAGGCTTTGGCTACTTTAAAAATATATATAAATAAATAAAATTAAAAAAAGCATTTTGCCGATCTTAACAATACCCCACTGCACATGCCTCTACATCTCCCTGCTGGAGCCAGGCTCACTTGCTTGGCTGGGCAGTTTGGGTTAACTATTTAGAACTGTGTTCATGAGAGTACGTGGCCATTGTGGTAGTGACTTTTGTAAGTGTTTAATGACAGGTCCTCCTTAAAGTGGTTGTAAAGGCTGAAGGTTTTTTTTTTTATCTTCATGCATACTATGCTCCACCCCCCCCCCCCCATAGCCTCCTCTTGATCTAACAATGTGCACAAGAGCCTCGGCTGTCCCGGGACTCCCTCTTTTCATTGGCTGAGACAGCAGCTGGAACCATTGGCTTCCACTGTTGTTATTCACAGCCAATGAGAGAGCAGGGGGCGGGGCCATGGTTGTGTGTGTTATGGACACATAGAGCAGGGCTCAGGAGCAAGCATGCACCAGTGCCCCCCATAGCAAGCGGCTTGCTATGGGGGCACTGGTCAAGAGAGAGAAACCAGGAGCACCAGCGGGGGACTAGAGGATGATTGGGACTGCTCCAAAACAATTACACAGAGCAGAGAAAAGAGCTCTCTTCCTCTTTTCTCTCCAAACATTGAACCGGGATGGAGGAGGGGATCTGAACGGCCCCGAATACCTCATTTAAAGTCCCAAATATCAATTTTTCTCCTTTCCAATTACACAGAGCAGATAGGTATAAAAAAAATGTTGTTTTTTTTTTTTCTTCTAAAAAAAACTGTCAGAAACCATGAATCGGACAGAAGAACAGTTAAATCACACTTGTTTAATAATAAAAGTAAATAGAACAAACCTATTCAAAACATAGCCAAAGTTTGGTAACCGGAATTTATAGTCAGATAAGCCAGAAAGTCAGGAAGCCAGAGATCAGCGTAGTGGAGAAGCAAGCAGGATCTGGAGCCAGAAGGAATGTCAGCCAAGCAAGTCTTTAACAGGAACGCAGAAGTCTCTGTGATGTTGACCAAGGCGAAGGCTGGGCTGGACGGCTTAAGTAGGACCGACGAGCAGGATATCAGCAACAGGTGAGTCATTGTGGCGAGATATGATTTTGCACATAGCCGACAGCTGAGCAGCCAGCCCTGACAATAACAGACTTTAATACAACTTTAAAACACAGGCTGTTAGTTGCTACTTTGGTTAACATTGTATATGAACCTGTATTCTCTACTCCATCCACACATCTCACAAATGTTGATGACTTTTTTTTTTTTTTTTTTCCCCTAGACACACTAAACGTGGTGGATCACCATGGAGAACCCCTACACACATCTTGTGTCCCGAATATCTTTTTCACTTTTCCGGTGGATTCAGTAGGTGAGCATGGGTTCTTTTCCTACAACCTGAGATGTGTCTTTAATTTAACAGTAAACTACACTTTTGCTAAAAAGAAAAAAACTCATAAACTTCTCCTCTACAGTGCTGTGATTTTCTTAAACCTCAAAATGCCACTTGGATGTCTCCTGAGTATTGTATACAAATTAGAGGCATTTATTGCATAAAGAGTTTAAAGCCCAGGTAGTTTTTTTTTCAAATCAGGCACATCTGGAATAGAAGATCCTGTCCCCTCTGAGCATGATTTGGAGAAGGACCTCTCTGTGTGGAAGCAGTGGTCTCTCTGCAGAAATGTCACACTCCCTACTGTGTAAGAATTAAAACTCTAAAGTCAACGGCGAGCATGAGCTTTGTTGAAGAGCCTCTAGCTCTGACACAGCAAGGGGCATGTGAACCTCTACAGAATGACAGCCTCCACTGCTTTACCTCAGAGATTACGAGTCTTTCTATGCAGTATGCTTTTCACTCAAGCTGTGGTCCATCATCTAAATAAAACAAACTGTAATGCCCCGTACACACGGTCAGAAATTCCGAACACAAAATCTGTCTGATTTTTTTCCGATGGATTTTGTCCGACACTGGTGTTGCATACACACGGTCGGACAAAGTTGTCGGAAAAACCGATCATTCTGAACGTGGTGACGTTCGTTGCGTACGACGGAACTACGTAGAGGCTATTAGCCAATAGCTTTGGTCTCATAATTTGATCTGAGCATGCGCGGCACTTTATCCGTCGGAATTCTCTACACACGATCGGAAAAAGTCAGATCGGATTTTGTTGTCGGAAAATTTGAGAGCAGGATCTCAAATTTTTTCCGTCGGAAATTCCGATGGAAAAAGTCAGATGGAGCCCACACACGGGCGGATTTTCCGACAACATGGCAGGATCGGACATTTTCCGTCGGACTTTCCGACCGTGTGTACGGGGCATAAGGCTGGCCATACATAGTTAAACCCTAGTACACATGGGCCGAATGTCAGGTGGAATCAGCTGGTTCAATAGAAACCAGTCGACAATTGTCCGGCGTTTACTGCAGCCGGTCTGTCAGAAGCCAGCCATTTGGCCAGCTTCTGTCGATGGGGCATGACTGAAAAAAATCTGCCAATCGGCTCCCGATCAGCGCTCTCAGCCAAATGGCGTGGGGAAATAGCACAGCAGGGGAAATCACTGTACCATCATCGCATGTCAAGTTTCTTTCCTTTGGCCCTGCTGGGTTAAACAAAAAAAACTACTAGTCTGTAATAGGCTTTAGGCTATGGTTATACATGTGGTTTGGTGGGTGGGGGCGTTATAAATAGGTAATTGAGAGGCATTTTTGCCACCAACAAAACCCTGACTATAAGGTCCCTTTCACACCTAAGCGTTTTTCAGGCGCTACAGCGCTAAAAATAGTTCCTGAAAAAAGCGGGTCCTTTCACTCCAGTGTGAAAGCCGGAGGGCTTTTCACACTGGAGCGGTGCGCTAGCAGGATGGTGTAAAAAGTCCTGCTAGCAGCATCTTTGAATACACCGCTCCTACCCATTGAAATCAATAGGATACCGCGGCAATTGCGCCGGCAAAGTGCCGCTGCAGCGGCGCTTTGCAGGTTTTTTTTTAGGCCGCTTAAAACCGCCCCGCTAGCGGCCGAATACCATGGCTAAAACGACGGTAAGGCAACGCTAAATATAGCGCTGCTTTACCGCCGATGCCCGCACCGCCCCAGTGTGAAAGGGGCCTAACTATTCCTAATATTTTTTGTAACACAAGTGGAATTAGACTTTAGGCCCCTTTCACACTGGGGCGGTTTGCAGGCGCTATTGCGCTAAAAATAGCGCCTGCAGACCGACCCAAAACAGCTGTTGCTGTGTCTTGAGTGTGAAAGCCCGAGGGCATTCAAACTGAAGCGTGGCGCTTGCAGGATGCTGAAAAATGTCCTGCAAGCCACATCTTTGGTGTGCTGTAGGAGCGGTATATTCACTGCTTCTATAGCGCCCCTTCCCATTGAAAACAATGGGGCAGCGCTCCGAACCCGTCCGCAAAACACCGCTGCAGCGGCGGTTTGCGGGCGGTATTAACCCTTTTTCGGCCGCTCGCGGGGGTAAAACCGCCCCGCTAGCGACCGAAATGCGTCGTTAAAACGACGGTAAAGCGGCGCTGAATATAGCGCCGCTTTACCACCAGCGCCCCCAACGCCCCAGTGTGAAACCAGCCTTAATGCGTTCTTAATTTTAACTGTTTGTCAATGTGTTCTTGTACTTTCCAGATTTTACTTGTATGTGACTATACCAACTGGAACCTACTTGCAGTTTTTTTTAAACTAGTTCTTGCTTTATTGTAGCGGTTTCTGGGGAGTATGTCCTTGTTTTGAGAAGCAAAGGTTTCCAGGTGTTGAGGCTGCAGACTGCAGAGGTAAGACGTTATGGCACGTTTGTAAAAAATAATAGTTCAGCATCAGACCAAAAATAATAAATGGTCACCCCATAACTTCAGTAGAATACCTAGAAGAATATACAATACAATATATGATGATTGTAGAAGGTACAGAATAAGGCTCGATTCACATCTATGCATGTTGCTTTTGAGCGTTTTTGTAGTGCTTTTTGCGGTGCTTGCAGAGACGAGGCTGCACTGTTTTTTGATGTTGTAAGAAAAATGTAAATGTGCCCAGCCAATCGTGAGCTATCCTATTGAAGGGTACACTCAAAGTGTAATCAGCCAGGTTTAATTGAATCAAATGCTTCTGAAAATGCTTTTATCACTTTTGCACTTTGTTGTGAGACAGATCTGGTGACAAAATAGTTCAACCATGATTAAATTCTGAGCATTTAGGCAGTAAAATTGGGTATCCCATTGGTTACCCAGATCCAGCTTCAGGATCAACCAGAACAAAACAACTTTAAAGTGTAAATTCACCCTATACCTTCCCTGCCCCAAGCCCTGGTCCTCATTGCACTTCCCTCCATGGGTGATGAGCTTTCACTGTCCACGCAGCTGGTGTTGTGGTCTGCGGATTTAAAAGCCCCGCTTTTCTTTCTCTTCTTTCCTTAGGGCTTCCGAAATGGATCAGGTTGATTCTGATCGGTCACTTGCTGATCTGTGACCAACTGGAATCGCTCTGATCCATCCTGGAGGCCCTCAGGAAAGAAGGGGAAAAAGAGCTTTCAAATTCCCAGACCACTACACCGTTTGCGTGGGCAGTGGCAGCTAAATCACCCATGGCGGTAAGTGCAGCAGGGAGTTGGGAAGGGCGTAGGGTGCTAGTTCACCATTTCATTTTTTGTGATGAAAACTGAGTTTACTGAGTTTAGAATAGGAACGTATCAAACGAAAAGTGTAGCGCTGCGAGTAGGTGACAGAATAATAAAAAAAACAACTAATCATTATAGAAAAATTAACCTATAACGGTAAATAATTAGTGATAAATAAACCAGTGAATGGTAAACTAAAACAGTCCAAAGGTATTATCATGAAATGTCCAATCAAGAAGGGATGGATCTCTTCACTCACTGAGGTATGGGCTCAAGTGAGGGATGGACTTTCAAAATTAAGCAAGCTGGATCAGCAAACACTAGAGATACTAGAGATATTCAGATGGAAAGAATGGGTACTCTTACCGATCCAAAGAAAAATGGATGCTCCTCATGGTGCTGCACCATGAAGAGCATCCATTTTTTTTTTTCCTTCCATGGTTGAGTTTTGCTAATTACCAATAGACCAGCAATGGGGTCTGAATCTGTGTCCACTTTGAACCTGCGTTCACCTGCCGAAGAGTTTGGGAACCGCCATCTTGGTGCCATCTCAGGTACTCCCATCCACGTCCGAGACGAGTCGGGACTGCAAGTCGCTGCATGACCATCCAGGCTGCTACTCTCGGAAGTTGTCCGTTCAAGCCTTGTAGACGCACTGCCGTATGGTATATGTGTCCAGCAGGATCGGTAAGAGTACTCATTCTTTCAATCTGACTATCTCTAGTGTTTGCTGATCCATCTTGGTTAATTTTGAACGTCCATCCCTCACTTGAGCCCATACCTCAGTGAGTGAAGAGATCCATCCCTCCTTGATTGGACATTTCATGATAATACCTCTTTGGACTGTTTTAGTTTACCATTCACTGGTTTATTTATCACTGATTATTTACCGTTATAGGTTAATTTTTCTACACTGATTAGGTGTTTTTTTATTATTCTGTCACCTACTCACAGCGCTACACTTTTCGTTTGATATTTGCCTTTGACTTAGTTTGTGTTAGCTGCTTTAAGTTACTTCTTTATTTGTTCTCACATATATAGGTTTAGCGCAGTATTTTATCCCCTTTCCACACGTTTCTAGAATAGGAATGACCAACCTGTAGTATACATGCCTGTAGGCAGACATCGCTGATTATCTGTTTTTGCCCTCAGGTGATTGTTGAATGCTCAGACCGCAGTTTACGCCTGCTGTCCTCAGACAGGTAAGCAGCCTTATCCACCAATAGGAATTATAGCTTCATACCACTTGTAAACCCACTCAATCAATCTTCTCAAAAGGGTTTTCCACTGCAACATTAATGTTGACCCCCCTACTTCAGATGGGAGAGGTCTTGTTAGTAACATTAATGCCCCGTACACACGGTCGAAAATTCCGATCACAAAATCCGTCGTATTTTTTCCAACGGATTTTGTCCGACACTGGTGTTGCATACACATTGTCGGACAAAGTTGCCGAAAAATCCGATCATTCTGAACGTAGTGACGTTCGTTGCGTACAACGGAACTATGTAGAGGCTATTAGCCAATAGGTTTGGTCTCCTAATTTGATCTGAGCATGTGTGGCACTTTGTCCATCGGAATTCTCTACATTGGAAAAAGTCAGATCGGATTTTGTTGTCGGAAAATTTGAGAGCAGGAAAAAGTCAGATGGAGCCCACACACGGTCGGATTTTCCGACAACATGGTCCGATCGGACATTTCCTGTCTGAATTTCCGACCGTGTGTACGGGGCATAAGACCTATAGTTACACCTGTTTCCCAGTTACAAATTGAACCATAACCGCACCTTATTACCATTATGTTTGTAAAAGATGCACTATTCAAATTTGGAGCAACACTGGCATTAAATGTTATTGCAGCTCCAAGAGAAATTAGGGATATGTAGAAGATGGGGATATCCTGATATTTCTAGAGGGATAGGTCATTAGTAAGGGTACAGTTTTGGTTTATGGTGAAAAAAAAAAAACTTTAACTAGCAGAAATGTGCCAAAGCTTAATGCCCAAGCACTTTTTCTGTATAGTGCATGGTGTTGTCTGCTTAACTGCTGACTGTTCATACTTGTCTTGATATTCAACTACAGTAAATTTAAACAATTTTTTGGAGCAAATATTGGGCTCCTTCTGGTATTATGTTTAAATACACTGTTCTTGTCTAAGGGGCGAAAACAAGTACATCTGACAATGAGAGAAAACTTATCCTGAGACAAATACAGGGGCTGCCAAAAACGAGTTGCCTAGCTTTCATGTTGACCATTATGCAGGTCAACAATGTCAAAGTGAAGTTAAACGTGTCTGCATACTTATTGCAGGTCAATGACTCATAGTATGAATGGAAGATGGTTAGGTTAGCACGACAGGCAGGCGACTAGTCCTTAGGAAAACATTTTCCATCTATGTCCAAATTTGTCCTGTGTGTAGTTCTAAATACTCTTCACTTATCTCTTCCAGTAGGAAGATCATTGTGGAGGCTCCTCAGTCCAGTAACAGCAACACAACCAACTTGTATATCCATGAATGTGCTGGCCAGACATGCTCAGGATTTGGACAGTGACAAGTAATGAGCCGGTTACAAATCTACCCAACCTTCAGGCAGACACTTCTGGCTGTTTCAGTGGGGGAGCAGCCTAGCCTGTGTACAGTTGGCCCCAATAAGAGACAATGCATGGAATTTCTTAGAACAGGCTCACCGCTTTCCCAATGGGACTGACCAATATCCTTCTTTACAGTATAAGCTTCATGCATTGGCACTGTGGTGGACAGTTTCATGGGAGACACTGGTTGAATGTCTATGCAGTAAAACTTTTATGCACTTTTACCAAAATGTTGTTCTGATTCTTACAAGTGAAGGGTCCTGTACAGAGCACAACTAAAATGATTGTGTATCATTGTAAATGGCGGTGGATCATCCAGGCTTAATGAGACCCCGACACCATTAGTAACTTCTATACATTATTATTTCTTAGGAAAAGCAAGGTTTACTTTTTTTTTTTTGCAGAGTTATGGGCGCTGCTGTGATGTTCTCATTCCAACACCTTCAGCTAATAGTGGAATGGGGGGAACAAGAGCAAGCAATGGGGAGATCCAACACGCCTTGAGATGTTGGAATGAGAGGTGTTAGCAGCGCCTGCAACAACAAAAAAGAAAAAGTTACATTCAATCGAGGAGCTAATGGTGAGTATGATGCTTGCCTTTTCCTAAACAAAGTAAATTAAATTATAGATGTTATGAATGATGCTAGGTCTCTGAGCTCAAGGTTGGGCTTTAAGGAATTTTGGCAAGGGAAGGGTTAGAACTCCTGTCTGGATTTTATTGATATTTGTAGCCCTGCTCAGGAGATACGTCTGTCAAAGTTGACATGGTTTAAAAATCTTGGCAGACATTACAAGCCTTTCTTATTCGAAAATTAATCTGTGTACCCATAGGGGGAGAGATTTCCCCTCGCTTCTTGTAGTGTATGAAATCCTTTCATCATTTTAGAGCAGTCACAATAAGTAGTTTGGTAACTGCTATGGCTTACTGCAGTCTGTTTTTTCCATTTAAGCCCCATGCACACAGGATGTTTTTTTCCTCCCCTGGATGCCTATTGTCCAGGGGAGGAAAAAGCTGCATTTTACAGACACATTTAGTAGAGCTAAAGTACATTTAGAAACGTCAAATGTTTTTTCATGCTGAAACGCTCTCCTCAAATTGCTGGTTCTGTTTTTTTTTCTGCCTCTAAACACCTGTGTGAATGAACACAGGAGGGAGTTTAGAGGCAGAAAACAAAATGCTAAACGCCTCTAAAAGTGGTGTTTTTAATGCCCTGTATGCATGAGGCCTAAATATAAACTTGTGATGAGGTGGTTGAACCTATGACACTTCTGGGCCCTGCAACATTTGATCCTCTGTTGGCCATTTACTACAAATTTTAAAAACACTTTTTTTTTTCTTTTACCTTTTCTAAAAACACAAAGTGGGGAAAATAACAATTTGATCCCCTTCAGATTTTGTAAGTTTGCCCACTTACAAAGAAATAAAGGGTCTATAATTTTTATCATATGTGTATTTTAAATTATTGTATTTATCGGTGTATAGCACGCACCTCAAGTTTAGGAGGGAAGTTTAAGGAAAAAAAGCTTACATTTTAAATGCCCATCTGCAGCCTTCCCAAAAATTGCAGCATGTTTGGGTTTTAAATCTAGCACCACTGCCGATATATTCGGCTCCTCTCGCCGCTAACATAGACCGAGCCGAGTGTACTGTGTACTCTGCTCCGCTCGCAGTCACGCCCCGTCCCGCCCCTTGGCCCGACTCCTATGATGGACACAACACCGGCCCAATGGCAGGACATAAAGGCTAGGAGGTGGGACTGGGCGTGACTGCGACTGGAGATCAGCGTATAATGCGCACCCATTATTTTCCCCTGATTTTAAGGTGGAAAAAAGTGCATGTTATATGCCGATAAATACGGTATATAGACAAAATATCAACCAAAAATCCAGAAAAAAAACACAATACAAATGTTATAAGTTGAGTTGCAGTTCTACTTATTGTGACTGCTCTAAAATGATGAAAGGGTAAGTGTGATTGCTACTTTTGACCTGTTTGCAAACTAGATGAGTTGGCAATCATCATTTTGAATGGGTGACAAGTCCGAGAAAATCTCTGATGGGTGTCATACAGTACCGGAAGTGAGGGGCAATCCCTCCACCCACGAGTACACAGATTAATTTTCGAAAAAAAGAGAAGCTTGTAATGTCTGCCAAGATTTTACTGTTTTAAAATAAGTATTTGATCATTAAGCAAAATATGACTTAGTACTTGGTGGAGAAACACTTTTTTGGCAAGCACAGAGGTAAGATGTGTCTTGTAGTTGGTTACCAGATTTGCACAAATCTCAGGAGGGATTTTGGTCCACTCTTCTTTACAGATCTTCTCTAAATCCTTAAAGTTTCTTGGCTGTTGCTTGACAACTCGAAGTTTCAGCTCCCTCCATACATTTTCTATAGGATTATGGGCTGGAGACTGGCTAGCCCACTCCATGACCTTGATGTGCTTCTTCTTGAGCCACTCCTTTGTTGCCTTGGCGGTACGTTTTGGGTCATTGTCATGCTGGAAGACCCATCCATGACCCAGCTTCGAACAGTTGTCTCCTTCTCACCAAGCTTCTTGTTGATGGTCTAGTAGCTCATTCCAGCCTCGTGCAGGTCTACAATCTTGTCCCCGACATCCTTTGACAGTTCTTTGGTCTTGCCCTGGTTGGTGAGGTTTGAATGGAAGAAAGATTCTGTGGACAGGTGTTTTATACACATAACGAGTTGTCATTAGGAGCACCTTCCTAAATTGACAGGACTAATCTGTGTACCATATGAGCACATACTGTGGCCAATCTGTGGGAGCCAGAATTACTGTTGGTTGGTAGGGGATCAAATAATTATTTTACTCACTGAACTGCAACTCAATTTATAACATTTGTATCATGTGTTTTTTGGTTGATATTCTGTCTCTATCATTTAAAATACACCTATGATAACAATTGTAGACCTTTCATTTCTTTGTAAGTGGGCAAACTTACAAAATCTGCAGGGGATCAATAATTATTTCCCCCACTGCATATGAAGCAAAGACAAAGGGTCCATGTGGTACCTCTGTAAATCAAGGAGTGTTTATTATGAGTAAAGCAATAGCCATGGAAGCTCTTAACTCTTCTCAGCTTCAGGAGGTGCCGCATGGCCCTTTCCCTGGCTGTAGATGTATTGGAATTCAGCCGAAACAAGATGGTGTCAGAAGCTCACCGGAAGGTGGATGCTGACTGGATGCAGGTTTATTCTTTCTAAAAAACCATGATCTTCCATTCTCATGACACAGGTCTAACCTTATACAAAGAATCATATGGATTTAGAGTACACTGAGGTTCAGAGACAATCATCTGCAAGTCTTACACGGTCATCAATAAATATTTTATTACAGACAAACAGGACAAAAATGTAGCACATGTAAGAATTCAGCTTCCCTCAAAACAGTATCATCCCATATAATATCTATTGCCTCTGTATTAAGGAAACGTGAAAGATAATCCTCCAGAGAATACAGGAAATAAACTTCAGGGTGGTGAGAGGAGTGATACCCTGTCCAGGTGCTGAAAAAGAGGCAGTTGGGGAATTGACCCCCTTCTCACCTCACCTACACATTCAGACATTAATGGGCTTAGATAATAACATAACAAATGAAGCAATGGTGTGCAATAACCTACAGTAACCAATCACAGGCACACGCTCTTTAAAGCTAAATTTTGATTGGCTGTCACGGGTCACTAAACAGTACTGGTCTTTGCATTTTGTTATTTACTAAACCCATACGTGTACTAATGAATAAAGCAGCAGTAACAAAGTACCGTATACATTTCACAAATAACCCCACATTGTGACACTGCGGTACGCCTCCCTCACAGGGAGGTATAAGGCACTAGTATTGGGGTACACAAGTCACATCCCCAGTAGCAATAAAGACTATGTGTTCTAGAGGCAGCCAAAGAACTTTATGCTTTTATCTGTTTAGAGTTCACGGTGGATGATCAATTGAATTTCTCCGTGGCCTTAGCTGGTGATGCCAACAGCATCACAACCACTTTTATAGCGCACGGGCTCTTAATAAATATAAAACATCTTAAATACTATAAAATCTTCCCATACTGAGCCAAAATATTAAATCTTGGGTACTATGACATTGACTACCCAGTCACAGTTTATTGCATTGAATTTGGGCCAATGTTAGCTTGCTGTGTGTATATTGAGATAAACTGATCTAGTGTGTTCGCACATACCAACCAATCCAAAAGCAGCCTTTTAAAAATAGTCTTTACTGGTGGTTCCTAAGAATAGTAAGCTGCATATTTGCAATTAATATGCTTAGACATTTTGCATATTTAACATATAACTAGAACAGTTATTGAAGAATCAGAATGGTTCTGTAGGCTGTAGATCTGTAACGTACAGCAACATGTTACCATATATTATTGCTTTACTTTTAACTTTAATGTTGTTATTTTTTGGGGGTAGACATGCTCAGCAACATTAGGGGCAAAAAAAGAGACATTATTACCCGATTGACCAAAGATAAAGGTGCAATGCTCTGCAGAAAGGAGAACAATAATGTCTCTCTGTTAAGTCTCTTTTGGCAGTGAACGCATTGGCATATCAATAGGTTGTTATTTTTGGTGGCAGTGACAGGGCAGTGAGGCAATAAGCTCCTGCGGAGCAAAGGACATCAGTGCTCCAAAAGAAGACGCTGAGTAAAAAGCAATACTCATCTGAAGTCTCTGAAAATGCATTGCTTTACAGTAGCAATTTGGCTATCAAGGTGTGACAGTCAGGTAGGTATCTCTGCAATTACGGTTTGATGCTCTTCAAGGGCATCTGGACTATAAAGATGTAACAGTCTCCACTTAATAAATGAATATTCCACGGGATCACTGAAAAGGATCAGTAGAGATGGAAACCTACTATATAATGAAGATGGTTGCCAATGTCTCTTGTAGCTTTACAGGTCTGAACGACCCAAATATAATGTGTGAGTCTTAGTCATTAGCCAAGCTGATCCTCATACGTCTTCCGGAAACAGTCTCCAGCCGGGAAGAAGTCCCAACATCTCTCCTGGTACATCTTCCAGACATACGACTCCTGCAAAAGAGAGGACGTAGGGTCAGTTATTGTACTTAGAGGCATAGCTAATGATTGATGGCTTGAAGTGTCCAATGTCGTTTAATTTTGGAATACCAGTATGTACCAGTACCAATGATAATTCACTTACCTGTCCAGTATGTTCTGTGTCGTCCTTGTTGATTAAATACATTAGGAAGAACCTGAAGGAGAGCATAGACCAGTCAAAAACACCTTGAACATTGTTTGATATCTCACCCACAGAAATATATTTATATATATATATTATAAACTTACATGTAATTGGCCAAGTTATGTTCTTCCAACGTGTGAGTCTCAAAGCCATGCGGCGTTGTATCAAAGTAATCACTGCCGATGCCACAGATGAAGCATTTGGTCTGGAGGACACAACAAAGAAGGCAATGAGAAGATGAAACATGATATTGTGAGAATGAGGCAGAATATTATGTATAACATAACCGGAAGAAAAGCCAGATGAAGAACATTGAAGATAAATAATAGAAGAGGAACAATCATGGAGATGAGCAGAGGAAAAGAGAAAAATCTAAGAAAGTTAAAAAGGGAAAGGAAAGTCATACATGGGCCTACTTTCATTTTTCAACCATAAGATTAAACATACTGTCCGTTCTGCCTCCCACAGCTGGACAATTACTTCATCTGTTACAAATAATTGTGCATAGATCATTTGTTTTTACCAATAGTAGACTTCTAATGTCAGAGTCTAGGATTTCCAATACCCAACCTATGGCCCTAGACTTGTGTGGCCCCCCTGGAGACAGCAGTTTGTGTTTTCCTTACCTAGGTGCTTACTTAGACCACTGAACAAAAAATATGCTTGACACTGGCTATTTTGTAGTTAAACTATTTGGTTTATTTTACGGTTATTCTGTGCTGGTCATTCCTTTTCTCTCTATGTTTTTGTTCTATCTTTGGTCTTTTATAATAGATCTTGCTAAGAGAAATATCACATATAGCACCAGTCATTTTAAGGGTGCTAAATGCAGAAGCAGTAATAGCAGTGGTTTTCAGAAGTCACGTGTAATCTATGACTGTCTCCTGAACCATGTACCCAGTCTTTGATAAATCCTAAAACCTGTCCCTCTCCTGTAGCATGTCTGTAGTATCTGAGCAACCCCAGTAGTATAATTGCAGTTTCTTGCCATCTTTTGTGTCGTACCTTTTTTAGTCTTCGACTATCTCCTGTTCCATGTCTAAAGTCTATCACAGTTTTCTTTAGCATTACACTAATATTATGTGCAGCTCTGTGTAGATGTCAGGGGGCTGCACTTGTGGCCCCCAATAATAGTATTTTTAAAACAGCTTACCTGTCAAATCCTTTTCTTTGAAGTACATCAAGGGACACTGAGCCATAGTAGTTTCTATGTGGGTTATAGGCCACCTTCAGGTGATGGACACTGGCACGCCCTAAGTCAAAAAGCGCACTCCCTATATAACCCCTCCCACTAATGGGAGTACCTCAGTTTTGTAGCAAAGCAATACATGTGTATACCAAAGAAGGGAGGGACCTCTGTGTCCCATGATGTACTTCAAAGAAAAGGATTTTATCGGATTGACATGCGACAAGAGCGGATATTCAAGAACTGGTTTAGATCCTTGAGATCTAAAATGGGTCTGAAATCCGGTTTGGTTTTGGTATCATGAAAAGGTTTGAATAAAATCCTAATCCTCGCTCTTCCAAGGGGACCACCAATATCACTCTTTGAGACAAAAGATGATCCAAAGCTAGAAAGAGAGACTTCGTTTGATCTAAGAAAAACGAGGATACGGGAATTCTCAGAACTCTAATTTAAAACCTAGAGATATTGAGGAAGCCACCCATCTGTTTTGACATTGTTCCTGCCAGACCCTAGAAAACTGCAGAAGTCTTCCCCCCCACTCAAGCGTGTGGGGGCGCCCCTTCATAAGGAGGTTTTAGTATTTTGTTTTGCGGGTTTCCTCCCCCAGGGCCTCTTTTGACCCTAAGGTTTACCTCTTGAACCTGGCGGTGGAGGCCGTCGTGACTGCCTGGAGGCTGATGCCCCTGGCCCTGGAGAAGAAGCTCATCTAAAAGAAAAACGCTTAAAGTTCTTCTTAACTGGTAAAAGGGAACTTTTTCCATTAGAAATTCTTTGGATGTACTTATCCAGATCGTCTCCAAATAACAGTTCATCGTGAAATGGGAAACTGGCCAAGAGCTTTTTTGCATGGCGCTTCGGCTGACCAATTTTTCAACCATAAGATTCTACGCACATAGACCAGCTCTAGCATAAGGTGGCCTATAACCCCACATAGAAACTACTATGGCTCTGTGTCCTGTGATGTACGATAAGAAATCGAGAAAGCTAACCAACATTGGTCTAGGGGAGTGGTACCTAAAAAAAACTTGCTATAAATCTGATTAGGGGCGCAACTTGAAAAAGCCTTGTGTGAGAACAGAATGTAAAAGTAATGGGTAAGTAAAAGATAAAGCGATGGATTGTGAATTAAACAATTACCTCCATATCTTCCTTTACTTGCTCCTGTTGGTCTCTCAGCTCTCCAAAGGCATCAATGATCAAACCTGTAAGGGGATTTCATGGATTAATTATAAACCTTTATTCTCCTTGTCATTTTAGATATTGTGAGTGGTGAGTTGTATGCTAAATGTATACTAAACTTAGGCCAGTTAATTTGTAAATTCATACCTTCATTTTAAATATAAGGCCTCATGAACACTGGACGTTTAGATAATGTTATAAAAACGCCAGTAGCTTTGCAGTGAGTTTTTTTAAAGTTTTTGCAATAGCGTTTATTAGTGTTTTTTTTTTTTTTAAATGTATTATTTTTTTTTTTTTTTACAATGGGTCAAAAACTTTAAACGCTGGTGAGACGCGTTTTTGAACGTTTATCAGCGTTTTTTAACGTTAGAGCGTTTTTAAAGCTGAAAACAGTTGAAAATCTCCTTTCAGAACCCACTAGTTTTTTTTTTTTTTAAAGCCAAAAAACGCCCCAGCCAAGAACTGCTGATAACAGCCTATGGGGGTTTATTTACTAAAGGCAAATCCACTTTGTACTGCAAGTGCAGTCACTGTAAATCCGAGGGGGACATGCAAGGAAAATAAAAAACAGCATTTTTGCATGCACGTGATTGGATGATAAAATCAGCAGAGATTTCCCTAATTTCAGATGTTCCCCTCAGATTTACAGCGACTGCACTTCCAAGTGCACTTGTAGTGCAAAGTGGATTTGCCTTTAGTAAATAAACCCCCATGTGTGCATGGACACATAGGATAACATGATGGGGAGTTTATTGACTGTAGAAAAAAACGTCTGAAGCCAAAAACAGCTGCTGGAAAAACGTCCAGTGTGCATGAGGCCTAATAGGTAGTCTTGCGAGCAACTAGAATACAATCTGATTAATATATGCAAGCAGCAAAAAACACAAACCCAATATAAATGTGCAAATAAACTCAAAACAAATAATGCTGCGCTAGTGATAATAAATGTAACCAACCACTTAGTGTATTAATTTCCCTGTGCAAATATGAGTGCCAACATAATAACATGTGAATATACAAAAATATAACACATATATGTGTATTTCTTTTTGTGATAATATAAATCTCGTGCTTGAGTGCAATCAAATGTTTAATTAATAAAAATTTCAGAATTTGTAACTTGTTGAGTCTTCACAAATCCTCAAACATCCGTGCTTTGCATCTATTCACCTCAGTGCTCCCCCATAAGAAATGCGCTCACCTCACAGAGTGTGACCTCACACTTAAGTTTGGTCAAATAAAGCTTTTTAGTCACCCCGGACTAACAGATCATGCTTTCCTCCTCATTGCTCCATTGATGTGCCTCCATTATGACTCAATATATATGAGAGAAAAAGAGCTCCAAATAGTGCTTACCGTATATACTCAAATATAAGCCGAGGCACCTCATTTTACCACAAAAAAACTGGGAAAACTTATTGACTCAAGTATAAGCCTAGGGTGAGAAATGCGCAGCTACTGTAAGTGGAAAAGAGGGTCAACGATGCCCATTTGCAGCCTCACTGTGCCCATTTGCAGCCATAGGTCCCCTGAACTTCAAACTTGGTAGTTAAGGGTTTCTAGATGCCCCCTAGCTGCAGCCAAAAGGGTCCCGAAATGACATTGCTGCAGATGGACATAGTTGACCGACTTTGGGGCCCTGTATCTCGGGGCCACTTAGTGCTAGGAACCCCAAAGTTGGATATGTCGTAGTGTTCCACGTCGTTTGCACACCAAATGGCCCTGAGCTACGAAGCCCCAAAGTCAGGTCGGAAAATGTAATTCTCTGCTGCAGAAAAGTGCTTGACTCGAGTATAAGCCGAGGGGGGCACTTTCAGCACAAAAAAATGTGCTGAAAAACTTGGCTTATACTCGAGTATATATGGTATATAATTTTAAACAATATTCAATTTATTATAAAATGTGCATAGAACTCACATTTAAAAGGTGCTCCAGTGCACCAACTGTATACAGCCTATATCATATAAAACCACGATGCTGCAGCTATTTTGTGTCTGTCCGTGAATGATGCAAAAGCGTCTTGACAAACAAATCTGCCCCTCCCCTACCCGTTAGATCACAAGGTCTAGTGACTCATCAGGAATCCCCCTGATAAGTCACGAGACCCTGTGATGTAACACGTAGGGGAGGGGCAGATTTGTTCGGCAAGACGCTTTTGCATCATTCACGGACAGACACGAAATAGCTGCCGTGGTTTTATATGTTATACGCTGTATACAGTTGGTGCACTGGAGCACCTTTTAAATGTGAGTTTTATGTAAATTTTTTAATAAATGTAATATTGTTTTAAATGATATAAGCACTATTTTTGGAGATCTTTTTCGCTCATATATATCGAGTCATAATGGAGGCACATCCATGGAGAAATGAGGAGGAAAGCATGATCTGTTAATCCGGGGTGACTAAAAAGCTTTATTTGACCAAAACTTAAGTGTGAGGTGAATTGATACAAAGCACGGATATTTGAGGATTTGTGAAGACTCAACAAGTTACAACTTCTTTCTGACATTCTTATTACCATATATACTCGAGTATAAGCCGAGATTTTCAGCCCTTTTTTCTAGGGCTGAAAGTACCCCCCTCAGCTTATACTCGAGTCACCGCCGTCTGCCTACAAGATCAGCGTCTCATGCAGACAGATGGCAGTGTTCAAAAGCCGCACCTCCTCCTCCTCCTCCTCCTCCCCGTCCGTGATAGGAGGAACACAAATTTTCCCAGCAGTAAGTCAGTGTGCAGTGTTCCGCCTATCACGGACGTCCTGTCATTCTTATCTCATGGACGAGGATGAGAGGATGTCTGTGATAGGCGGAACACTGACTGCTGGGAAAACAGAGTGTGCCTCCTATCACGGACGAGGACGAGGAGGAGGCGCAGCTTTTGTATATTAGAATGGCGCCTTACACGCTGATCGGCAGAATCAGCAATGGGGGACACAGGACGAACAGGGAGGCATCTAACGATCGGCACATAAAGACTGCAATGGTGGACACAGGTGGCAGATCGCACAGGGAGGCATACACAGGACCCAGGGGATGCAGATCGGCACAGGTAGGCTGCAATGGACACAGGGAGGTATGCAGCTGCAGATGGGCATTTGCTGACCCTCTTTTCCACTTACAGTAGCTGCTGCATTTTTCACCCTCGGCTTATAATCGAGTCAATAGGTTTTCCCATTTTTTTTGTGGTAAATTAGGGGCCCTCGGCTTATATTCGGGTCGCCCTATACTCGAGTATATACAGTATTTAAACATTTGATTGCACTGGATTTATATTATCACAGGAAGAAATACACATGAATGTATTATATATTCACATGTTATTATGTTGGCACTCCTATTTGCACATGAAAATTGATACACTAAGTGGTTGGTTACATTTATTATCACTAGCGCAGCATTATTTGTTTTGAGCATACCTTAATTTTACTTGTCAGAAATTCAATGACGTTAATTACTGGGAGGTGACCATTACTTACCTTGAATGATGGCCAACAGGATGACAATGACAAAGAAGAAAAATGTGATGTCAAAGACAACACGGTACAATTCATATTCATCTCCTGCAGGGTCTTCAATCTCATCTCCAATGCCACCACCAGCTCTCACCCCAACATACATATGGAAAAGGTAGCACTACGGAGAGGACACCAAAAAGAAGAAATAATTAAAGAGAATAATAATAATAATACTGTGAATATGACTTTGGTCCTAAAGCAGTTTGCACTCACAAACCAAACTAGGAAGACAATTTAGAAAGGTGTGCTCACCGTCATCATGTCATCACACTTCATGTCTGGTTCATCTTCATCCTCGCTCTTGTTGTAAAATTTGCGGAAGAAGTTGAAGGCAACCACTGTGTAAAGGTATACAACCACAGCTAGCAGTCCAACAGTCATCATGAGCTACAGGATCAGAGAGAAGGACGTGGGGTTAAAAGCCATTGTGCAGAACATTTTAGATAATAAAGGGGATGGGAGATTATTTTCATTAAATCCATCCTAAGTAATGAGGACCCATAGTTATATAGCAAGATTTTCTCTAAAAACAGAATATCTTTTGACTAGTTTTGAACAACAAAGCCGTATGTATGAATGATGATGTTGCTGCCATACCTGTTTACCATTGTGTGTGACAGAGGACAAGATTGTGCGCAGCGTCTTCACACCCATTGCAATATCCAGCAAGTGTGCAGCAAAGAAGAAGTTGTTGTAGTGACCCAGCATGGACATGACCAAGTACCATACCAGATATAAGAAAGACTGGAAGGAAAAAGAACATGGAAGTCAGTATTATTATTATTATACAGGATTTATATAGCGCCAACAGTTTGCGCAGCGCTTTACAACACGAGGGAAGACAGTACACTTACAATACAAATCAATACAGGAGGGATCAGAGGGCCCTGCTCGTTGGAGCTTACAATCTAGAAGGGAGGGTCAATTGGAACAAAAGGTAATAACTGTGGGGGATGAGCTGATGGAGAAATGAAAATACAGTTGTTAGGTGTGGGTAGGATAGGCTTCTCTGAAGAGAAGGGTTTTCAGGGATCGTCTAAAAGCTAATAAAGTAGGAGATAGGCAGACAGATTGGGGTAGGGCATTCCATAGGATTGGAGAGGCTCTGGAAAAGTCCTGGAGGCGAGCATGGGAGGAGGTGATGAGGGAGCTAAAGAGGAGGAGGTCTTGAGAGGAACGAAGAGAACGATTAGGTTGGTATTTAGAGACTAGGCTAGTGATGTAGCTGGGGGCTAAATTGTGGATGGCTTTGTACGTAGTTGTTAGTATTTTGAATTTAATTCTTTGGCCGAGTGGAAGCCAGTAGAGGGATTGACAGTATACAATTAACTGTATGTCTAATATATTTCTATATATCAAAATCATATAGAATGAGACAAACATCAATTTATGGCCAACAATGGTATTTGTGCACATCTTTTTTTAGGTCTTTTGTAATAAAACTTGTAATTTGTTGGAACAGCAACCATAGAAATTGCTTTCTAATTTATGTCAAACTTTTTAACCCTTTTTTTTTCTTTTAAACTGATCTTGGCCTGCCAGCCTATCCAGTCCACCACTGTCAAAACTTTCATTGTTGCTGAGATTTCAGTTATACTTATAGTATGTTGACTATGCTAGGAATTAAAGCGCTGGTATGTCAAAACCTGTGAATGTCTACATCACTTACATTATTAGTGAAGACCACTCCAAATTTCCAGATCTGGTACTTAATATCAATTGAGGTGATCCTGAGGGAGAGAATAACAGATGACTTTAGACATGTCTAATGAGCAATGAAGACAAACATTTTAGCCACAGAGGAAAAAAAAATGAACTAGAAGGTAGGGTATGGCCATATGTGGGTGTTGGCTTAATGATGAGGATTTTATTATGAGTGGAAAGCGGTCACATCTTCGATGACTGTTGCTAAAAAGCTTAACGTTAGAAATACTCAAAGTAAAGACAATGTGTTTTCTGCGATATTTAATACCTGGAATTTATCTTTAACCACTTCCCGCCCGTCCACAATGTACGCAGGCGAGCGGCCGCTGTAGGCAAATTGACATACTCGTACCTCGCTGCCTACTTCCAGGTTTAGGGCGCACGCATGAGTACCCCCTGCCCGGCACCCGCTATGATTGTACCTGCCGAGACCTGCTGATTGGCTGTGTACAAATCACAGCCTAGAGTTTCGTACTGGTAAACACAGAGCTCTGTACAGAGGGGGGGCCATCTGTCAGTTTCTCATCCCTAATGCCGCGTACACACGATCGGAATTCTCGTTGGAAAAAGCTCCGATGGTTTTCCAGACAGAATTCCGACGGAATTGCGCTCAAACTGTCTTGCCTACACACCGTCACACCAAATTCCGACCGTCAAGAACGCGGTGACGTACAACACTACAACGAGCCGAGTTCAATGCTTCAGAGCATGCGTCAAATTGTTTCCGAGCATGCGTAGGAATTTTGCGCGTCAGAATTGCTACAGACGATCGGAATGTCCTATAGAAACCTTTTCCGTCAGAAAAATTGAGAACATGCTCTCAATTCTTTGCTGTCGGAAATTCGGCCAGCAAAATTCCGATGGAGCCTACACACGGTTGCATTTTCCGATGAAAAGCTCTCATCGGTCTTTTTCTGGCCGGAATTCCGATCATTCCGGCATAAGAGATCTATTTTTAAAATCAGCACACATTACACATAGTTAGGCACACATTTAACCCCTTGATCGCCCTAATGTTAACCCCTTCCCAGCCAGTGTCATTAGTACAGTGACAGTGTATAGAATTAGCACTGATAAGTGTATTAATGACACTGGTGATGTCAGTGGCAGTTAGTCAGTTCCCTCCAGCCTCAGTTACTGTCAGATTGCCCACTGCACTATCGCAGTCCCGTTAAAGGTAGCTGATCACTGCCATTAGTAGTATAAAAAAATATATATATATATATCAGTATATATACCATAGTTCGTAGGCACCATAACTTTCACACAAACCAAGCAATATACACTTGTTGGACTTTTTTTTTTTTTTTTATCAGATACATGTAGCAGAATAAATTTTGGCTGAAATTTATGAAGAAATTCGATTTTTTTTATTGGATACATTTTAAAGCTTAAAGTAAAAAAATTGTTTATTTTTCAAAATTTTCAGTCTTTTTTCATTTATATTGCAAAAATTAAAAAAAAAAAAAAAACAGTTGTGATCAAATACCACCAAAAGAAAGCTCTATTTGTATGAAAAAAAAAGATACAAATTTTGTTTGAGTACAGTGTTGTATGACCACGCAATTACCAGTTAAAATAGCGCAGTGCTGAAAAAAAAATGGCCTGGTCATGAAGGGGGTAAAACCTTCTGGAGCTCAAGTGGTTAATAATATCTGTGTGAAATACACCATCAGCCATCTCTTCCTAGTTTACTGCCTTGTACTGTTCTTCCTCCAAGTCCAGTTGATTGCCTGACTCTAGTATCACACTTAGGGCCCATTCATTGCTGCATCGTGGTAAAGCACATGTGTTACTGCAATGCATGTTAAATATGTCACCACAATGAGATATCATTTTAATTTTCAATGGCCTTCAAATACACTAAGGAAATGCACAAGTGCTGCAGCGTTACAGCAAGGCATACTAATGCACGATTGTGCTTTGCAGTGCACGGTGTGGCAAAAAAGAATGCATATGTCTGTTTTTGGTGCAAAAAAAATGTTAACTCAATGAACCAGGTGCGAAAAAGCCCTATAAAATTATTAACTGGAAAAGTAGGTAAACTGACCCTGCCTCGCTAGCATTTTGGCTGAAAATCTACTGATCCCAAATGCACAAACTGTTCCCGGACAGCAACAATGGAGTCCTGTATGCAATCCTTTGACTGGCAAAAGGGGGGTAATCTGAAAAAATACCACTGACTGTTGGCTACATGATGTGTGGGTAGCTGTGGGTAGCTGTGTGCAGCCCTTGGCACTGCCATGGGTCTAGGCCTAGCCCTGTCAGCAACACAACTGTGCAGAAGGGAGATGACAGAAAGTCTGTTCTATATATCTGAGAGCTACACTGTCCATGTTCCAGTCAGATACAATAAACTAGTGAGTGATACAACATGCAAGATGTCACAAATAGGAGTTTTGGGTGTTTGCGTGGATTGATGCTTTGTTAAAAACTTAAAAGAGGAGTTCCACCCAAAAGTGGAACTTCCACTTATCTGGGGGGGGGGGCAGGTACCTGTTTTTGACAGAGACGGCACTGTCCCCCCTTCCTCTGCCACCGGGCCAATTGGAAAGTGCAGCACGCTTCACGTATGTGCCGTAGGGAACCGGTTGAGCACCCATGCTATAGATCAGGGATATGCAATTAGTGGACCTCCAGCTGTTCCAGAACTACAAGTCCCATGAGGCATTGCAAGGCTCTGACAGCCACAAGCATGACATCCAGAGGCAGAGGCATGATGGGACTTGTAGTTTTGCAACAGCTGGAGGTCCGCTAATTGCATATCCCTGCTATAGATTGTAACTTAAGTGACAGCTCTGAGTCTGCTGACATTACATTCAAGATGGTGGCACCCAGCAGCAGCATTAAGGCTTTTGGATCTCTACACAAGGGAGGCTTTTACAGGTAAATTACATAAATAAAATACATTAAATTCACAAAGAATATAAAGGGGAGATTGCTGTTGAATTGAACAGTCTGATGATAGGGTCCCTCTAAAAAGAGATCTATTAATTCAGCTGCTTAGTTTCACACTTCCGCGATGCACACAGGAGGAGAAGGGTGGGAGGAGAAGGAGCAGATCGGCTCTCTCCTCTCCCATCCATGCGAGGGAGGAGGGAAGGGGAACTGTCATTGCAGGCTCTGGACTGTATGAGAGAGGCGCTCTCAGTTTAGAGTCCTGCAGCCAGCAAACCCGCTGGGGCCCCCTCCCCTGCCTGTGGTAGAACGCCAGGGCCTGGTCGCAAGTGCGACCTTTGCGACCCTGGTAGTTCCGCCACTAAGTATCAAAATGGCTAAACATGATGGAAAGGGCAGTTTGATTAGGAAGAAGACCTTACAAACATGGGGGTTTAGTAAGAACGAACGATCAGTTATGCTGGAATAAAAAAACAGAGGGAAGAAGTGATTGAATATACTGTAGGCATAGTTTCACAGGTAAACACACCAAGCCAACATAGATTTATCGGGCTCTGGTTTCTTTCCATTTTGAGAGGTGATTTCTAAGCTGGTTAGATCCATTCCTAGCAGTTCTGCAATCCTCTCCCGACCATAAATGTCTCCATATTTGTCCAGCACCTGTAAGTAGAGAAGGGGAAGATAGCATATAATCAGTGAAACTATAAGCAAAAGGCAGAACCTTGCTGTTGTTTGTAAAGCAACATAAGCCTTTACCTTTCTCTTCACAAATTTGTCCCAGTAGTTTCCTGGAAATGAGCTGCAAAAACATAAAAAAAACCAACAAGGTAGTCAGTTCATAAATCAGTACATCCCACTTCTAAGTTTATCAGTCCTATTTCATACAGTGAATCAGCCTTTAAAAAAAGATCTTACTTTATGAATAGGGGACCTCAACCTCCATGACCCTTGCCTATCAGGTGTTTTCATTCTGTGTAAAGCCTAGCTATTTTCAGCAAAAAATAAAAAAAAGCTCCAGCCTTAAAAAGCTCCCATTTCTGAAGAGCACACAAGGCATGCTTTTTCAACCTTTTTGCCTTAGAGGAATACTTAAAATAACTTTCAGTTCCCAGGGAACCTCTGCTAAAATAAATTGATGGGAGTCATTAGGAAAATGCCCCGTACATTGGTGGTCAGTGGGGAATAATTCTCCCCTTCCAGTTGTTCATAATGCCATCCCTACAGGTGAAAAAAATGATTGCTCTAATGCTGCTAGCTCTACCAAGTAGCGTTGGCTCCCGAAACTATGAAGGCACCATTAGATGGAAGGTCAATTAGTCCCAGTTCCCTAGCAACCTCCGGGGGAACCCTAGTTGAGAATGCCTGACTTGCAGTATGTGGACCTCCTAGATGCCTGTAATTCCTTTAGGATATGGTCACCTCCCCTCTGGGCATATGCGGTGCTCATAGTCCAGCCCTCTCATTATATTAATCAGAAGGAAGAGCAGTTCAGGGTTTGGGTCTGAGTGTAGCACATGGGGCTATGAAGAGAGGACAGAGCTGGAGCATGTCCCCCTCTGCAAGAAGATAGGCCTCAGGTCAGAAGAGGAATGCCCTTTACTCTGCACTGACAAAAGGTGAGCACCACAGAAAGCCCTCCTGTATAGTTAGTGTGATTATTTTATGACCAAGATGTGAATGTTCCTCATTATGCATCTTGGACTCTATTCTACTATAATTTGGGATTATGCTTGCCACGTGTACTGGACTGTATTGCAAACCACATCGAACAATGTGGAACTGTTGATTTGTAATTTATCTTCATACTTTAGTAAAAGCTCTCAAAGCAACTATAATGCCTCCTTACTGACTGTATATTTAAGTGAATGCACTACTAAAGCAAAGGCGAGAATGTGCACAGTAAAATAAATATGGTAAACCTGATTGGCCACGGAGCTGGTGGTGGTTTAGAAAAGTGGTTATCCTTCTGGTGCTGGAAGCCAAGCTCACCCTCAGTAGGTCATGCACCCTGGGCCTGGGCCCCATGTTTCATGGGCTTCAGGCATTTGGTTAGATCATTGAGCCCTAATCTGCCTCTATGATATTCTGCAAGGCCTTGCACAAGGGTGAGCTCCGGGCACCTGATGAGTTGCATAAATCAAGAGCACCTCTATAGGGTTACGGTGGGAAGGCGTCCCCGACACCCAAAGAGTAATTTTTCTGCACCTGTTTGACAGGTGCATATCATTGCAATTTTTTACAGCAAGGTCAATTCTTACTTTCATTAAGATTACCTCTATAGGGTTACGGTGGGACACCCAAAGAACAATTTTTACGCACCCGTTTCTTCTATACAAAGTCTATACAAAGTCAAAGTGACACCAGAATGTATCCAAAAAATCTATAATCTTGTTCCCAGTGCACTACATTGTGGTCTCATCATACACACTGGCTCCCAAGCTCTTGCTGAGCTAAATAAAGGCAGCTTGCAAGGAAAAAGTATTTTTGTTGGCTTTATAAATGCAATTATTGCTGCAGCAGATTCTAAACATGGTACAGATCTGCCACTATACAGATAGACTAAGGGGACCCCCTAGGCACTAAATTGAAAGGCATTTTTTATTTTTATGCTTTCACTTTAAAAATCAAAAAAATAACTGCTCATTTAAAAATTATGTTTTTCACAAACTTTTTTTTTTTATTGATGCATGTCCCCCAGGGCAGGATTCGGACCCCTATAACCATTGTATGCCCAATTACTTGCATATAAGCCTTCAAAATGGGCACTTTTGTTTTTTGACTTTCGGGTCCCATTGACTTTAATGTTTTTCCTCATGACTGTAATAAATACACCAAGATATTGCAACTCCTTTTCTATTCTGCTGATTGGTTTCACTCACGGTGTGTTCAAGACCAGACGATCCCATTGTCCTTTAATGTCATCATCCTCTGGCTGTTCTGTAATATAGAAGCCATCAAACTCCAGCTTACGTGCCAACTCCTTCTCCCGTTTAAAGATAACCAGAGGAACCTAGCGAACAGAGAAGATATGCATAAAACCTAAAAATAAGAAACTAGTCATTCCATGTTATTATCCTGGAAAATTGAAACAACAATCCCATTAATAGGAAATGTAGCTGAATTGCATTTGTATAATTACTCTATGGCCACAGTCACACCATCACGGTACAGTAACGTGTTATTTTTTTGTGTTGTGTTAAGGTAGTGGGTTTAAATGGGCTGCCAACGTACCCCTGCATGGCCGAAAATGCACCTGACCCTTTTTCAGGAATGCAACGTATGGCAATGTTCAGTAGGTGCATTAGAGTAGGCCAGTGTTTCTCAACTCCAGTCCTCATTCTACTGCGTAATATTGATGCAATGGCATCCCAATACAACGTATCTGTGTTGCAGCCTATCAGTGTTTCTCAACTCCAGTCCTCAAGGCACCCCAACAGGTCATGTTTTCAGGCTTTCCATTATTTTGCACAGGTGATTTAATCAGTTTCACTGCCATAGTAATTACCACAGCTGTTTCATCTGAGGGAAATCCTTAAAACATGACCTGTTGGGGTGCCTTGAGGACTGGAGTTGAGAAACACTTGAGTAGGCTGCAACACAGATACGTTGTATTGGGATGCCATTGCATCAACATTACGCAGTAGAATAAACACTACTCAAGGGCTTGTGTAGATGGAATTTTGTTTGCATATAAGCTGTTTTACTTCCCTATAAACTTGCTTGTAAGCTTGAATTACATGTACATGAGCCCTAACAAATACATTATGTTATGCCAAATTTAGCAACTTCTCTGTGTATAAATCAATTGAGCTATTGTAATAAACCCCTTTATGTTCTTGATAGTACAGTCCAAATGAATAGTCTGTCTCTTGAGAATGTATTTTTTAAATAGTACACATAATACTACCAGTGCCAATATCCCAGTTTTCAGTCTACCGTTTTACTTATTAGAAGAATGAGAAATGCTAACAACTCAGTACAGATAATTCATAGAATAAGGAGTATGGTCTTTGTAATATTCAGCCTCACCTTCAGACAATTGTAGCCAATGATACATAAGAAAGAAATGAGAGTGTGAACAATAGAAAGGAAGTATAGAGTCGGCTGCATGTATCCCGTGCTTTCCTCCAGGAAAAAATATACTATGCCATCGTCTTCATCTTCTTCATCTCCACCAGCACCACTCCCTTCATCCAGGATGGATAGTTCCTCCTCCATCCCTGATCCCTCAAAATCTTCCTCGCCTTTGGGAGAATCAGACACCTAAGGAGATCACTTGTCATGTCAGTGCAGTTAGAACACAGGCTGAACACACTACTTTGTTAATATTACTATATGGCAATCCATGCTTTTTTGTAGAAAGAAGAAAGAACTTGCAACCTGGTGAAGTATTGCATTGCACGAATTACCATTGTCACATTTGTCACACTTGATGTTGTGAATGCTGTCTGTTGATTTATAAGACAGGTCAACCTCATGGTTTTTACTTTATTAAAGTGCAATTTTACAATGGTTACAATGTTATAGGTAACCTAATGTAATGTGAGGCTTACAAAAATCATTTGATTGGCCGTCTAGGTTTTAAAATTGCTGGCAAAACTTAAAAATAGATAATTTTATCAAGTTTATAGAAATCAAAGGCATGTAGGGAAGTTTAAAAAAAAAAAAAAAACGAATTTCAGAAAAAAAAAGGAAACAAAAGCATAGTTGTCCTTTTCGAGCAATCAGATTGCTGTTGCATTTTGCCAGAAAATAAAAGATGAGACCCAATTGGTTACTGTGGGTAACATATTTTGTTTTGTTACCATTTTCTTGTAGACCAAGGTTGTTAAGGAAGGATCCCCCAAGAAATATAAGAAACTCTGATTCAACGTTTCAGAGGATACACAAAAACTGAAATTGCTATTTTGGGTGTACTGGCCCCTTATCTCATATATGGCTTGCAAAAAGATCAATCTAACAATGGTGCCACATTGTAATGTAGTCTATGATCGTATATATATATATATATATATATATATATATATATATATATATATATATATATATATATAATCTCTGTCTCTGTGTACACACGTCCTGAAGAATTTTGTTGTACAGATGAAATGCACCTAGGATGAGGCCAGTGGCTCATAACGTTATACAGCTGCTGATGTTCTCTGATGTGGTGTGTTTTGCCTAGAAGATGCTTTTATATTTGTGAGTATATTTGCTTTTAATAAATTATGTGGTTTTAAAGCAATACAGTACTACTCTATGGTACTTTTGCTCTTTCCTCCATTTATCCCTATTCGGAGAAAGGGTCTTTGGATAGCCAGTGGAGGACCCTGGAGACTTATTAGTATATTAGTATTTTGTTTGGTGGCCCCTGACTGGATGGTTTCCGAGCTGTTGATCTCTTATAATTTTGAGATCATTACCATTTGGTAAGGGAACTGGCATACTTGATTTAAGGCTTCATGTACACTACAGCTCCTAAACTTGGCATTTGCTTGCCAAAGCTCCTAAACTAAACTCCATAAAAGCCTGTGTGGCAATATACACATAGGCTTTTAGCAGAGTTTAGGAGCTGCTGCGGTTAGGGGAGCTTCAACCTCCCTCAACCGCCCTCTCCTGAATGCAGAAGAATCGCATTCAGGATAGAAACGTTTTGACCCCTGGACGCAAAACGTGGTAAAACTGCGTTGCAATCACGGTGCGATTTTGCAAAATTGTATTGCAATTGCAGTGCCGTTTTGCATTTTCCCACAGCCCCCTGTCACAGTAGGCTACGTGTACATGAAGCCTAAAGGTGGGTTGGGACTTTTAATCATGGATTTTCACTTATTTTCAAGATTTAACAAGTGGACGTTTATATGTGGATATATGTTTTTTTGAAGCTTACCCTTTTATCATGCACAGGTTTTAATTATATGTTCTGTGATAGACACTTCAACATGTATATTGTGTATGAAGTCTTTTGTTATGATTATGTATATGACTTATTACAAAGTTATTGATATATTGGTTTTATGTACTTTTTAAGCTGCAATATATCACACTTTTGGTTTTGAATAGAATACTGCTTTAAACATCCTGCCTTCAGATGTTTTACATTTGGTGCTCCAACAGGTTGATGCATTAGGACAGAGCTTCCTTGAGATTAGCCTGGATTGAACTGCAAGAAACTACTGTAACGATTACCAATCCAAAGAGGTCCAGCTCAGTTGCAACCAGCACTATTTACAGGAAATTAGCCCAGTAAGACTCAAGGACTCATGTGAAGGAGGCACCTCTAGAAGAACTCACCTTGTAGAATAGCAAAATAAAGTTGATAGCGAAAGCCAAGAATAGTGCCAAGAAACGCAGATTATAGAAATTCCTTGAGAGATAGTTCTGCACAGAAACACAAATAAATGGTAACCATAATAGAAATATAGAGAATTTTGAAAATATCAACAGAAATACAAATGTCAGTGATTTAGGATGAAGAATCCATTATTGAATGTTTTAAACACTGACCAAGAATTTTATCCTCTGGATCTCCAGCTCATTCCAGAATTCAAAACCTCCCTCTCCAGCTTCTGCTTTCTTCTCCTTTTGAGGGGTCTTTTTCTTGGGGGCCTCAACTGGTGGTTCTTCAGGTTCCTCAGGAGTTGCTTCTTCTTCCACAGCAGTTTCACCCTTTTCTCCATTCTCCAAACTGAAAATAATAGTGGGTAATGTCAAGGGTAATGTCTTCTTTGGTCAAATGAAGTGCATTATATATTAAGATCGAGTAAAATGTAAAGTTTGTAATTAGCTGCAAAATTAATACTGTTCAGTTATTGATAGAAGAAATAAAAAATATATTTTTACTTGAACAGGTAGTCCATATGTTAAGCCATTTCCAATTTGTATTGAGAATTCATACTGTCCCTACATATATCTGCACGAGAACAGCCAATGTTGAAAAACCAAATCTTTAACCTGCTGCTGATGAGTTCTGTGCCAATCGAAGTTACAAATACTACAACAAACAACACATTCAAGGCCACTTACACACTAATCCCTCTTTCTTAAGTTTTAATGGATAGGGCAAGGCTTAGCCCCTGAAATGTACTGGCTTTTTAACATTGCAATAAACTTGTATTTGGATTTTAATATTACAGTGTGGTGCTTAGGATCAGTGTTGCCAACTGTCAGTATTTTTACTGGCAGCCAGTAAAAAATAGGCACTTTTCTCCTGCCAATAAATGCCAGTGACAGGGAAAGGTTGCCAGTAAAAAATATGTCTGTGACCAGGGCTTTTTTCCTCAAACAATAGGTGCTGGAACTCAACCACGACCCCCCAAAACCCCTCCCCAACACACACCCTCCAAATCGCATCAAATAGTGGGTTTGGTCAGATCTTACAAGCAGTAGAAGGGTCAGAAAGTGGCATTAAATACCAGGATTGCATTATATACAGAGTGCAGAGCTGTCACTTGTAAACACAGAAACCAGACTTCTGTGTTTACAAGTGATTGTGGTGAGCAGGCACCAAAGGGTCTGAGCCAGAGAGGGGTGGAACTGAGTTCCACCAAGTTCCCCATGAAAAAAAGCCCTGGCTGTGACGCTTGGCCCGTGTGTTCGGGCAGTTCTGGCAGGGGGCGGGTCTGGAGGAAGCAGTGCCTGAGCATTTCGTGTGATATCATAGTGGAAGGGAGCTGAGCAGAGTGACCGGAACCTTGTGTGAGCAAGGCAAGCTGGGAGTGGGACTGTCAGTGCTGTCTGGACTGAAATGGACTGAAGGGACCATCTGGTGAGGACAGAAACTGTCACTGTGACTCAGGAGGGGACGTGTCGTATCGGTGTCATCATCATCTGTGCTGCTGTACACTGCTGTCAGTGTCACCGGGAGAGTCAATTTCACGTGTGTGTGCACCTGCCCATTTTCACTTCTTTTCCTCCGGAGTCCTGTCCCTGAGCTACTTACTCTACTTACTAGTAAATCTATCGTATTTAATATCGTAAAATAAAATAAAATAAAAAGCCTTAATATTTACCTTAAGTCACATTGCTAATTGCATATTATATTGTTTGTAGCCTAAATACTAAAATGTGCGCTAAAAACTGTAATTTTGTAACTTTTGGAAACGGCAGTAAAAACGTGGCTGTGCCAGTAAATTTTGGATGTTGTGTCAGTAAATTTGAATCTGGTAGGTTGGCAACACTGCTTAGGATCTAGATCTATCCAGGCATCTGCACAGCCACAAAATTATAGAACAGTTTTTGCCTTACACCAGAGGAGAGAACGATGAATGCTAATTAGTTGTGTATTTATTGTAAGGAAAAAATACATAAAAAAAAAATCCCTAGCACTCTATCATCCCAATCATCTAAACCCGGACAAATAAATAGCAATGAACAAATGAAAAGAGGTAGCCCCACCCTGGTTAAGAAACCTTTTTTTCCCAAGGAACTAGAGAGGCTGCCAATACTAACCTTTGCTTTGAAAATACAAATTCCCTGTCATACATATCCAGGGGTTTCAATACTATCTAAGTCACTGACCTCGAGCAGGTATACAAAAAAAGAAGTTCGGATTCCACTCTAACTTGGAGGAGGTCACCAAGGGCAGTCACCCTCTTTCTGTCAGTGTAGGTTTGTTTTTGTTTTTAAAAAAAATGTACAGTAACACCCAAGAAATGGACACTTGTTCTAGGCAATTGATGCCCTCAGTGTGTGCCTAAACCAAATACAAGAAAATCTAAAAGTATCAGCTGTTCAACTATCTGGATGCTGGAGAGTATTTGTAATGTTCACTTGCTGTAATTGCCCCACCCACATGCACCTTTCCACTAATAGTTATAAAATAATTAGAGTCAATGTTTATTTGGTTGATCGCTCTTCTTGTTTCTGTCACTAGTGTATTCTTATATCACTAAAGCATTGATGCACATGGATGTGTCTATTAATATGAATGGTTCAGTCCCTCAGTCCAGTATTGAAGGACCTTAACCACTTCAGGACCGCCTCCTGCACATTTACGTCGGCAGAATGGCAGGGCTGGGCAAAAGCACGTACCGGTACATCCCCACGACCCGGTCCTGAGCTCCGTGACCGCGGCCGCGGGACCAGCGGACCCGATCACCGCTGGTGTCCCTCGATCGGGTCACAGAGCTGAAGAACGGGGAGAGGTCTGTGTAAACAAACCTCTCCCCGCGCTTCCTACACTGCCTGTCATTGATCGGCTGTTCCCTGTCATCGGGAAAGCCGATCAGTGACGTCAGACGTAAAGCCACGCCCCCCTACTGTAAAAAAACACACACGTCACAGACCTAACCCCTCCCCGCCCCCTAGTGGTTAACTTTCACTGCCAGTGTCATTTATACAGGAATCAATGCATTTAAATAGCATTGATTGCTGTATTAATGACAATGGTCCCAAAAATGTGTCAAAAATGTCCGATGTGTCCGCCATAATGTCGCAGTCACAATAAAAATCGCTGATCGCCGCCATTACTAGTAAAAAAAAAAATATTAATAAAAATGCTATAAAACTATCCCCTATTTTGTAAACACTATAACTTTTGCGCAAACCAATCAATAATCACTAATTGCGATTTTTTTTTACCAAAAATATGTAGAAGAATACATATCGGCCTAAACTGAGGAAAAAAATGTTTTTTTTTATATATTTTTTGGGGATATTTATTATAGCAAAAAGTTAAAAATATTGCATTTTTTTCAAAATTGTCGCTCTATTTTTGTTTATGGCGCAAAACATAAAAACCGCAGGGGCGATCAAATACCACCAAAAGAAAGCTCTATTTGTGGGAAAAAAAGGACGCCAATTTTGTTTGGGAGCCACATCGCACGACCGCGCAATTGTCAGTTAAAGCGACGCAGTGCCAAATCGCAAAAAGGGGCCTGGTCCTTTGGCTGCAAATTGGTCCGGGGCTAAAGTGGTTAAGAGGTATGGGTTAGTGTGATCCAGAGCGCATAAATTCCTACTTACTCTGCTTTCTCTGGTTCTGGTTCTGGCTCTTCTTCTGCTGTTGGTTGTGGCTGCTCAGAACCATCCAAATGTTGGATTTCATCATCCTAAAGGAAAACACAAGCATTTCCAGCTTTTTATCACTACACAATCTACCCATTTCCAAGTCATATTACTTACATAAAAATATACGTATTGCTTACATAGAAGGTAAATATTAATCTTATCAGATTTCCTTCAGCGTACTTACTCCAAATTTCCTCTTCAAGATGGGTGATCCCTCTGGAGTTGGTGGTTCTACAGGAGTGGTTTCTCCCATATCACCCAGGCCGCCAGGGGCATCTGGAGCACTGAGTTTATAGTGTCCACCATCTTTCTTTAGTTCCAGCCCAAATATGTCTGCCCCTTCTTCTTGCACTTCTTCTTTGCCTGCATCAGTGAAGTCCGTTGAATCACCAGCCTCAGGTAATTCATCGCTGACCACCACAGGAAGACCATCTCCGTGAACTTCATCTTGTGTAGGATCTGGCATACTAGCCAAGAGTTCAGTCACAGTTAACTTCTGAGCTCCTTCTACCAGGCTGCCTCCAAACAATGTGTGCCATAACAAGAAGAAGATGCCTTTGCAGACACTGTAGATGAAGTGAAGGGTTCCGATAAAGAGAGTCCAGAGGAAGGAGGCAATAGCCATGACCATTTCCTTTATTGTCATCTTCTTGATCTGTAGAAAATTAAGAATGCATGTTAATACTTTTAAACACAGCATATCACTGAATTTACACTACCCCATTCAAAATTTCCAGCGAATTAACATATTTTTGGCTATATTTTTAAACACTGACTCTGTGATTTACTTTACTTTTATGGTCTTCGCTACAGTGAGAGAAAAAAGTATTTGATCCCCTGCTGATTTTGTACGTTTGCCCACTGACAAAGAAATGATTAGTTTATAATTTTAATGGTAGGTTTATTTTAACAGAGACAGAATAACAAAAATATCCAGAAAAACGCATTTTAAAAAAGTTATAAATTGACTTGCATTTAAATGAGCGAGGAGGAGACTCAGGAAGACAATAGCGAATATTAATTTGCTATTGTCACACAGCTGGGTGGGCTCAGGGTGCAGTGCTTTGCGCCCCCGAGCCCACCCTTTTTTGAAGCCAATTAGAGCCTCAGGCTCTAATCACGTGCTCCAAAAAAAAAACCCTATTGAAATCCATGCGTCCGGAACCATGCATGTAGATTAGGGGGCGGCCCCTAGAAATAAGTATTTGATCCCCCATTAATCAGCAAGATTTGTGTCTCCCAGGTGTCTTCTATACAGGTAATAAGCTGAGATTAGGAGCACTCTCTTAAAAGGAGTGCTCCTAATCTCAGCTTGTTACCTGTATAAAAGACACCTGTCCACAGAAGCAATCAATCAGATTCCAACCTCTCCACCATGACCAAGGCCAAAGAGCTGTCCAAGGATATCAGCGACAAGATTGTAGACCTACACAAGGCTGCAATGGGCTACAAGACCATCGCCAAGCAGCTTGGTGAGAGGGTAACAGTTGGTGCGATTATTCGCAAATGGAAGAAACACAAAATAAGTGTCAATCTCCCTCGGTCTGGGGCTCCGTACAAGATCTCACCTTGTGGAGTTTCAATGATCATTAGAACTACACGGGAGAATCTTGTCAATGATCTCAAGGCTGGGACCATAGTCACCAAGAAAACAAATAGTAACACACTAGGTTGTGAAGGACTGAAATCCTGCAGCACCCACAAGGTCCCCCTGCTCAAGAAAGCATATGTACAGGCCTGTTTGAAGTTTGCTAATGAACTTTTGAATGATTCGAGGAGAACTGGATGAAAGTGTTGTGGTCAGATGAGACCAAAATCTAGCCTTTTTGGCATCAACTCAACTCGCCATGTTTGGAGGAGGAGGAATGCTGCCTATGACCCCAAGAACACCATCCCCACCGTCAAACATGGAGGTGGAAACATTATGCTTTGGGGGTGTTTTTCTGCTAAGGAGACAGGACAACTTCACTGCATCAAAGGAACGATGGACGGGGCCATGTTTCATCAAATCTTGGGTGAGAACTGCTTTCTCTCAGCCAGGGCATTGAAAACGGGTCGTGGATGGGTATTCCAGCATGACAATGACCCAAAACACACAGCCAAGGCAACAAAAGAGTGGCTCAAGAAAAAGCTGTGACAGACCTAGCCGGGACAGAGGCTGTTGGAGGGGACTGAATGCGAGCCTATTGCCTTGTGATTACGGGCCCTGGCATTTGGGGGAACGGTGCTCTTTGTGAGCTGTATGCCTGGGGACCGCTCAGCTGGTTTTACTTGGATTTAGGTCCATGCTGGCCCCCCCAAGACACATAGACTGGATATATATGTATATAATGTGTCTTGTCCTAGGCATTATGGGACACACACTGTCAGATGCTAACCCAGCCAGCTTGTCTGTTGCCGTGTGTAATGTAGATGAGGCTGGTCTGGCTTGTAAGGAGTATTCCACACAATGTTGTTGTGCTAATCAGCCCTGTGTTAATGTTTATGGTAATGTCTGTTGAATAGTCATTCAAACGAGCTAGGAGCCTTAAAGTCCTACCCTGAAAAGTCTTCTCTCAGTCAACTAGTCTGGGTCAAGGATTAAGATAATTAGCTCATGCTAATTAAGTTAGGTGTGAGTCATCTGGCTGTATAAAATTGTGTGACATGTCAAATAAAGATCATTCCTGATGTACCCTACACTGGTGTTGTCTGGTGACTGGGTGGGCTAAAGGGTCTTGGATTGTGTGGTACCGGACGGAGGAAGCATTTACGGCGGACATCTTGAGTACGGGGTCCATCACAATTGGTGGCAGCAGTGGGATCGTGCTTCCTTGTCGTGAACACATCCAAACCATCACCTGGATCCAAGGCTCGGATAGCAGAGGTACAGATACGTCATGGAAGAGGAATTCGGGAAGGAGGTTGCGAGAGATGCGGATACAGCACAGAGGGTCAGTATCGGTGCAGGTCCTGCTGGGATGGTATGATTCTGTCCGCCTACAACTCTGGAAAGAAGCGCTAGCCTGTGAGCAGCGACACCAAGGAAAAGTTCTCCCCTCCATCCATGTAAGGTACTGGTCGCAGTATGAAGTACGAATGCTGTTATTGGGGGAACAACCGAAGCAGGAGTGGACAGCTGAGTTAAGCAGGCTGATCCGGGCAGAAATGCGTTTGGACGAGTGCTACAGAGCCCTCCGGTGGTATGTAGCCCAAGTGTGCCCGTGGACAGGGGATGACAGGCCCACGGAAGGCTTTGATTATAATGGCCTGGGATTGTTGTACTGGAGGCTGTCCGAGGACCCCGACTTTGGGAGTGATCTGGAGTGGCGTTTGGAGGAAATAATGGAGCACAGAGAGCAAAGATTGAACATCTCGGAAGTGCTCTGGGTACAGGAAGATTTGGAGTTCCTGGCCGCTCAGGAATGGGAGCTTGAGATCGCCTACATACAGCTGCTAGACTGTGCTCAGCAGCAGGGTGGGGCTCCCTTTGCCTGGGACTATCAGGAAATACCGGCAGACAGCTCTGAAATCCTGGCTGAAGAGTCGGCAATGTGGCATAGTAACAGAGTGCTTTGCCCACCTGCCCCTGCAGCTATGGACGGGGAGGTCTTATGGCGGATGCAGCAAGTGCTGACTGACCTTGACAAACCTGTTACTGCACAAAACGAGGTTGGATGGAGGAATATGCCTGTCCAGCAGCATGCAAGAGAATCGGCAGTGGAAACTCTGGAGATTGCCGTCCCCAAACCTGAAGTGCTGACAACAGGGCAGAGCTCTGCTAACTTCTGCCCAGCATCAACAGCAGTATCTGGGGAGTTACAAGGAACTTCCCCAGCTGAAGCGCTGGTCACCGGACAGAGGGTCCAAGACCTCTGCCCCACACCTGTGTCAGTTTTGGAGGCTCAGGGTGAGAAGGTGGCGATCACTTCCCAGCAGCAGATACAGGGGGAGAAGGGAGAGGAGGTGTTTGTTGTCCCTCCTCAACAGTCGGCCAGGGTGGAGAAAGCGATCTTTCCTCCCCAGCAAAGATCCGTGCACCTGGGAGACAATACCACAGACATGTCATCCCAGCAGCCAGATGAGGGAATGGAAAAGGAAGCAGCCGGCTCCCCTTCCCAATGGCAGCTACACAATTTGGGAGTGGAGGAAGCCAGCCTTCTGCCCCAACGGTTAACCAGAGCGGAGGATGTGGAGTCCCCAGCAGAAGTGCTGGCAACAGGGCAGAGTGCTACCCACCTCTGTCCAGCACCAGCAACAGCTGCGGAGTTCCAGGGAGCTGGGGCAGTCAGCCTCTCTCCCCAACAGTTAGCTGGAGGAGATGATGTAGGGAAGCTCCTACACCCAGCTGAACTGCTGGCAACGGAACAAAGTGCTGCTGGCCTCTGCCCACAACTAACAGAGGGCAGATTTCCTGTAAAGGGGGATGGGACTGCAGTCCCCACCTGTATACCCCCGGGATGCTGGGCGGTCGGCCCAAATCCCCAACAGCATGACGGAGTGATCCCAGTCACCCTGTCTTCTCTCCAGCGGCTGAAAAGACTCCAGGGGAGAAATGTGACAGACCTAGCCGGGACAGAGACTGTTGGAGGGGACTGAATGCGAGCCTATTGCCTTGTGATTACGGGCCCTGGCATTTGGGGGAACGGTGCTCTTTGTGAGCTGTATGCCTGGGGACCGCTCAGCTGGTTTTACTTGGATTTAGGTCCATGCTGGCCCCCCCAAGACACATAGACTGGATATATATGTATATATAATGTGTCTTGTCCCAGGCATTATGGGACACACACTGTCAGATGCTAACCCAGCCAGCCTGTCTGCTGCCTTGTGTAATGTAGATGAGGCTGGTCTGGCTTGTAAGGAGTATTCCACACAATGTTGTTGTGCTAATCAGCCCTGTGTTAATGTTTATGGTAATGTCTGTTGAATAGTCATTCAAACGAGCTAGGAGCCTTAAAGTCCTACCCTGAAAAGTCTTCTCTCAGTCAACTAGTCTGGGTCAATTATTAAGATAATTAGCTCATGCTAATTAAGTTAGGTGTGAGTCATCTGGCTGTATAGAATTGTGTGACATGTCAAATAAAGATCATTCCTGATGTACCCTACACTGGTGTTGTCTGGTGACTGGGTGGGCTAAAGGGTCTTGGATTGTGTGGTACCGGACGGAGGAAGCATTTACGGCGGACATCTTGAGTACGGGGTCCGTCACAAAAGCACATTGAGGTCCTGGAGTGGCCTAGCCAGTCTCCAGACCTTAATCCCATAGAAAATATGTGGAGGGAGCTAAAGGTTCGAGTTACCAAACGTCAGCATCAAAACCTTAATGACTTGGAGAGGACCTGCAAAGAGGAGTGGAACAAAATCCCTCCTGAGAGGTGTGCAAACCTGGTGGCCAACTACAAGAAACGTCTGACCTGTGTGATTGCCAACAAGGGTTTTGCCATCAAGTACTAAGTTATGTTTTGCGAAAGGGTTTTTTTTTTGTTGTCATTCTGTCTCTCACTGTTAAAATAAACCTACCATTAAAATTATAGACTGATCATGTTTTTTGTCAGTGGGCAAACGTACAAAATCAGCAGGGGATCAAATACTTTTTTCCCTCACCTTTGGATTTTAATTCACTTTCAGACTGTCCTTTAGGAGTACAATCACATCATTTTTGCCCTTCAACATTGCAAAAACCTACAGGATTCTATTACATTCTTAAATAGCATAAGTAGAGGCTTTCCCACTGATTTCTCAAAACCGTGGATAAATGCTGTGCTATGAGTGATGTTAGAAAAAAGTTAGATCTCATGAATTACACTTTACCTACAAAGTGCCCCCTCTGACAACACATATATGCAGTATGTTAACTTATATATGTTTGTGCCCCTGCACTATGGCAGGAATATCGTATCAGAACTAACCACCTCAGCACAATAGAGAGATGTATTGACTCTTCACAGACTCACAGATTTAAACAATCCCAAACCTTCCTGCTGCTCCCCATATATTTTTGGCAACGTCAAAATGGGTTTCCAAGTCACAGTATATACATAATCTAGGAACTGGCAATTCTACCTTCTATAGGTAAAAATTCTATATCATTCATTATACATTCTCTTTGAAACAATAGCCCACACTTCTGAATGCTAATTGCTTTCACAAAAAATTGAATGTATAAATTACATTTATTCTACAAAATGTAAAATGCTGAAACTGCTTCTACAAGGTGCACTGCAGATGCTAGGAGCTAGGTACAGACTTCTGGCAGTATACTGACCCCATACACTTTGGTGGAATTGTGATACAAATCTTAGCTGCTAGAAACTGACCTGTTCCTTCAACAAGCTGGAAGGCCATCTACCATGGTCATTGTGGGCAAGGTTCAAATGTCATCATGTGACCAGAAATCAGAGTCAAATTACACTGCTTCCCCTATATTAAAATGCTGAATCATCAGGTGCAGACTTGTACCACATAGCACCCCATCTACAAATGGTATGAATGACTTGTCACATGGTACATCTCTTTTGAATTTTTTGTGGCAGACATTAGGTGACATATTAAAGATACAGATATCTATGACTGTCCCCAAGACACTTGCTACCTTCCTATGGGACATTGCCTGTTTTTATTGTGGTGGCTGTTTTTATTTCATGGTGGGTATATAATGTGGTCTCAGCGCCACATGAAATCTGGTATTGTAAATAGATTGGAGCTCCTGGAAACATGGGATAGGAACCCTAGTTTGTGCATCTGCTGTGTTCCATAAAACCACATTAATTGTCAGCAAGACATCAATAATAACCCATTAGCCATTATACGATTTGTTAGTTTTTTTACAAGTCACAGGAATTACAGTAAAATGTTAATCACCTTTCGATACTGTCTTCTGAGGTTCTTGTAGGTAAACATCTTGAAGAAATTGATCACATTGTTCATAAATTCTACAAAAGCAGATGAAGCTTCTGGAGGAGCAGACCCATTCTCACCCTCTTCGCCTTCTCCAGCTCCTTCTCCTCCATCATCTTCATCTTCATCCTCTGCCTTTTCTTCTTCAGGTTCAGAAATCTGTGAGGCAATCTGCATCTCAAATATGGTGTCCTCGCAGAAGTTAACAAAGAGCTCCATCTTCTCAGACTCACCACCTTCATTGACCACATCAAAGATGAACTGACGTTTAGACTCTTTAACCTGAGGCATCTCCCATTGGGTTTTATTGGCCTCGCTGATTTCAAAGTATATTCTCTCTATCTTCTTGCCTGCTCCCATAATTTCAATTTTGCCTAGATAAGGTTTAAAGTAGTTTATTATACAATCTGCTAGCTCCAGGAAGTTATGTAGTCTTGTGTCATGAGGGACATGCTCTGATAAGTTGGTTAGTAAAACTGCCACATTGAAACCAATGTCTTTAGCTGGCTCTTGGAAGCGGTCGGCAAACTCTTCGAAGTTGATCATTTCATTCTCATCAGCTTCAGAGCAGGACAGGAGGAACTGGATCTCAGATGTTGTGTACTGCTTTTGACTGTCCATTGCTTTCTGGAAATCTTTTTTAGATATCAGACCTCGAGGATCTGTGACATAGTCTCTGCAAAAAACAATGTGTGTTATAAATATCAGCATGTCGCTCATAATTTCTTTCAATTAGTTTGAGGATGGAAGAATAAAACACCAGTTTTACCTAAAAGCATCAGAGGCCACTATATCCTTTAGTTTGAGGAACATATCGAAGAATTTAAGGATCATTTCAACATTGCTTGAAGACTCTACAAGCATGTCCACCATCTGGCGAGCGATTGTTCCATTGACCACATTACCTACATGAAATGGAAACATATTGTTAAATATATACTTTTTTACAGGGTATTTGTATAGAGGTTTGAAGATACCAATAATATTCTTCCTGTACAGCTTCCATAAACTATGGCTAGCCCAGAAATGTTAACCAATGGATGTTGTTACTGGAGCCTTTAGTGCTAAATCGTCAAGTTGCATTAAAACACATTGACATATACTACCAGTGCTGTCAATCTCTAGAGGAAATGTTTCACTATTACCATTTTCACTCCCAGAAATACTCCCTAAGCCAGCAGCATGCTAGATTGTACAGATCTTCGATATATGCCCCAACCTAATTATTGCCAGTATCCAGCTCATATTTTTTTTATCAGATTGTGGAAATGTTACAATTTAAATTAAGGTCATCTGTTGTCTGTGTCTTCCTGCCCCAAGACCATGATTCCTTCTTGCCTTAGTGCCACAGTGGACAAAAAGTGGGGGGAATTCTCCCAAATAGATTCACAGACATCAATAAAAACTCAACAGAAGTTATTACTTTAATAACCAACAAAAAGTTGTATGTGCAATTAGGCTTTGTTTGTATTTTAAATTACAAGGCCTGGACAAAAAAAATCTCTAGATTTAAAAGCCATGTGCACATATGAAAGGGTTAACAAACCCAGATCTGTGTATGCACATTTTCTACTTAAACTAATTTTCCCATCTCTGCAACCAAATGTCTAATGAAAATACCACTTCATCAAATTCTGTGGTGTAAGATTACTGCAGGATGGTCCATTAGAAAATACCTCCTGTACATATACTGTTAACAAAAGTAAAGCTATAAGAAGCTGCATTCCCTGAAGGTTTCTGACACAATTCATAAGACCTTCCAAATAGACATGTGCAATTCGTTTAGTTACGAATTCGTCTTCCGTTCAAATTCATTATATTCTTTCATTCGTAATCGTACGAATGAACGAATGGTTTACTAAAAATACTAACGAAAAACGAACTATCGAAAAGAACGAATATGAAAAAAAACGAAAATACGAAATAATTAAATTAGAAAACAACGAAACTACGAAAGAATGAAAATCCGAAAAACGAAAACGGAAACAACGAAAATACCGAACAAAGATTCAAAAATAACGAAAATCAAAATGAATGAAAAATCAAAATTACAAATATTCGGAGAAAAGGAAATCAAAACAACGAAAATACAAAATAACGAAAATTCTGCTGATCGAGAATTCGAAAGAACGAATGTTAGTTCTGATTCTGAAATATTCCATCCAGAGTCCAGATAGGGTGTGGTTAGTTCGTAGGCACTGTTTTGGTGGATTTTTGAGTTAAGTTCTGACTTGTGAGAGAGAAATTCTTTGTTTCTTAAACATATAAATAGCATACACATTACGTAAAATTATGAATTATGCTCCGATTACGAATCTACGAAAACAATGTTACGAAAGTATGAATAAATCAATCTCACGAAAGTACGAATGTAATTAAATCTACGACAATACGAATTTCGAATCAACGAAAATTAAATTAACGGAAATACGAATCATTTCAAATCAACGAAAATATAGCTCTTAAATATAGCAAAAATACGAATGCGTCCGAATACGAAATATAACGAAAATACGAATTTCGAATAAACGAACATATGAATCAACGAAAAAATAACTCTTACGAAAATACGAACGAGTCCGAATAGGAACACCGACGACTTACGAAATTACGAATCGTTACGAATCAACGGAAATGAACAGAAACGAAACTAAACAAATTTTTCTATTGTGCACATGTCTACTTCCAAACACATCCAGCTGCTCTTCCAGAAGACAAATATTAAATATGTGATATTTACAAGGATTACCGGTTTGGCATTGATCCTATGTGCCCATTTTTGATGAATCCGCCCTGTTCAGAACAGTTTTTCTCAATCATGGTTAATCATGTACCATCATAACAATCGTTGTATCCAAGTACCAGATCACCTTTTATACATGACCAAATGCTTTAAACCATACTGGCAGTAACTCATCCACAAACATCCAATCAGAAATTCACCTTCCTCAAAAATGGTACTGGAGCACATGAAACAGACACATCTTGTGAGGATTTAGAACCCTTTCACACTGTTACGACTTGTCCCACGATTTGGGACTGCAAAGTAGCACAACAAGTCGTTCCCCATGATATCCAATGACAGCCATTCATATTAGTACGACTTCAAGTCGTTCCGACTTCAAAGAAGTCCCTGCACTACTTTGGTCCGATTTTGATGCCACTTACACAGGCATTCCTTGGAATCATGGCAAAATCACGGTAAAATCGCGTGACTTTGAAGTCGCACAAGTTGAAAGGGGCCTTAGTCAGCATTCGTCCTCTAGTGTTTGACTCTGGTAGTTTTGGAGACCTGGGTTCAGTATACAACACATGCCTATTAATGTTTAATAAGAGTGAAGCATAATCACCTTCCAGAAGGGAGAGCAGCATGACTACCATGTCCTTCTGAAGGTCCAACAATTCCTTCAGCAGCCCAATTTGACTGGAGTCCTGGAAAAAAGGCACAGCAACACAACAGTCTTGAGTACAACTTACTAGTCTAATATTTTTATGTGTCACATCTCAACCCCTGATTCAGATTGGAAGTGATAAAAGGCTTCTAGTAAAATCCAACATAAGCAGACATTTTGCTGTATTAAGTACGAGGGGGATGGGCTTCATTCAAATATTTGTGAGGCAGGTATGTAGTCATATTTTGCATATGTAGTATGAATGAATATAAAATATAATATGACTGCTTGCTGTGAGGCAATAGAGACTAAAGCAAAGTCTTCAGACACTGTTAAACAGTGATGAACAGGTCCAATGTCATCATCTCAATGCCCTTTTGGGCACTAAACTAGCAAGTACTACAAGGTGTGGCAGTGACTATGATTGTGCAGTTTTGGAAATATGCATTCATGTAATAAAATCAATAAAAAGGGTATAGCATAGCTGACAAGAACATAATTTTATTATACAAATGTTTGGAAAAGTATTTAAAAAAAAAAAATGACCAGTACAATGATGGATCTCCATCTTACCTCTGGATAGAAGCGACTCTTGAAATGATCCTTGTATGCAGGGCAATAAAAACACACTTTTTAAACACTATGGCTATTACTCCCTGTAGTTGTATAAAGTGCTCCTCTGCTCCCAGTAAGAAAAAAACCAAAAGATCAAATTTTTTGGTTTGTTGAAATTTACTACTCACTTTCTTAACATCTTGGAGATGTTTCTAATTAACTTCAAGCAATACTGAAATAGCTAATATCTATTGATAAAATTCTCCTATCGTTGGCAGTAACACCTAAGCTTTCAATAATTTTTCACTATACCAGAAGCTGATTGGTTGCCATGAAGTATTGCACATTGCTGTATTTTTACATTTTTGAGCTTATTGAAAGTGAACCTATAACTTTGTCCATTTAGGACAAAACAACAGGTTCTCTTGATGGTCCACTCCATCTAGTAGTTATACTTGCCTGCCCAACACTCTGCCATTACCCTACTTGCATGCTAAAGCCCTAATTACAACATCCTTTTGTAACCTCCTTGTCTGCCTGTGTTGGCGCTAACAAAGAACCACGGACCTTTCACTGCCGCATTTGTCAGTGCTTGGCCCATCAGGTGAATGGATTCTCATACCTGAACATATCAGGCATTTCAAAACTTTTTGGCTGGCAAATGGGGTGAGTGGGGACCACAGAGAAGGTAAGCATCTTCAACAAAGGGGGTGGGCTAATAGTTGAACCTGTTACTTTTTCTCGATTGGGCAAAGTAAACGATTTACAGTACTTTAGGTACAACAATCCAAAGCAACCAATCAAACTTAATCATCTGACAACCTAACTACAGAAAACGAAAAGCTTCCTGGTTGCTGTGGTTTACTACACAGATTTACATTGCCTCATTATCTATCACAGTACTTTGATGTTTAGCGTAATATGCAAAACACTACTAAGATAATTCTTAGTGAGCACAACTGCTTTTGTTTTTTCTGAAACCTTCAGACTAAACTGGTTCTTCCAAAATTGGCTAAAGATATCTCCCAGACTAGAAAATACCTACACATGATCCACTGATATCATATACATAATACCTGAGCTTTCTTTGCTGTGATGGGACTACCTTCATATATCTGCACCTTACTACCTCGGGAAAGATAACAAAAAAAAAAAAACTGTATGCCAGTACAGCTACTTGCTACATATTGTAGTCTACTGGAAATCTACTACTATCAGCAGGAATTGTCCCCATCAATCATCTCATGCTGACAATGAGATGCCCATTAATTTTAAAAAGTCTACAATCTTCTCTCATAAAGGTTTATCAAGACTTGGTCAAAGGAAGCTTCCTCCGCTAATTTATAACTGTTAAGAAAGGTTTTCCCTACCTTTGGGAAGTCTTAGCTGCAGGAGTACGAGAGACGAAAGGCACACCAGCAATGAAGGGGTTAAGCACGGAGGGGTGAGGAAGGCAGTTTAAAGTGTCTTCTCTTTCCCTGCCTCTCCACCCCAGACATTGTGCTACAGTAAAAGATGCTGCATGGAACAGACAGACAGATACCATGAGAGGGGAGGAGAAAGAGGGAGAGAGATGTGGTGTATAGTGACTAACCAGCTTGGGATCCACTTGTTCCCTGGCTGCATGAGATGCCAGTATGTTCTGTATAGGCCTCAAATGGTTACCTATGTTCATTATACCTACCCTAACACAGGGGTCTCCAAACTTTCTAGACAAAGGACCAGTTTACTGTCCTTCAGACTTTAGGAGGGCCAGACTGTGGCCATGAGAAGTAAAAAATGTCAGAGCATCGGTGAGAGTGAACAATCCCCCACCATTGGTGTCATTGGGAGGAATTGTACCCCATCATTAGTATCATTGGTCCCCATTGTTGATGTCATTGGTAAGAATTGTGCCCCATCATTGGTGTCATTGGGAGTAACTGTGCCCCATCATTGGTGTCTTTGGTAGGAATTGTGCCCCATTGTTGGTGTAATTGGGAGAAATTGTGCCCTTTGTTGGTGTCAGTGAATAAAATAGTGACCCAAGGGCCGGATAAAAGCAAGCAAAGGGCCCCAACCAGCCCCCAGGCCACAGTTTGGAGACCACTGCCCTAACACATAGGTGCTCAAGATATGCATTATTTGGGTTGCACCCCACAGTCTCATCCCAGTGCTAAACACCAGAGCAGGTACCAAGACTTGGGTTCACCCAAACTGCTGACATGACTAGGATTACTCTGTCTCTCCTCTTCCTTCCTCCCCCCTGTGACTGACAAATGTCAAAAAGAGGCAATTCACAATGAAAGCAATGAGATCACCCCAAAAAAAGCGGGCAATGCCCAAACGACTCCGTACTGTCACACGGCTGCTGGCAAAACAAGGGGGAAGATGGGTATGATAAGGGAAATTGACAGAGAGAGAGAAAAAGAAGGAGAAAAATAAAGAAATAGGAGGATGAAAGTTAAAGATAGGATGGCAGAGATATGAAGGACAAAGAGCACTCTGTAGAAAAAGTCCTACTACAAACCATCAACAGGTAGCTGATCAGAAGGCCTGAACCAATTACAAACTACCCACTTTGTGATGGGGACTTTTTTATATTGGATAAAAAATGAGGATTCTCTATTATCATAACTTATTATATTGTAAGTGGTGTATATCTGAAAAGGCATACATTTGCATCATCCCTCTCAGTTTTCCTCTTTTGTGGCCTTGAGGAGCTCAAGGAGACCCCGTCACCAAACCATTTCATCAAACATTTTACTATAAGATTCAATGTGCACAAACATATTTTAGGCATGTTATTAACTGTAAATGCCTCCTTTGTGTAGACATACAAAAGCCCTGGGACAGCTGCTGGGTACCATCATTTTGGATGTGACATCAGCAGCCCTAGCAGACTCGGAGCTGTCACTCAATTGACACGCTATAGTATTCTTCTTCCCCAGCTGCTAAAAAATGTTGTGTAGGGTGGTAAAGGGAGATGTAGAGATCCTGGGTCATCACAGACACTAATTATTATCACAGAAGAGGAGAGGATTATGATGTGCAAGGTGGAAGAGGAGTATGCAAGGGAATTGACTGTTCTAAAGTAGTAAATTTGTTACTGATTTTAGATACACTTTGTAAGTTCTATAAAACATTTTGTTTATGAAAAGGAGAAATTATGAAAATAAGCATATAAAAGACTTGGTTTGTGGTTTGTTTTGTGCTTATAACTAATTTTTTTAATTGGTGACAGGGTCTCTGAAGAAATATATAACCTAAACCTGCTTGCAAAGAACTTTCCTAAAGTGTCTCTATATCTGGCAGTCAAAGGGCATGTTTTGAACCAACGGAGGCTACCTGGGTTTTGAATGGGTTTACTTTTTCTGGTGGCATCCAGGAAAACCAAGGCTGAACTTCAACAAAAATTTTTTTAATGGCACTTGAGTACATTTCATAGACTAAAGATAAGCTAAATGAAGACCAATGATAAAAAAGTTGATATTCAAAGTTTGTTCCCCCTCACAGTAGGATAAGGGAAAGTCATACTTTTGTAATTGGTTTCTTGAAGGCACTGAAACAGGCAAGGTAAGTGGGAGCAACCACAACGCCTAAGGAACAGAGTTGGAAAGTATGGCAGGAAGATCTCACTGTTGAAGAATCCATAGCGTATAAGAAGCCAGGGGATAACCAAGTCCACCATGCTCTGCCCATAACTATTATTTTAGTTATAATTTTTTTTTTAGCTATATACTTATATGATGTCTGCCAAAATACGTAGGTATGCATTTCTCTGCTATCAAAGTGGTTCCTTGCTAATCACTGGCCTATGAACCCTTTGAAGTAATATGGAGAGTACTGGCACGGGATGGACACAGTTATCCAATATTCGCTATGAAAGGCCCACAGAGTAAATCACTGCCTATATCCCAGTTCAGAAAACTGCCACTTTAACTAGCACTTTTCTGACAAGAGGAGAGATAGAATATGAAGGCACTAGATGAAATCATAAGGAGGACAGAGTGAATCAGTCTGTGAGAACAAAGACAAAGGAAGATGGAGCGACAGACACAAAGACGGGAAGGGAGCACGTCTAGCTCAGACACTATAAGGAAACGCAGCCGTGCCACAGAGAAATATTCTTACGCCATTTCGTAGTCCTCCATTTTGGGGCATCTGTTATGTATTAGAATAAAAGTATTATTCAGAATCACTCCACACCAAACTTTATTACACTGCTACCCAACTGAGTTACAAAGGAAATGAACCTCAGCTGTAACTCGAGAGTGCCTACTGATATGGGCAACACACATTTGTAATAAAGGTCTTCATACATAAGCTTGCACTCTCTGAAGGCTGACCATCCCATGCTGCAATATAAGGAGACACTCACATTCATCAGATCAACTGCAATCTTATCTTAGCGAGCAACACTTGCATTCCTTGAACATGCAGCTACGGAAAGCACTCACATGTTATTCACACACATAAGAATTAAAGTGTATTTTTCTTCTTTTTTTTTTTTTTTTTTTTAATTTTGGATAGAGTAGAGAAGGTTTGAAGACTGTGTCCCCGCTAGAGAGTCAACCTCTCTATTTACTGATGACCATTGTTAGTGGGACAGTAAGTAATGGGAAATTCAATATTTAACAGTTGACACTGGAACAAGAGGTGAGCAGAAATCTTCCTATGTAAACACTTGTTCTGGTATCAACTGACTAAGAAGGAATTTATACTCACTTTGGAGAAATATTCTCTCACTTCCTGGTGTGCCTCCATGACAGAAAGTGAAAGGAAATCACCCAAATAGGTATTCAGGCAACAACAAAAATTTGGAATGGTCTTAGATATAGCAGTCAACAAAGGAAAGCCAATACATTTTGGGGGCTAAGACAGTCATCCTTTATCAGGGCTGAGAAGTGGGAGTTCTAAAGTCCGGAGTGCGTTGAGTGCCATTAGTGTCAGGAAATTTCTATGCCTCATAAGAGCCAGTTATCATTTGCCTTGGCTATTGGGTTATCATTTGTCTTTGAAGATTTCTACAAGAAACACCTGTAAGGCCACGGTATGGGTGGTGAGCTGCCAACTAACCCACAAACCAATACCAGGACACATCCCCACCAAAACTCTCTATGAATCCACCACTCCTTCTTTGTACTATTACACAGACAAGAAAAATTATAAATGTGACAGATTAAACCATTCTTTATTCTAACCAAAACACAAAAAAAAGTTTAGAACAGATACACTTTAACTTTCTGAAGAGCATACATTCCATAATGTACAGTATACATACGTAAAAATCCAATTATAATGTAATGCATGTGCACCATAAAACACTCTAATTTACATATATAAAAAACATTTAGCAATGTAAATCAATTAGTAAAAGGGTGAACTGGCTGTAATGTTAAAGCGGAGTTCCACCCAAAAGTGGAACTTCCGCTTATCGGCTTCCTCCCCCATCCAGTGCCACATTTGGCAAATTTCAGGGGGGAGGGGGGAACGGTACCTGTTTTTGACAGGTACCCTTTTCCCCACTCCTGAGAGACTGCACCTTGGCGCTGTCCCTCAAAAGTTTAGCCCCCCTCCTCCTTCCTCCGCCGCTGGGCCAGTTAGAGAGCACAGCGTGCTTCGCACCAAAAGGCTTCACTGCCGGTTTCCCCTACGGTGAATGGAGGTGGCAGCACCTGAAAGCTGATCCAAAAAGCCAACATCATGGGCTCCCTGAACAGGTAAGTGTCCATGTATTAAAAGTCAGCAGCTTTAGTATTTGTAGCTGCTAACTTTTATTTTTTTCCCCCAGGCTGGAACTCCTGTTTAAAGGACTAAAAAGGAATTTCAACCATTTAAATTAAATGCACCTTTGTTGCTACAAAGGAGTGTCCCCAATTCTTGTACCCTCCTTCTAAGTAACATGAAGCCCTTATTAATGAGGTGGACAAGGCTATTCATGCTGAATGGTCATAATACTAGAAACCCCGTACCCCCTACAGAGTTGGAGAGAGGGAAGATGCAACACAGGGACATATCTGTATCATGAGATGGATGGGTCTTTTTCAACCAGCAGAATTTATTTTTACAAATAAGAGAACCTGACCTAAATGTTCCTTTTATTTAAATAGATTTTCAATCCTATTCCATCCAAGAGTGAACTTTAAACGAATCGACACAATCCACAATTGGGACCTTGAGTGTGAGGGTAAACAGTTTAGCCATTATAGGAACTTTAGAGAACAAAGGTCTATGCTTGCAACAAAGGTGTCTATATCACCCATAGATCTCAATCAGACTACAGCTTTTATTTTTCTTGGAGAAATAAAAAAAAAAAAAAAGCAGATTGGTTACTTAGAACAGCACAGACACTTTACCATTTCTCCAGGTGCTGTATGTGATGCCCAATAACATTGTTTAGTTAACTAGGTTTAGTAGGATGGGGTACCCATTATTTTATTGAAAACAACAACACTCTTAAGCCCCATACACACGGTCGGATTTTTGCATGGATTCTGTCCGATCGGACAATGTTGTTGAAAAATCAGACCGTGTGTATGCACCATCGGACAGTGTACGTCGGATTGTCCGACGGACAAAGTCCTATCTCCTGCTGGATAGATTTACCGACAACACCAAATCCGATCGTGTGTACGGTTGTCCGACGGACAAAGTGCTACGCATGCTCAGATCACATTACAAGACCAAAGCTATTGGCTACTAGCCTCTACGTAGTCCCGTCGTAGGCAACAAACGTCACCACGTTCAGAATGATCGGATTTTCCGACAACTTTGTCCGACCGTGTGTACGCAACACCAACATCGGACAAAGTACGACGGACAGGATCTGACCGACCTGGTCCGCGGATAATCCGACCGTGTGTATGGGGCTTTACAATGAATATAAAGACTCATTCACCACATCTCCACAATAGGGAGCATTCACTCACATCATGATATATTGCTTGCTAAAATAAAGCTACACTCAAGGAGTGCCAGGTGGATAGGTCTTCCATTAGTAAACAACAGTTTTTGAAGTCTAAAACAGAACAGGTATTTTTTATGCGCACATATTTCTTTAACTTGATATAACTGGGTTTTTATAAAATGAAGGAAAAGGTCCCGATTACCCTGTAAAGGAACAGTGAAAGAAGGCTGTAACATAAAGAGCAGGAGTAACACATACCTGGGCTAGTTTCATCATCATATGAGCAAAGACATGCAGGAAACCCACTACTGCATCCCATAGACGGCTGTGGGCCAGACTTTGCTGGTTGCCTGTGCAGGGACCCTAGGGGGTGAAAAACATAGTGTGTACTGAAATAGCACTTCATTAAAAAAAAAAAAAAAAGTACATTTGTAGTACCATTATAGCCAGCACCGCTTGCCCATTTGCCCTGCTCCCCCAGTTTATTTAACCTGCTTGGCAAGGAGTTATGAGCATTGTTGTTTCATTGTTGTGTCAGGTCACAGGTGCTGGGGGTGCACTTCAGTGTAAGGAGTACAAGGTTGCAGCCCCTTTAACTCCTGGTACCTGAATATATTCTGTAAGACTGTTGAACACTTGCTTTGCTACAGACATGGCCTTGGAAAAGTTTCTTTTGCCCTGTTCATCAATGATGTCCTTCCCAGAGTAATACCAGTAAAAATCGCTGATGGATTCCTGAGGTCGGGAACAATATAAAAAAAAAAGTGATGAGTAAACTTTATGCAGAACAGTGTATATATTAAAGAATAGTATTATATATATATATATATATATATATATATATATATATATATATATATATATATATATAAATATATATATATATATATATATATAGCTGCTGGAACTTACCTGAAGGCGCAGCAGATAATCAACTGTACAAATGATAATGTTGATGGTAGTGGTATTGCCTGTCTGTGTACGCAAGTAGTTCTGAAAATCTGAAAAAAATGTGCAAAAGAATGTGCAACATAAGGTACTGCCCAATGAGAACTATAATGTAGCAGCTCCACCATTTGATTTTGCAGAGCTTCCCACAACCTGACATAGCAGGGTCCTTCTGACCACTACCTCTCCTGTGTAATGTAAATGGACAATCCTTGCAACCCTTCCACAGTGTCAGAACTGTCGAGTTCTGCTGTGTACATAACTACACACCTACCCACCTACACTTAATGCAAAACTATTGCAGAATTCTCTTTATATCAATCTATTAATGGCCTATATTGGTTATGTCTCAAGATACAGTGGAACTTTATAGATGTAGGATAAAGCCAAACTCCAGGCATATTTTGAGTAAAAGAAAAGGCTGCTGCACACTAGACAGATCAAAAGGGTCCATGTTTATTGTAGAAACTGTCCAAGGACCTGTACAATCCTGTCCTAGGGCGGGGACTATCATTGCCTTTTTTGTTGACGGTTTCTACAATAAATGTGGGCACTTGTGATCTATCCAGTGTACGGCAGGCTTTTATTTTACTCCCAGTTAGAGCGTGTGGACGGCTCAGCTTGCTTCTTTCATCTGGAGTTTGGGTGGCACCAGGGGGCATTAGCTGGGAGTGCAGAGTCCTTTTAATATGATGTCATCCAGGCAAGTTTTGTTCAGGTTTGGGACAGAGGGGTGAATATTTCTGTCTAGTTTGTAGTACTGTCTGTGACCTCTATGGGAAAACTTTTCCTTACTTCCTGTCCCTGTAAACTCAGGACAAGAAATGGAGAGAGCTTTTGTTTTCGGGCCAAAATGTCACAAAATTTGTAACTATCCTCTATTCTACTAAATATGTTTTAATCGAGCGAGTGAGGTTTGGTTTATTTTACTGTAGCAATATAGATCTTCCTGAAACATATTGGTGGCATATAGATGAGTTAACTCACAGAGAGAAACCACCCTGGCTTTACCTGGCAACTCAATCTAAAATGTAACAGTGTTACTACAGTCCATGTGAGTGATTTCTGAGGGAGAGTAGACTGAGAAAATGGTCCTCCAGCTTGCTGCAGACTAATTCTCCCAGGATGCCCTTTTTCTTATAAAGGGTCACCTAACTGGATCTCAAAGACTGTGTTTTAAATGATACTGTTGCTGTATATTGTAGCAGATCAGGAGTTTGTTCATTTAGATTTGAGAATGTAGTCTTAGGTCTCTGGTTCTACCCTGAAGAGTTTTACAATGATCCAACAAAACAATGGCTAAATAAACCTCTATTGGCTGAATAAACCTCTAGTTCATACCATTATTGTGTCCCTCACAAAGCAGCTGAAGGAAGCGGAACAGATCCTGAGTGAACTGGTCATCCGCCATCACTTTCTCCCCTAGATTTGTTGATCATAGAAAATGGTAAAAATGAGAGATAGTACACATATAACGAAGGGTAACAGTAAAGACAGGAGCAGAACATAATACATAAGAAGCAAATCTGGAAAGTGGTGATAAAACTGGTTGGAGAAACAGAAAAGAAAGGAAAGAATGGGAACAATACACCATCTGATCTGATGAGACACTAAGTCACGAGACATGAATAGGAAAAAAAGAACAAGAAGGAAAAAAAGAACAAGAAGGATAAAGAATGGAAGCAGAAGAAAAAAAGCAAGACAAAAGACTAAAATTGATAGGATAGAGAGAAAAAGTGAGAAAATACAAAGATAATCACATACAGAATTTAGAAAAAGAAACAAAAAAGGACAAAAGAAGAACAAACAGCAGCAGGCTTGTGGGTTATAATCCAGCTTCGTGAGAATCACTCAGAGAAAAGTTAGTTTGTTCCCAAACTCAACACACTACAAACCAGACGACAATGAACTTGTGCAGTTAGGTTGCCAGCAGGTGGTGAAGAGAAAGGTAACCTTACAGACTGATCTTCTAGTCAGCTAGACCTTGACATAAAAGGTATCTCTAGACTGAACATCAGTTGAATGGATACATAAATACTGATATCTAAAGCCAAAAACTTTTTTTTTTCATTCATTTTGGATTGGATATAAGATAGTTAAAACCCCTGCAAGATGGTGTTTTTTGTCATCTGTATCCCTTTAGGGAGATTTCTCTGCATTTCCTGTCCTATAAAGCAACAAGGCTGAGGTGAAAATCTTTCCAAAGCAAGGGAAACTGCCTCCTAAAGAGTTGTCCTCAGAAAAGTGTCTTCATTAAAATATTTGCGCTTGCCTCCTGTTTAGTTGATATCGCATAATGTTGGAATTCCTTAACTTTCAACTCTATTTACAAAGGCTCCATCTACCCTATCCAAAAAAAGTGTTGGCTTTAGATACATTTTAAGACCCACAACCAATAGCCTAATGTACACTTTGCACAGAACAGTAATCATTATGACCACCACTGGCTCAGTTACTATCACTAGGGTTATTACTAGGTTTCTGTAAGGTCACCGTAATTCACTGACACCGGAGGCTTTGGTAGGAATGGGGGTGAATGACTAGTTGGGAAAGTAGGAGGACCACATCGCAAGTGAATTAGTGGTGATGGAATTCGCTGAGCTGGCCATGGCTACATCCTTCAATTACGTCTACATATGAATGCAACAATGCATATACATCAAGAAGTAACATACCAAGTACAAAAACTCCAGGTTAAGTCTCAGTAATTACATGTTAACTGGAACTCTTAGCCAAAGCAGCTTCATTACCCCTGCTGATCCTGCACAGCATTTGTAGAGCTGATTACTATATTTAAGGTGGGACCTTAAAGAGATATACTTGTATATCACTTGTGATCAATGCATTAATAATTATTGTATGGGGCTCACCGCAATACCGCCATATACAATAGTGGTGTATAAAGTGATAACACTCTGTTTTCTTGGGGATCGTTTTTCCTTATGTACTCCAGAGTTTTGATATATAATCACCAAATATTCTATACAATGACTAAATACTCTTTGTTTGGGGTGGCCATGGCCAGCTGAGGAAGAGAGAAGGGAGGAGAGTGATCTGTTAGTAAAAGCACTGGTGGAGTGAGGTTTAAATGAACATTTACCCTGTTCACGGTTGATGACTGGGTACCAAGTAGGTCAGGGAATGAAAGAGGCAGGCAGGAAAAGGAGGGGGGCACAACCACATGTCAGGGAACAGGAAGGAAAATGTGAATATCATTAAATCAAACACATTAATTGGATGGCGCCAAGAATAGAACAGTCCCCACCCACTTCCCAAAAAAGAAAAGAGAAAGATACAGTACAACTGTAATACAGATCATATTATTGATTGGGTGCTTAGAGGTGATGGGATTAGGAAAGAGATGGCTTGGGAAAATGCAAGTCAGATATACATGAAGATCAAGTTACAGATAGCGGCACATTAAATATAACTTTATGACCTTATAAACATTGCTTCTACTAGAATTAAAACAGTAACCTAAGCAAATTACCTTACTAAAATTTATATAATGAAGTATAATTCCATTTACTAAAACAAATACAGACATTTTCATTATTTAGTAAAATTTTAAACAATTACAAAGAATACAATGTTGAGTTAGAATATGTATGAAGCAAAGTCAACTTTCTGCCTTTAAAACAAATAAAAATGAACCATAACTGAACCCAAGCATACAGTTTAAAACATTTAGGGTGAATTCACACTGTTCTGTGTGTGCATTGAAGAATGTATTGTTATGCACACGCCTAGGTGGGAATGGGCCCATATAGTTGCCATTATTCTTTGACACTAAACTGGAGCATGAGGTTTGCCACATAAAAAATAATGAATAAATATAAAAGGGCTCTTAAAGAATTTTTCAGTTACATGATAATATAGCTAGTGTCCTGGTGACATAATTTACATTGGTTCTACAGTAAATATAGGCTACAACATGATAACTGATCACTCAAGTATAAAACTGCAAAGTCGGGGAATCTAGTAACAATCAAATATTAACAGTATTGGTATTTCATTTATGGGTAGGCCTGGAGGTATGAACTACCCACTGGCTTCCTATATTGCTCATAAACTCCATTTTCCTCACTGGTGTTTCCCACTTAAAGCGGAGCTCCACTTATATGCCTCGCCCCCCCCTTCGGTGCCACATTTGGCACCTTTCGGGAGGCAGGGGGGAGTGGGCACCATGTCTTGACAGGTACCAGCTCCCACTTCTGGGTGATCTCGCCGTAGGGAGATCATCCAAAGTTCGGCCCCCGTCCTCCTTCCCCTGCCACCGGGTCATTGAGGAAGCGCAGCGCACTTTGCGCTTGCGCAGTAGGGAACTGGCTGTGAAGCCACAAGGCTTCACTGCCGGTTTCCCTTAGATGCAATGGCAGTGGCAGCACCCGAGAGCCGATGGAAAAATTGGCTGGGGTGCTGACATCGCTGGATTCCTGGACAGGTAGGAGTCCTAATATTAAAAGTCAGCAGCTACAGTGTTTGTAGCTGCTGAATTTTCATTTCTTATGAAGGAGCCTGGACCTCATCTTTAAGCTGAGCATACACCAGTAGATGTTCAAAAACTGTTCGTACGAACATGCATAAGAAAATTCTCAGGTGACTTCACTAATGTCATACTTCAAAATTATAAATTGTTTCAACATTCAATTTTGGAAAGGATGGACTTTCCCAAATGAAAACCATACACACTGTTGTAAATTTCTCCATTCTAGAAAAATGTCTATCTTGTTCCCTCATTTTCTCATCAATGCAGTTAAAAACAAATGTTGATTTGACCCCACTAAAGACTAAAATATTAAACAAATGTCCTTAAAACAGGAAATTTTGAAGGATATTCTACTTGTATACACGTGTATAGCATGATTTAGCTTGTTGCCCTCTACAGCCAGGAGTGGGAATGGAAACCCGCTCAAAAGTTGCTTCAGGGGACATAGTCCTGCCTATAGTTTATAAAACACAGAAGAAATGAGTGGGTGATTCAACATTCCAGTATTCACCCAAAATGATTAAATATTATACATTAAATATTAAATAAATCATGCTGCAGGCATGAGTGGTAGAAGCCATCCCGGAACTGGAATTACTGTCGGGATTTAAAGTTTAAGATTAGGTTATGGTACCAATGAATCTATATTGTCAGATTCATGGCACACATTACTCACTTGTACCATCTTCTGTCACCATGCCAAGTCCCTCTGCTTTATTCTGGCGTTCAAAGGCGTTCAGGTCAAGGACACTGTGAAATACACAGGAAAGATGAGAGAGAGGGCTAAGAGTAAGCCTTACAGTATTAGTGCACAATATCAACCATGGTATTTTATAAAGGAACCATCTACGGTAGTTTGGAACATCACACAGCATAAAAAAAATCAATGAAGTGCTGTCTCTTTAGGTAACCCATAGTGCTCTGCTAATCTATTGACATTATTTATACAACAAAGATTGTATAAACAATAAAAAACTGACAAAAAAGGTTTAGATATGTATAATCATGAAAAAAATAAATAAAATAAAATGAATCAATAATATTATAGTTTCCTCTTAACAAGACTTACCATATATACTCGAGTATAAGCCGAGTTTTTCAGCACATTTTTTTTGTGCTAAAAGTGCCCCCCTCGGCTTATACTTGAGTCAAGCACTTTTCTGCAGCAAAAAATGTAATTTTCCGACCCGACTTTGCGGCCCCGTATCTTGGGGCCACTTGGTGCTAGGAACCCCAAATTTGGACATGTTGTAATGTTGGTTCCACTTTTTGGGGTTCCTAGCCCCAAGTGGCCCCCAGATACGGGGCCGCAAAGTCGGGTTGGAAAATGTCATTTTTTGCTGCAGAAAAGTGCTTGACATTTTCCGACCCGACTTTGGGGCCTCGTATCTCAAATTTGGTGTGCAAACCCAATCGAACCAACATTACAACCAAATATGGGGTTCCTAGCACCAAGTGCCCCCCCGAGATACAGGGCCCCAAAGTCAGTCAACTGTGTCCATCTGCAGCAATGTAATTTCGGGACCCTTTGGGTCCAGAGACCCCAAATTGGCTGCAGCTAGGGGGCATCTAGGAACCCTTAACTACCAAGTTTGAAGTTCAGGGGACCTATGGCTACAAATGGACACAGTGAGGCTGCAAATGGGAATTGTTGACCCTCTTTTCCACTTACAGTAGCTGCGCATTTCTCACCCTAGGCTTATACTCGAGTCAATACGTTTTCCCATTTTTTTGTGGTAAAATTAGGTGCCTCGGCTTATATTCGGCTTGGCTTATACTCGAGTATATACGGTACTTTGCCCACTCAATAAACACCACACCTTAAAATACAGTATGTGTTCACTGTAATAACACTATACCTTTTCTTTAAAGCAACAGCTAGTCATCCTATTAACATCTCTGTTCAGTGCTCACAGCTAAAGAGTACAATTGGGTATTGCACGTTTGTGCATTATATATGTTGCTTCACTGACTGTGGCCATAAGTTTTTAAAGCATACCTGCAAGTCTGCATCAGGGCCTGAACACTCTGGAAAAAGCCAACTTCCTTTTTGTCTTTCAAATAATCCAGCATTTTCTGCAAAAAAAAAAGTACCAATGCTAGAGGGAGCACAACATTTTAAAAAAAGGGTCCATAAAATAAGTTGCCACATTTATGGAGATATTTCCTCTGAAGTTGTTGTAGTTGTTGTAGTAGAAGTAAAAACATCTGAATAGACTTGTTGGCTACTGGCTAGGGTAAAATAAAGTTTCTTATATCACTCCCTAAACTGTATTAAAACTGGCAGGTATTATATACTCACATTACATCGCTACTTCCAGCAGCTTCCTGTATGGACTGATGACATCACAAGTCCTTCTGAGATCCTGAGAAAACTGAAGGTCACAAATCTCACAAAAGTGGAACTCATCAGTAATTAGTAGTGGTGCATCGTAAGCTCAGGGAAGCCGTGGCTTACATGTTTCACGCTACAGCGCTTTATCAAAGTCCTTTGATAAAGCGCTGTAGCGTGAAACATGTAAGCCACGGCTTCCCTGAGCTTACAATGCCCCACTACTAATCACTAATGAGTTCCTGTCTTCTTTGGCTTCCCCTTGTTTCCGAGGTAACGCTGACGTCATCCAGCGCGCCCGGCTTCCAGTCTGTCTGTTTGGCTTGCCAGGCTCCCATCCCCCTTATGGAGGTCTCTGCATATTGTGGCAAGCAGACTAGCTAGCGCATGGTACAGCTACACAGTCAGCCCAGCGGAGCTTCTGTTTATGTCCCACGGTGGGGCTTGCCGTGTCCATCTGGGGGTTCTCCTCGCTGTGCCCGTGCGTGTGTACATGTGTGTGCTGGCTGAGCATTTTTCATCTGACAGTTTAAAGTGGGGTTCCAGTCAAAAAAAAAAAGGGGCTTAAAAATCATAAAAAAAATCAAAAAAAAATAATTGGAAAAAAAAAAATTTTTTACTCACCTCCAAATGCCTGTTGCTATGGGGTCCCTCGTAGTCTGCCACTTTCAGTGCCCGGGCTAAACGTCACTTCCCCCTCGGCGCCGCACAGTCATCTGGGACCTGTCACGTGTCCCAGATGACTGAGCGTCAAATCACGGCGCGCGGTGCCGCTCGCGCATGCGCAGTGGGTGCCCGGCTGTGAAGCCACAGCCGGGTTCCCACATTAGGAATGCCGGCGCCGCGAGCGGCTCGTTGAACGAGGGGGGGTCTCGTTCCCCCGCATCGCTGGACCCTGGGACAGGTAAGTGTCCGATTTTTAAAAGTCAGCAGCTGCAGTATTTGTAGCTGCTGACTTTTAAATTTTTTATTTTTTTTCCCCAGGACGGAGCTCCACTTTAAGGGTTGAGATACCATCCTCCCCTTTTATATACTGGGATTCCTATACCATCTACCTGGAGTTGTGACAGCCCCCTCCATGGACCACCTTGAAGCCGATTGTTTGATGTTAACCCCCTCTCATCCAGACTCAGTGGTGGTATCGTTGATTACTTAATACCAGTATCCTATTTAGCTATATGCTTTTATGACTGTTCTCGCAACTATCTGCTAGTTTTTACACTATTATTGACTGTTACTGCAGTTTCTTACTTATTTGACTTTTAGTGCAATAATTACATTTTGTTATTTATCTAAAGACTAATACGTTTTTATGCTATCCCCATTGTGCGCTGCTTCTTGTTTTTTAGAAGGAAGTGATCACTCTTTAGATGAGGCTAAAGAAAGGACTCTGCTGAGTATCCTAGGTTTTATAATGAGAAAGCCTAGCACTAGCTGCTCCCTTTCATGTCTCTGCCTAACTGATACTCCACACATAGTGAGCACAGCATGGTGGCGGCGGGTGTCTGCTCCAAATTGTTCAACTGTGTGCATAAGGGAGGCAATAGATGGTTCGAATCCCAGGAGAGATTCAAACTGTGTATGGGCAGGCTAAATGTACCAAGTTGATCGACTGATCAACTTGTGTACAACCAGCCTGCTGGGGTTTTTCTTCGATTATCGCTAGGGGCTGCTATAGCTGCTAGCAATAATCAGTGACTTCTCTCAGCAGGGATGGCTTTCCCAGCCCCTGCTGCGAGAAGGCAATGGCTCGGCAGGAGCGATTCCTGCATCAACACAGTATGTATTGATGGGGGAATAAAGCAAAATTTGCTTCTTGTATGGTCGGCCTAAGTAGAGCTCCAGCTATATATGACTGAAAAATCACTCTTTTTTCATAAAATTAGTAAAGTTATCCATGTCAAAATGTATTTAGGAGCCAACACCTTCACCGGGATGCAAAAGAAAATCTAAAACAGTTATATGAAATACTGCAAAGCGGTCATTTGTACTCTCCCAATCATAAGCAACCAAGGAATTCCCCTGACCTCGCAGCAATATGTATACAAAGGGCATGTGTGGTTGTGTGATAGGGAATGCTGAGGCCACTTATTATTGACCTAGTACAGTGACAGCTTCTTGGCGAGATCGCTCAGGTGGGTTCAGACTAAGATCCAAACATGCCTGAGCTCATCTCTTTTCAGGAACACATTTTCTAAAGGAAATCTGTACAAGTTAATATACACATAATGTCACTGGTCCTTCTGAAGTTGATAACTGACCATTTCTACTAGCCTGTCAATGATCTTTAACAAGTGTGCAGATTAGGGATGTGAGAATTAGGTTAGAATTCTTGATCTGAATATTTATAATAAATCAGTGGCTTGGAAAGTAATTAAGCTAATGGATAAGCAAGACGGCAAGGAAATTTGTATTTTCAGAAGGAGGCATCAGCAACTTCAGCTCCCACATTTCCTCTTTACGCGTTTCCTTTATTTGTTAGATCATCATTGGCTGATTTTTTTTTTCTTACCTGCTGGACCTCAACATTTCCTCCATTAAGAATGGAAATTCCTAGCTTAAGCGTGGAGGAGACCATGGCTCCAGGTTCCCCTAAGAGACCAAAGAAAAATGGACCATTTAAGAGAAAGCACCATACAAGAGATCTACTGGATTTTAAAAATGAACAATTGCCTAGATAGCCAGCTAAATTTTAATTTAATGCTATAAGTTGATCTCACCTTTACACGCACTGATCATTTGCAGGACCATCTCAGCAGCACCACGGTTATGGAGACGAGACTGCTGGTACAATAGTTTCTGTTTCTCCATTTCTTTCTCCTGTAATGATAACCATTGTAGGGTTAACAGAGAAGAATAATTATGCTTTAAAATGTATGTATATTTGGGGATTAGCGATAATCTGTGTTGGGCATTGGACAACAAAATTCATTATGGAGAGGAGATATTAGAATTGACGGGTTTGCAGCTCTGAAATTTTTTTACTTTTTGAGATATTTATGTAGCATTTCTTGGTCAAAAAAATCTGCTCTTTCAATTAGTGCAGAGTGCTAGTTCCCATATTCTAGAATTTTAGATGGAAGAATAAGACAGCTTGAAACTTAAAAATTCACCCTGATTTATAGAAAAAATAGTTTTGTATGCCAACAGTGTCGAATAATGTGTTAAAGGCTAAGTCCATCTTTTACAAAAAAAATAAATGGAAACATATTTGCAGGAAAACAAATACAGATTCATTTTGTTTGTAAATCAGCCTGAAAAGTGTTGTAACTGCTCTCAGTGGATCATGGGTGCAATGACAGGCTCCTGCAGACTGTTCCTCCAGTTCCCTGTCTGTACCAAGTTATAGACTTTTAGTTAATAGAGCTGGAGGAAATGTCAATGGAATAGGAGAGCAGTGATCACCACTCTTGTGTTCCATTAACAATTACTAGTCCTCATGCCACAGTGGTAGACAAGACTTGCAGTTCAATTATTCAAATTGTAGTTCAAACTGCCCGGTTGTGGGCAGTTAGCTTTTTAAGCTGCTTCCCTATTGCTAAAAACTCTTCATGGATTAGGTAGTAGGTGTTGGGCATGGGGGAACATCACTTTCTGGCCCAGCTCCCAGGTCTGTGGGTCAGATGATTTGTCCCTGGATGGGTGCTCAAGTGATCACTTTAAGTGTACCTTTCCATAACTCTAGTCTTGAGAAAAGAAGGATATGCCCCCAAAATGCGGTGCCTGGTTACTGCACATGATCTGGAAGTCTGTGCTACTTGACCACAGAAACTGCTAAACACCAGAGACCACCACCTCTTCTAGCTAGGTCCCTAGACGAGTCACAGAGTTCTCTGGCTATTTATTTTACCCTGTTGGCCACAGTGGGCCATATCCACATACCATCCTCCCTCGGTGCAGGCTAATGACAGGTATACCATTCTGCTTCACAGTGCAATTTTCTTTTCTTTTATCGCACAAGGTTAGTGATTTTTTTTGCCTGTGTTTGCATTTGTCAGGGGGAGTACTGTTATCTTTGTGGAAGATAATCAATACCTGGAAGTGTTGCATTTACACATTACCACATAGTTGAAGTGGAACTTCACCCAAAAGGGGGAGCGGGTACCTGGTTTTGATAGGTACCTACTCCCACTTCTGGTCAGATCGCCGCTGCATTCAGAGCTGGAAGTTTGGCCCCCTCCCAGTCTTCTGGGACACATCACAAGTCCCAGAAGACTGTGGTACCATTCACAAGGTGCAGTGCAGTGAAACCGCAGAGGGAAACCGTCTGTGAAGCCGCAGGGCTTTACTGCCGGTTTCCCTTACTTGAGATGACGGCTCCTGCACCCTGGGTGAGAACATCTCTGGATCCCTGGACGGGTAAGTGTCCGTATATTAAAAGTCACCGATAGCATCAGTTTGCCATGGCGTTACAAGCGCTCCTGAGTCGCACGGCTCACCTGGAATCTCCCACTGTGGCTGCTCCAGTACAACCTGTGTTGCAGGCTGTCCCTGCTGCTGCTCCAGTCTCTATGCAGGGACCCGCCTTGAGTATTACCTCTATAAGAGGTATGTCTGGGTCAGCTCCGCTTCCCCAGTGATTTGGGGGCGATCCAGTCCAATGCAGAGGGTTTCTCAACCAGTTTGAGATATACTTTGGAGATGCTGCCTCAGGTGTTTACCATGGACAGAAGCAAAGTAGGTTTCGTGATATCTTTGCTTTCTGAAAGAGCCTTGGCCTGGGCAATCCCTCTATGGGTGACACAAAAACCTGTTTTCTTGAGTTACTCAGAGTTTGTGGTTTCTTTTAAAAGGGTATTTGATGTTTCTGCACGCTCCGCTTCTGCTGCCAAGTGCCTCATGTACATCAAACAGAGTACAATAACTGTTGCCGATTATGCTATTGAATTCCGTACTCTGGCAGCAGAGGTTGCTTGGAACAATAAAGCCCTTGTGGCTGCTTTTTCTCATGATCTCTCGGATACCATCAAGGATGAGATAGCAGCCCAAGATATACCAACTGAGCTGGAGAAGTTGAACCTGTTACCCATCCTCTGACTCTAAACTCAGAGAAAGACTTTATTTTAAGGAGCGCTTGCGGAAGCCTCCTGTACATTTGTCTCTGAACTTTGCAGTCACACCGTTGCCTCCCTCACCTCCCGTGCCTCCTGGTACTGAGTCGGTCTGTAAAAGATTAACCCATGCACTCGGGCTTCACGCGTCTCTCTGCGGATGAGTGAACCCTGAGGAGAGATTGTGCCTTTATTGTGGCCAGGCAGTTCACTTTTTGAAGTCTTGTCCTATCCGTCCAGGGAACGCCTGAACCTTGAGGTCCTGTCAAGGACAGACCTTAGGTGGCGTTGTTTCTTCCCCAGTTATCTAGAAGGATAAGCCCCTGGTTTCGGCTACTTTGTATCAAAGCACTCGATTTTGCTGCTGCTGCTGCATGACACTCCACTTGCCATTGAGGCTCTTGATGGGAGACCTCTACAACCTGCCCATGTGACTCATGAGACTGTTCCGTTGTCCATGACCGTAGGGACTCTTCACCATGAGATAATCCAATTCCAAGTTATTTCCTCACCTAAGTTTCTGCTGTTTTTTTGTTATCCTTGGTTACAGAGGCACAATCCCTCTTGATTAGCTCCGTGCCGAGGTTCTCTCCTGGTCGCCACAATGCAGTAAGACGTGCTTCCAGAAGGTAGCCAAGGTCCTGTGCACCTCTTCACTCTCCTCCCTGCCGGAGGAGTACCGCGATATTAAAGATGTCTTTGACAATGGTCAAGCCAGTAGTTTGCTTCCACACCGGTCGTATGATTGCGCAATTGACCTTCAACCTGGTGCCATACCCCCTCGTGGCCGGGTTTACCCTTTGTCAGTCTTGGAGGATAGGACCATGGAAGAGTATGTTGCAGACGCACTTTCTTGAGGTTTCATCTGCAAATCCTTGTCTCCTGCTGGTGCTGGTTTCTTCTTTGTGAAGAGGAAGAGTGGTGAACTGAGACCTTGTATTGATTATAGGGTTCTCAATCGTTTCATGATTAAGAATGCCTATCCGATTCCGTTGATTATGGAGTTATTTGACCGCCTCAAGGGAGCAACGGTTTTCACAAAGCTTGATTTGAGAGGGGCATACAATCTCATGAGGATTAAGGAGGGTGATGAGTGAAAAACTGTGTTTAATACCAGAACAGGCCATTATGAGTACCTCGTAATGCCTTTTGGCCTTTGTAACGCCCCGGCAGTTTTCCAGGAATTTGTTAAAGATGTCCTCCGAGATTTGTTGCAGTTATGTGTGGTGGTTTATCTCAACGATATCCTCATATTTTCCAAGTCCCTGGAGAGCCACCACACAGATGTCTGTCGTGTGCTTCAGAAACTAAGTGCCGGTTCACACTGGGGCAACACGACTTACAGCGCGACTTAGCAAGGCAACTTGGAAGCAACTTGGAAGCAACTTCCACGTGACTTGGAAGCAACTTGGAAGCAACTTCAACGTGACTTTGAGTTATTTACAACACAACTTCAAGTCGCCCCCAGGCCAGGCGACTTTGGCTGTGGCCAATCACAGAATAATCAGCTCTCTGGGAGGGTGGGGTTTGCCTGAGTAAACAAATTTCTTTTCCTGTAAAGTCGCTTCAAAATAGATGGAGATCCGACTTGGAGGCGACTTCCATTGAAATCAATGGGTACAAGTCACCTAGAAGTCGGATTGAAGTAGTACAGGAACCTTTTTTGAAGTCGGAGCAACTTCAGTAGTGTGCATTGAGACGGCTCCATAGATTAACATTACAGCGCGACTTGGGACGACTTGGGGCATCTCGGGGCGACCTGAAGTCGGATCCTGAGTCGCCCTGGTGTGAACCAGCTCTTAGAGAGAACAATCTCTATTGTAAATTGGAGAAGTGTGAATTCCATCATGAACAGGTTAAATTCCTAGGTTATGTCATTTCCACTGCTGGTTTTTCGATGTACCCAAAGAAACTTTCAGCAGTCCTACAGTGACCCGACCCGTGGGTTTACATCCTTTGCAGCGTTTTCTTGGCTTTGCTAACTATTATCGGAAGTATATTCGTAACTTCTCATCTCTGGTCAAGCCCCTGACTGATATGACCAGAAAGGATGGTAACCCACAGAGTTGGTCTCTGACCAGACAAGGATTTACAGCTTCCATGGAGGCCGATCATCTATCAAATATGCATACTTACAATGCACCAAGCTGGTCCAATGTATGTATACAAAATATATCATCCCCGGAGTTCAGCTTTAAATTACCAATTCACCATTTAATTAATCTGTGAAGAGTACCAGCATGGAAGCCTTGTCCAATTAATACTAATGCATAAGGTGTTAAAAAGAGATGGGATAGACTGATGCACATAGTATACACTACAAAGTTTTTGTGACTTTCAGAATGGCAGGATTGTATGGAATAGGAGGAAGATACAAGGATTACAGACAAAAGGAATAATGAAAGGTACAACACGAACAAAGGTGTCCAAAATTAAATATGGTAAATATAAATTTGGAACAGTAGCGCTAAATCAGTCTATAAGCTAATCTGTAGAAATAAATTACCTTGCGGTAAATATATAAAAAATAAATATAAATCAAATAATAACACTTCGTGAAATGCTAAAATATAATCACACCAATATAAGTGTATCCAAAATGAAGTGGATTATATATGTGAAAAATATAGTGAATAAAAAATATCACATAACAATATATAACACTATAATGTGTAGATCCCCATGATTAAGTCTGAATATTGACGAAACATGTCGGGGGTTTTGCTGAGTGGCAATCATTTGTAAACAGCACCAGCGCCAATACGAACAGGAGAGATTACCGCATTTTTCGAAAGTCTGAGATACGAGGAGGGGGTGAGACTTTATATTTTGCACCTCGAGTCCGCCGCGACTACAGACCGTTGCAGTGATTGTGAATTTTTTCAGTGAAGCTTGCTGTGGAGATTACCTTTTTCACATTTTGCTTATTTGATTTGAATTTAATGTGAGTGAATTGGTTGAAGCTTTTTGTGTTGTGAGTTTTAATAAAAGTGATGGTACTTTATCACACTATTGGAGCACTTTGTTTATTTACATGAGGATCACCGCAATATTGCTGAGCAAACTCGTGTGGAGAAAGTACTGGATACCTGTTTGAGTTGATTTGCGCATTTGCTCGACACGAAAGTGCGAGCTTTGGATCTGGTGAGTGAGATTCCTTTGGGAGCGGTCACTACAATACACAGTGGTGTGGTGGAAGAACACTGTTTTTCAACATTTATGTTCCTCTGGGTCCAACACTTCCAAAAAAAAGGGAACTTTGAAGAGGAACTCAAATTCTGTTGCTTTTCTTCTTTTTTGCACATGCACATGGACTATTTTTTCTACACATTATAGTGTTATATATTGTCATGTGATATAAAAAAAATATAAAGTCTCACCCCCTCCTCGTATCTCAGACTTTCGAAAAATGCGGTAATCTCTCCTGTTCGTATTGGCGCTGGTGCTGTTTACAAATGATTGCCACTCAGCAAAACCCCCGACATGTTTCGTCAATATTCAGACTTAATCATGGGGATCTACACATTATAGTGTTATATATTGTCATGTGATATTTTTTATTCACTATATTTTTCACATATATAATCCACTTCATTTTGGATACACTTATATTGGTGTGATTATATTTTAGCATTTCACAAAGTGTTATTATTTGATTTATATTTATTTTTTATATATTTACCGCAAGGTAATTTATTTCTACAGATTAGCTTATAGACTGATTTAGCGCTACTGTTCCAAATTTATATTTACCATATTTAATTGTGGACACCTTTGTTCATGTTCTATTATCTTTATGTAGCAGCTATTAGTTAGATTTAGACATTTATCGTTTTCTCTTTGGCGCAGTGGTGGACATCTGTATTGGGGGCGGTATATATACAGATTCCAGTATTTTTATATTATTTTGAAAGGTACAACATACCTCAAATGGGATTTCATCTTCTTCTTCACCTTCGGGAGCTTCATCCTCTTCTTCCATATGGCAACTCTGTGTAGAGAGAAGAAGTGTTTCTATTTAGATTATTAAATCAATGCTAAACTAAACTCTTTATCCTGAACATCTGCTGAATAGGGTTGATACTTCTATACCAAAAAATGTGCTTGGGCAAGCTTGGCTCAAACAAACTATTTAAAGTAATAGTAAACCTGTAGTTAGGCTTAAAGCCTAGGTGTGGGTTGGGAAACCATGCATAATTGCATGTGTTTTCAGACCCACAGGCAGACTACGCTGATGAGCTGGGATGTCAATAATTGTTAAAGTGTTACTAAACCCAGGACCCTATATCTGATCTCCCACAGTACACAGAACATTGAAATGCAATTATTTTAGTAAATATAAACTGCTAAACACCTTTTCTCATCAGCAGTATATAGCAGTCTTGTGACTTCTATCAGTGCCTGGGTAAAGCTTGTAGGAGGGGTTTTCATACTGCACTGGCTGTCCCATCAGTATGCAGGATGCCTGATCCTCTGTCTGGACAGTGCTGATTGGCCATGTGCTGATCACATACACTCTCCCAAGAAAAAAAAAAAACAACTCTCTAGCAATAAACACCAAACTGAGTATGTGCAGGCTGACTCCGATAACTGTCTTATCTGGACATGTTTTGGAGTCAGTGGAAGAAGGGGAGGATCAGAGAAGACAGGATCAAACAGCCTTTTTACGCAATGCAGAGGATTAACCCCTTAGGTTTCACAATGAGTATAACAAGAGTGCCTTTCTGCATATACAGACTGATTTTACTGTAGTGGGTTTAGTAACACTTTAGGGCACCTTCAAGCATTGAAAAACATGGTGCATTTTTGGGTGCATGAAAGTGCATGGTGCACCATGTGGTTCTTTGCAGCTACATTTTAACAAAAAGGTCAGGGACTTTTTCCCTGTGGGTCCCGCGGATACAGCAGCCCATTTAAATGAATAGATTGCTGTGCCGTCGTAAACACGGCACGCAGGACTGGCAATAAGCTTACAGAGATACACTTTAGTAAAAAAAGTTTTTTAGTTGTCTGAAGCTGCAGTTGGGCTCAGGCTAATTATTCTAAAAGTTCTGGTTTCTGTGCCAGTTCAGCTGGGTTGCACTGGTTTCCACTTGACCGTAGGTGTTGCTGTCACCGCAGGTAAGTGTGGAAAACGCAGCAAGCTGGATGTATGAATGCCACCTCTTGCTCGGAAATAGCCCAGTGGGAGTGTTTTCCCTGCTGTGAATTCTGGGAAAGGGTATTTAAGGTACGGATGCCATATTTTCTAGGGGAGAAAAAAAAGGAGGGGTTCTTTGTCTTGCCGGGGTTCGATATCCTGATCTCATGGCCCTCCTGGCCTGGGGTGTGTATCGCATGATCCTGCGCCTCAAGGCCGGCTGGCCCGAGGCTTTGCAGCCGAGATGGTGGGCCCGAAAAAGTCTTGGGGCCTACTGATCCAGGGGTGGTCCTGTGCTGTCTCGCCTGTGGAGAGAGGCCAAGAAAATTAGAGGATCCACGGGAGGAATTTTCTAGGAGAGGACCAAGCGCAAGGCTGGTATCCCTGGAAACTCAGTTGGGGGACGCAACCCGGATCAATACCCATACAGTATCGCCAGGTCGGCTGAAAGAGAGTGGTACTGTATGGCAGTTCTTTAAATCTCTCAGGAATGCTTTAATTTAATTGACAAGTCTGTGGCAGAGACTTTGTCGAGCATCCCACCGGCTGCTATGTCAAGTGAGGGGGCCTATCCGGTGGTTGCTGGATCCAGTCTGTGAAGCTGTTTGTCCTCTGGATTTTACCAATACCTCCAACCAATAACCCACAATTATCAGGTGCCTGAACTCCCCTTTAACCCTCTGACCCTCTATTGAAAGACTGTGCTTATCCCAAATAAATAAGTGAAAAAGGACTAAGTGTCAGATTTAACATCCTTTGGGCTATTTTCCAACGGGACCCCTGAGACAGAGAAGCGAGCAGGTGAGGTAACGGTAAGCCCAAATAAAATCAAGCAGCTCCCTTGGGGGGGTTAGTGCTACATACATATACATATATATATATATATGTATACCATTCATATAATAGCAAATGTATAGAATGAAATTTGAAATACATTGATATCACTTGTTGCATTTTCAAACTTACTTTTGCCATGATATCCGCATATGCCATGTACAAGTAATCTTCTTCCAGTTTACTGCAGAGAAATTCATTTTGTAATGAGTTCAGAATGAAGAACACTTCATATAAAAATGTGATCACGCAGAGCTGACGTTTATTGTGTCTGTGTGCACTCACGTTTTTTCTGTCAGAGCCGTTCTGCTGAAATGAAGGATGAGTTGGTGTAGAGGGTCTGGTTTCTTCTCCTCTTCTTCCTCCTCCTCTTCTTCTGTCTCACCAGATTTCTGGTAAATTCAGGGTACAAATAGTTTTTTTTTGTTTGCAAATCAACACAATTAAAAATGCATTCACGAAAGCTATCTTTAGAAAAAAATAAAAATAAAAAGTGTAATAAATTCCTAATAAGTATATATGTAAAGGCGCTGTGTAAATTGACGGTGCCATATTTGCTCTTTAGGTTTTGCTGTCTGCTGTGCATTCCTATACAATGGTTGCACTTTACTGCTCCTTCTAATAATGCAAGTCTATGGGGTCCACTTATTGAAAAAAAAATTGTCGGATCAATGTCACAAGCATTCGCCCAGCCCTTATGAACTCTGAACATATTTTGCTTAAAATGTCACACTATTAGACCCCCAGATCTCTCATTTGCCCTCCAAAGTAACCAATAAAACCAAGATTGGTATGATCGGCTGCTTTACAAGCCGATAATGGCTAACAAACAAACCAAAACCAGAAGTAACAAAGATTTGTTTCTGACATCATAGAAAGGGGGGAGGTGAGGAACTTTCGTTCCGTCCACTCTTCCTAATGCTACTGATGCGATTGGTTGCACTGGGAGGGCGAATTAAACATCTTGAGATAACATAGAACTTGCTCTGAATTGCTAACATGATGAACAGGTTTTTTTTGCACCTATCAAAGAGATATAACAAAACACTTTTAACGGTATATTTAACAAACCAAAGGGGAGCATATAAGAGAAGCTCATTGTTGGGGTTTGCATACAAATTAAGTCTGGTCTCAAATGTGTTTGTTACTTACCGCTAAGTCATCAATCATCCTGTCTTCAAAATCATGCTCCTCAGTCATAATCCAGCTATGTTTATAACCTTCCAGAAACATGTTACATGCACGGTGCCTAGCAAGAAAACCAAAATCCTATTAACTCTTGTAAAACAAAAAGCTTCCATACACAATATAGAAAAGAGTAGGATATGGGCAGTAATAAACTAAATAAAAAAACTATTTCATCTGTATCGGTCATCACCTGTGTCCCTGGTTCCAAATTCTGCCTCCTCATAGCCTTAACTGACACAACGAGCCCCATAGGTAGGGTATTCATTTAAACATTTTAATTTTTTATTTATTTTTGGATTGTCTGCCTTATCTCATAGGGACAGGGGGTTACAAACTGATTTGTATGATGTATGTATAAGATGAATTGATTGCTTTTGTCTTTTTTAATTATTGATACTAGGCATCTTGTCAGATGAAGCGACTTTGAAGCCCTGAGCAAGCGCCTGTGAATGCGAAACGCGTAGGAAATTCTTCTGTCTGACCGTTGTCTCATTGATTTTAAGTGCAAAATGGTGGAATTAGATTCCCTAGCGTGTGCTTTAATTTTTAATGTTTGCAATAAAAATCAAAATCTTTTAGATTGTGTATGTTATTTGTTGAGTTAGATATACTAAGAGGCTATTTCTTGAACACCTGCCTTTCTTCTATTGGCCCTTTTTTTGACTAAATAAAAAATTGATGCAACAAGATATGCAAAAAACCATCGACAGTGTACAGAGATAGAGAAGTATAATACACTTTGTGCAGTATACTGTCCTGTAGCATTGGCCATTTTTGGCTAAATAAGGTTGAGAGATTCTGTTGTATTCATCTATGGATTAGCGGACATGATTTTAGTTGGGTCTTGGAAATGCTTCCTAATATCACCATATCATGCTTTGCTTATAGGTTAGCACAGGTGCCTGCTTAGGGTTAAAGGGCCGTACACACAGGCCGAATATCAGGCAGCATTCGGCCTGAGTGTACAGCAGCCAGTCCAACAGAAGCTGCCCGTTTGCCAGCTTCTGTTGAAGGGGCATGACTGAAAAAGGTCTGCCGCCCCGCTGTCAGAATACAATAGCTCAGCAGGGGAGATCACCATACTAACATTGCATAGTTAGTACAGCAGCAACTCCTGAGCTCTTGAGTTTTTTCTTCATTCAGTCCGCTTGGTTGAATTTAAAAAAAAACTGATAGTGTGTACTAGGCGTAACTCTGAAAATCAACAAGCCACAGCATGTAATGGTTCTGTACATACCTGGGCAAGTTGTACAGTGGTGTCATCCGGAAACAGGCCACAACGGCACGCCGACGTTGTTTGGAGAGAAGCTTATGCCAAACAGCTTTCTTGGATTTGAAGGGGTGTTCAGTCTGGTGGCGAAAAAGCAAGATGGAAGGCAAATAGAATGTGATGAAGATGTTAGCAAACAGTAACGCTTATATAGATTTCTTAGATTTGAGCACCAGGTAGATATAATGACCATCTAATTCAGGTATATGCTTATTACAAAAAAAAACATTAAATGCTGGTAGTACCCCACATTTCTTTTGCTATTAGCCTACTGTGATCCCTTGCAAAGTAGGAGTCGGGATGGAGCAGCACTAAGAAAATTAGGTGCTTCTGCAGCATCAGTCTAACACAGGGAATATGCTTACAGGAGTGGACAGCACATAAATGACCTCATAGCATGCCATTCACAGGATGGGGCAGTCCTAGACCTGGTTGCATTGCTTGAATGTACTGTGGTTTACTGGAAAGTTCCGGACCTGGTTATATTGTCTGGCGCACAAGAGATATATATATATACACACACATACACAAACACACACTGTAATATTATTTATTTACTGGTTTACTTGGAGTGTAACTTTAAACAACTTTAATAAGGCAAAGAGCAATGCGCATCAATACACAGACAAATCACATGCAATTAATCATTGGCCTGACTGCAATAAGCCAAATCATTATTGATTACTATGGGTTACTCCATGATTTGTTCCATTATCTCAATAAATTATCTTAACAGAACATTTACAGTTTTAAATAAGGACTCACCAGCTCCAGATGATAGAGGACAGCGGAGACCTCCTGTACACGTTTTACAATCTTCTCAGGATTGTTGGAGTCTTCTGCTTTACCTGACATTCTATTATACAGGGCCATCTGCCAACGCATTGAGGAATTCTCCACCTGGTCCGAGAAACCATATCAACATATGAAACAGAGAGGAAAAAAGAGTGCTGGCCTTTCTGTATAGTGAAGGATCCACCTTATATTCAAATCAATGTTCATGAAGTCAGCTCATCCCTAAGAACTAACATTTTTTTTATGGTGGTAAGATATAGGGTAAATGTCACTCAAAACAATGAGATTATTCCTGTCCTATTCATAGTGCAAGCAAAAACTGTAAACCAGCATTTAACTACTATAAGTAATATCTCTACATCTTATTTACTCCTCTATTTATCTGTAATTGTGGGGTATAACTGCTTAACTCACTAATATGTTATCATACTCCCTTTCACCAGTCTGTCAAAATTATTACTGGTCCTATAAGGTACATGTTATTAGCAGAGTATTGAAATCATTATGCGCTGGGAGCTTGTTACATGCAGCAGAACACCTTTACTTTCATGGAGGATATTTTTATAAACAGGAACAAGGAGCACACAAGTACATACTTGGATACAGACAATACATCCTGTTATTACATTACCACAGAGAATACACATTATAATACTGCAGTGCCACTTGCTAGGTAGAAAGGTATAATGCTTACACAGTATATATTGTCAGTTTATATAAGCGACTTTGCTGTTATTCTTCCAACACCCCTTCTCAACAGCATGTGCTTTGTCAAATTATATTCAGCTTCTTCTGGAAATAACTATGACGTTCCTTCATCAAAGGTTTGGTGAGTGCATCAGCAGTCATCTCCTCTGATGGGCAGTACTGAATGTCAATAACACCTTGCTCTTGATTGTCCCTCAGTAGGTGATACTTGACGTCAATGTGTTTGGTCCTAGGATTGACCCTTTCTGATTGCACAAGCTTTATACAACCCTGGTTGTCTTTAAAAATGGGAATTGGTTTTGACATGTCTATCCCAATGTCCACAAAAATTTGATGAATCCATATTACTTCTTAACATGCGTGTGCTACTGCAATGTACTCTGCTTCAGTTGAAGATCGAGCAACAGTTGCTTGTTTTTGACTAGACCAACGTATGGTTCATTCTCCATACTGGAAGATGAATCCACTTGTGGATTTGCGATCTGTGCAGTCCCTGGCCCAATCAGCATCCACATATCCGAGCTTTCCATCTCTTTTTTGTGCTTTTGTACATCTTAAGAGCTCTGTCATCATGGTGCTTATTTTCTTTCCTTCTGTCATATTCATTGATTAATTTCCTTTTGACATATACCAATGTCAGCTCCTGCTTGGGTCTGGTTTCTAATGCGTTAATGAGAGCAGTATATGTCTCTAGAAGGCTGCAGAGAAGCAGGGCAACAGTATGGTTATCTTTGATGTCCTCTCCAATGGCACGCAGCTGCTCTACTATCTCTAGCATAGCATTCATGTGGTCACACATTTGCTGGCCTTCTTCTAGTCTCATCTTGTAAAACTTTCGTAGCAAAAACAGTTTGCTGTTTAGACTTGAATAGACATGTGCACAACAAAAAAATGTGTTTATTTTCGTTTAATTTTTTTCGTTTCCGTTGATTTGTAACGATTCGTAAATTCGTAAGTCGTCGGTGTTCGTATTCGTAACGATTCGTACATTCGTAAGTCGTCGGTGTTCGTATTCGTAACGATTCGTACATTCGTAAGAGTTATTTTTCCTTGATTCGTTTTTTCGTTAGTTTAATTTTCGTTTATTCGTTTATTCGAAATTCGGACGCATTCGTATTTATTCGAATCGAAAAAAAAAAAAAAAAGTTACGAATCGAAAAAAAAAGTTACGAATCGAAAAAAAAAGTTACGAATCGAAAAAAAAAGTTACGAATGTACGAATTATCGTTGTTCCTGTTTTCGTTTTTCGGATTTTCTTCATTCGTACATTCGTTGTTTCTAATTACTTTTTTTCGGATTTTCGTTGTTTTTCGGATTCGTTCGATTCGAATTATTTGTTAAATCGGATTCGTACAATTCGAACGATTTGTTATTCTGATTCGTTCGATTTGAACGATTCGTTCATTCGTACGAAAACGAACGAACGAAAAAAACAAAAAAAAACAAAAAACGAAAAAAAACTAAACGAATTGCACATGTCTAGACTTGAACGCTCATGTCCACATACCTTTGGTCGTTTCTCTGTTCTTATGTGGATAAGCTGGTCATCTTTCACTAGAAAGTTATGGTTGCTTTTGCCTGTCTATCCTTCCTATACCAGTCCTCCTTCTCTCTGTCTGTCTGGTAATTGGCATTGTTCAGCTTTGCTATTGCAAACTTCATATCTGAACCGCTTGTCATCTTTTATCCGTTTTTTTTACAGTACTCACTGATTCACTGTAGAATTATTTACTGCAGTGCCTGCAGAGTGAAATTCAGTGTTCTGCTTAAGTTACAGAGCCTTAAGTAGTTTATTACACTACTATCTGTAATTGCTACTGTCTAAGGATTTAACCCTTGCTCACAGCATATAGGTTCATGTGCTGCTTCAATGTCTGCAAATGGGTGTGTGGGTGGCCACTGATATTGTATTAAGGCTATGTCCTAGCCAATACTTCCAGGTATTTATTATGACCACAAACCTGCAGCTCATATCTTGAGCCATGAGCTTACCCAGAGACCAGCCACGATCAATAGGGTGAGGGTCAGGTAGGTATGCTATCATAAAAAAAATATATATATACATATATATATATATATATATATATATATATATATATATATATATAAATTTAAGAGTGCATGGGCAGTATTAATAGTAAAACTCTCCAGGCCTTAAATACCAGCACCAATCCCCAAAGGAAAAGTCGCAACTTGTTCCTCTAATAGTGACAGGTCCTGTTTGGCTCTAAAGAAAACTTCTACACATTCAAAGTGCTGCCAGAAGGAGTAGATTAAAGGAAATCACAATAAGGACCCTCCTGGGCAGTATGGGGAGTGTGGTTAGCTGACGTGACTGGAAGATTGAGAACATCATAATCTGGCCTTGTAGGGTAATGGAAGATTGCTTCCTATTTCAGGGAAGATTACCCCACATATGAGACAAGTCCTGTTCATGGTGGCTAAGGATAGTTAATCTTGTCAGATTTCATCAGCTTCCATCAGCTTCCAGGCATACCAATCATCAAAGTCTATTCACTTTCTTGGTATTCACCTCAGTGAACACCTAGCTCAAGGTCAATGACATAGGCCAGTAGAGGACAAAGTGTCTAACATCAGTGATTTTCAAGTGGGGAAGTCGTTTGGGAAACACAGCCTAGGAGGACTCAGTTATGCTCCAAACAGACGGCAATAGGTAATCTATCGTCATGGCAAGAAGGAATACAAGATTATTCAACTCATGCCAGAGGTATCTCCCATTCGGGTTTGCCAACAGTAAAATCTGTCTCATCTCATCGCTTTGTGTTCTGGCTTCCTAGAACTTCCTGTCAGACATGGTAAAATACCTTGGATGTCAGAGGTGAGTCCCTAGACCAACAAGCAGTTCGATGAATCTCAACTTGGCAGTAAACTTAATGGCCAATGGAATGGAAGTTATTCCTGCAAGAGGAGCTTCCCAGAAGTGGAATCAGTGGATCTACTAACATCCATCTGGGTCGGCAGGGTTAGCCTATATAGCCACCAGACTCTGATCTCAAAGCTCCTCATCAGGATCTGTAGTCATGCAGCTGTGATAAGGGCAATAATGATCCGGTGGCCTTGCAGGCCGTGGTGTCCTCAAAGTACAGTCTTTGGTCCAAGAACCTCCTATTCTTTCTGAGATCTCAGACCTTACACAGCGGAGCCAAGTGTATCCAAATTCAGCCATGTTATATCTACCAACTGGGAGACCAAGTTAGGAAGGCTCATCTAAGGGTCTCACCTTCAGTATTTGAAACCCTGTGGAAGCTGGGGCACCTGCGTGAAAACTCCAGGTATACTAAAACGTGGGAAATCTCACAGAATATAAGGATGGAATCCTCTTCTCCCAGCTGTAAAGATTAAGATATCTGCAAGTAAGCCAAGATAAGGGATTGAGCGGTAGTCAAGCCTTGGTCAGGTCCTCACTTCACCGCCGTACATCTTGGGGAAGCCAATTCCGAAAGGCCGGTACAGTTTGTTCTTTCCCCTTTAGAACTTGCAGTGCAACTAGTGTTAGAAAGGTTGTCCCACTCTTCCATTCTTCTGAACAAGACTTCCTCAATAGGTTCAGTAACACTAAAGCAGTATTTCTTAAGCCGATCACGTCTGGGAGAAGACATTCAGATATCCAAGCGTCAAGCGGTAAACTACTCTTTTGCTACCATAATTAAACAAAATAGATGAAGGTCTGCATCCTTGCTTCTGGGTCAAAACATCACCCTTCCAGCATGTCCAAACTGAAATGTCTGCGTCACCACAAGCTGGGGTAATGGACTCTATGTGGAAGAAATACATGGAATTGGCCCTTCTCTAGAAGGTCAGACAGTGGCCTCTTCAGGCCTGACAGTATCAGAAGAAGACTTTTCACTGCACATTAGAACAATGGCATTATCTCAGGTCAAAGTAGCCTGAGAAGCTTATAGAACGAAGATTAATTCATTAATCTAGTACAGAGCTCACTTTACCAGACGAGTGGCCTATTGCAAAGTTAATCAATCAGCATTGAAAGCAGGGGAATGGACTTCAGTTCTAAATGAATCTAATGGATATGTTGGTTAAAACACTTTTTCAGCATGGCCCTCCCTTGTGGTTTTATGGGTGTGCTACATCCCATACGTGTATGCTGTCATGCTTGTGTCAGGAAAACTGAAAATGTTATACTTACCTGATGGCAATTTTCCTTTCCTGATGCATAAGCATGACAGCATACAGGTCCTTCCCTTGTGGGCCTCGCATTTGAGTATAGTTACGAGAATGCCGCCTAGGGGGAGGCGACTTATTTAAATATAGTATAACCAGTCCTGATTGGGTGAGGGGTGGAGCCTAACCCATATGTTTATGCTGTCATGCTTATGCATCAGGAAAATAAAATTACCGTCAGGTAAGTATAACATTTTCCGTTTTATATACGTGACTTTGCTGTTGTTCTTCCAACACATGTATGATTTCAAAAGAAGTTAATAAATTGGTTTTACCTTACATAGAGACATCAAGAACAAAATAGTTGGAGCTAAACAATTGTATTAAATGTGTTTATACTGTATAAAAATGGGCAATCACAACAAATACACTAAACTAGCTACAATTAGTGAGACTTTTCATCAATCTTTGTTATTACAGATGTAAATGCTTTTACGAGAAAAAGGTATTTCCTATTTAGATTCACTAATAGTGTCTACAATCACAAATTCAATCATCAAATTTTTAGCAGACGACCACGGAATTTATCTTCAGGCATGCTAGGCCTATACAAAAACAAAGTAGTCCTGTAGTTATCAACCACACATTTTCTTCTCACCATCAGCAGGTATAAAGTCATGTCATTAGCTTTTTATTGCACATAGGAGTGGATTTACCATAGGCAAATAGACTAAGCACTTTGCAAGTGAAAGTGCACTGATTTTACTTAGTAAATGTGGCAAGGCTTTACTTTGTAAAGTATATCCAATCAATCAGCTGCAAAAAAAAAATGATATATATATATATATATATCATTTTTTTAGACATGATTGGATTATGCAAATCTGTAGAGCTTCACCACATTTACTAAGCTCTGGGGAAAATTAGTGCAACTGCACTTGCAGAGTGCACAGTCTATTTATCTTTAGTAAATTAACTCCATTGTCTCAATGTTCTACTGAGAAACTTGTGGCACTAAAGGTTGTAGGCTCCAGTGATGGAAATTTGTCTCTGGATATCACACGTGAACAAAATTATTGCACAACAAAGATTCAGACTGCATGTCAGAAAGTACTAACCTTTCCCTGAAGATGGAGATTGTTATTTAGAAATTCTCTTACTTCTTCATCTGTGTCTTTCTGGAAAAAAAAAGATACATTATACATATATGACACAAGAAATTGTACCATATAAGAGAACAAATAATAATAATTTAATAATGTATTTATAAATAAATAATAAACTGCACAATAACTATTCTTTAAACTTTTATTGGGTGAGCGATAGATGGCATGGGCGGGAATTTAAAGCTGAACTCCAGCTTCCCTGTTGCTTATTGAACACAGTACAGGTGCCATTCAGAGAACATTTAGCATTTTCCCATTGAATAAAAAGAGTTCTCTAACTGGAAGAGTTGAAAATTGCGAAGTCACCACTCTTCCTCCCCTTGTCCAATCCAAGAACGCTTTGCAATGTAAAGTGTTCTGTGATTGGCACCCATGCCATGCAAGCATTGGCCTTTGTTGCTTATGTAACAAAATCCATACCAGGAGTTCATCTTTAAAGGTGTCTAAAATCCAGATCAGGAACTGAATAAAGCCCAGTGGAAGTGACCCACTTATTTATCTATCCTTACTGTTGGACCGTCTTACATCCTCTGTCTGACTGCCTATTTTGCGACTTCAAGTGAGCTTTAAATATGAAATAGATCTATAGAAGCCATCTTTAAAATACAGACTGTTGAACAAAGTCTAAAGCCAGTCAAGGCATTTTAATCCCAGCTTTTTCCTTGCTTTGTAGCTCATACGATATATACAAAGCTTGCTGAATCTAGAAATTCTGGGGTATGTATATACATTTCTAATATTAACTTTAGGTAAAATACATACATTTAATACCTAAAAATTCTATTTTTCACCTCCCCCTTTTTCTACATACACCACACTCACCAGAGAATAGCGCATCTTGGCCAATGTAATCAGCTCCTGGTCAGTTGGAGAACACATGTTGAGACCAATCGGAAGCATCTTCTTCAGAGTGGCCACAATAAGTGATGTCTGTACAGAGTAACGATCTCCACGACGCTTCTTTTTCGTGCGCTCTTGGTCAGAGCCACCAGACTGAAGGGATGGAAAATAAGTAGACCATTTAAACATGAAAACATCAGAATTCTAAGCATACATGGCACATGCAGTTCAGTCACATGGTAATAACCAATGACAGACCCGGGGGCCAGGTCAATTATCTTAACAGACTGACAACAACCAAACCAGGCATGAGCTCTCCCTCCACACAGCATCAGCCACAATTTGCCAAGAGTCTGGTCAGCAAACATCCACAGCTGCTCCAACTAAACAGTGTCTGCCAAGAGCAAAGTTGCAGCCACTATCAGAGCCCAAAAAAGCATCACTCAAGTGAGACCCTTTGTAATAAACAGAAAACACAAACCTGTACGTAAAATATGCTCTTCCAACATCTTTTCTGGTTTTACCTTTTAATCTTTGTGATATCACTGGTTAGTAACCTTTCTTGCATTCATTTACAATATGGGAGATATTGACCATAAAAAGAAGGCTTCTTTATGGTGTCCATGCATGATCTAATTATCCGGGAGATTATGTAATTTCAGCCATAATCTGATGATAATCAAGTATTTTAGTGTAACTCTAAAGTCAGAAGATAACCACTCAGACATTGTATGACAGGTTAGTCAATGTAGTCATACAACACAATTTCCCCTGGACAATATGCAAACACTGAAAAGTTCAGCTTGGATAGACTGGTCAGATCTGGTTATCTATGGAGTATCACCAAATCTTTCCTTGAAGCTCTCTGTACCCAAACCTAGAGTTTAGGTCACCCGGTTCATAATTCACATTACAGGGGATCCCCTACTTACAAACATCCGACTTACAAACGACTCCTACTTGCAAACAAAGGGAGACAACAGGAAGTGAGAGGAAATCCACCCCTAGGAAGGGAAATTCACCCCTGTAAGAGTTAATATGGGAAAAAGGTGTCTCCACTGATGCTTTATCACCAGTCCATGTTTCCCTAACAACCCAAAATTTTCAAAATCCAATTGTCATTGGGACAGAAGGTGAGGTGAAATCTTCTGAACAGGGGCACAGACAGCAAAACAAATGTTACAGGGGTGATAACCCTTCCCTATGTTATCTAAAAAAACTTAAAAATTGATTTTTTGTCTGGAGATACACTTAAAAAATGTACCTGTTCTGACTTACAAACAGATTCAACTTAAGAACAAACCTACAGTCCCTATCTTGTTTGTAACCCGGGGACCCCCTGTAGTTCCTCCAATTTTATTATATTATTTGTTTTACCAGATGTATAATTGGAGTTTTTATAAACTAAACTTTCTATAAAAAAACATTTTTACATATATCAATACGCCAAGCATTATTTTTGTTATTATAGGGCACTGTATCCTATTATTATTAGACATGTGCATTGCCAAAAAATGTGTTTGTTTTCACCTCATTCCTTTTTTTTTTCGTTTTTGGGGTCATTCGTTATGATTGAAATGCGTTATTTCAAAGAAATTTGTAACTTTGGAAAAATTTTAATTCGTTATGTTCAATTCGTTTAGATGCGGTATTCGTAAATTCGTAAATGAAAAAATTTGGAAATTCAAAAATCCAAAATAATAACTAACTAATAATAACTGTTAAATTATAGGTATTGGAATTTCCAAATTTGGCTGTTTATGAATGTAATAAATTTATCCAAAGTAACTAATTATCCAAAATAACGAATGCTGTATTTAAATGAATGGAACGTAACAAATAAATTATAGTAAATAATAATAAAAAGGTGTTATTATTATTATTTATAATCATTAATTCATTACATACCAGTTCGTTTAGATGTGGCATTCGTTATTTCAGATAATTCGTAACTTTGGATAAATTTGCATTCGTTACCTTCACTAACAGCCAAATTTGAAAGGAAATTCCAATACCTATAATTTAATAGTTAGTAATAGTTATTATTAGTTAGTTATTATTTCAGACTTTAGAATTATCGTTCAGATTTTCATTCTTATTCTCAGATTTTCAAAATTTTTTAATTTACGGATTTTTAAATTTACGAATCTTCAGAAAAATTTGTTAAACGGCTTTTCATTAATTCTAATATTTCTGAATTAACTAATTCATTGAATTTCGTTGAAAAACTAATTTGAAACAAAAACGAATTGCACATGTCTAATTATTATATTGTTTTAATACCAGGAAAGCTAGCATCTGTTTATCTGATACTTATTACTCTTAGGGGTAGAGCAAAAGTTGGTACAGCTCTGCGTAGAAACCAATCAGGAACTTTTGTCAACGCTTAACTGAACAAGCTGAAGTTAGAAGCTGATTGGCTACCATTCACAGCTGCACCAGATTGTGCACTCTCCAGTTTTAGTACATGAATCCCTGAGGCCCCTTTCACACCGGGGCGTTTTTCATGCGGTGCAGCGCTAAAAATAGCGCCTGTTCACCGCATGAAAAAATCCGGCCCCTTTAACTCCAGTGTGAAAGCCGACGGGCTTTCACACTGGAGCGGTGCGCTAGCAGGATGACAAAAAAAGTCCTGCTAGCAGCATCTTTGGAGCGGGATAGGAGCGGTGTGTTCACCGCTCCTATACCGCTCCTTCCCATTGATTACAATGGGAGACCGCGGTAAAACCGCGGCAATACCGCGGTTACCGCGGCAATACCGCGGCTACGGCGGCGCTCTGTGGGGGGTGTTTAACCCTTTTTCGGCCGCTCGCGGGGGGGTAAAACCGCACCGCGAGCGGCCGAAAACCGCGGTGAAAACGACAGTAAAGCAGCGCTAAATATAGCGCTGCTTTACCGTCACCGCGGCTCACCGCCCCGGTGTGAAAGGGGCCTTAGTGTAGAGATATAGAAAGGTGTAATGCATACTTTCTAACACAAAAGAATGCAGTGAAGGTTCCCACAGTTTGCAGTGAAGTCCCTCCAGCAAAGTCAAATGGACAACTTCAGAGGAATCCAAATTAATATACTTGTTTGGTTACTAAACCTCAGTGAACATGCTTGCACTACTCTTAATTGGTAAACTAAAGATGAGCTTTAGGGATGGTATCAAAACCTCAACACTACACCATTAAACGGTGGTTGATGATGATGTTACACAGGTGACAGCATAACTATATCAACATTAGTATAACATGGCAAGTTTTAGTTTGCATGTAAAGAATTAATCTGAAATGGCAATGAAACTGCACATATGTATAGTAGGTGAGTAGGAAAATGCATGGTATGAAGAGGAAAACAAGATCACAGGATTTCGAGGACAATATAGGCCAAGTCCAGAGAAAACTGATTTGAAGACTTGAATTGATACTGGATGGTTGGCTCATCCACTGGCTTCTGATATATCTCAAGGACCCTGCAGAAGAGACCACAATGCCATAGTGCTCATCTCTTTCACAAGGCTGAAGCCATTATCGTGATTACAAACTCTTGTTCCTGGATTCTGAATTAACACAGCTATTTTATAGAGGAGGTATCAAACCCCCTTTAAGACCGACTACGACAACAGGTCAAAGCCTGGAAATCCAACAAGGGTATCTTCTAGACACACAAGCCTGGCTAATTATTTTACTTGCTTATAACTCTGCCAAAACAGAAGTATCAGTTTTTGGTGAAGCTGGCCTTTAAAGATAAGTGACTGAAATTAGAAGGGACTGATAAAGAGAGGAGGTCAAGAAAATGAAGAAGTCACCAAGATGAAGGAAGTAACAGTGAGGATTATAAATGAGCCCGGATGTCTTCAGTATAATAGAGGACATGGGTACACAGTTGACATTAAGAGTTATGAAAAGAAGACGTTGAAGGCATCATGCTAAGGATATCTTACACACTAAATAAACTCAACAATTACATGTTACACAAATAAGCAAACCAGCAGATTAGTGGAGAAGTACCTAATACTCTAAAGTTAATGCAAGGAGACATAGAAAAGCTTGAATATGACATGAACAAGGATGTTTGATGTCATGAAGACAGATGACAATACTTATCAAAGACACAGAGGAGGATACATAAAGGGTGGGAGTGGTGTGGTGATATAGGTAGGGTTGACACACACTACTATGCACCTTTCTCTGCCTGTTCTAACAGAACAATGACACACAATTTATTGTGACACCCCTAATCCTGCCTGAAATCTGCATGTCAGTTTGGTATTGTGTGGGTTACAAGGCTTCTCTGTGTTTATGGGATTCTCCTCTGTGAGGACATGTTTTGCTGACTTCTCTATGTATTAATCCAAACTCAGCAGACGGCATACATTTTTTCCTTTTGGGCCACATAAACTTTTCTTAAACTATTTTTTTGGAGGCGTTAACATTCATATCTCATTTGTCTACAATTTAAATAAAGTAATAGGCTTTACAGATCAAATATCCTAACTGCTGTAAACTTGAGAGACATGTTATACGGTATATATAATATTTATATACATGTGTATGCCATTAGCACTTTCACATATACATACACACATATACAGCTAACATGCACCATTTTTCTAGGTAAATATATTTCTAAAGGTGCTATTGACATTAATTTTTCACATGTCAGTAACAACCCATGAAATCCATACATGCAAAGAAACCAAAACAAATAAGTTCAGAAATTAGGTTATGTGTAATACAATGGAATGATACAGGGAAAAAGTATTGAACATGGTAACTGAAATGTATTTAATACTTCGTACAAAATCCTTTGTTGGTAATGACAGCTTCCAGATGGCCTCCTGTATGGAGAAACTAGTCGCATGCATTGCTCAGGTGTGATTTTGGTCCATTCTTCCACACAGTCTTCAAATCTTAAAGGATCTGTGGGCCTCTTCTATGAACTCTGATCTTTAGTTCTTTCCATACATTTTTTATTGGATCCCAGTCAGGTGATTGGCTGGGCCTTTCTAGCAGCTTTATTTTCTTTCTTTGAAACCAATTGAGAAATTCCTTGGCTTCATGTTTGGGGTCATTGTCTTGCTGAAATGTCCACCCTCATTTCATATTCACCATTCTGGTAGATAGCAGCAGATTTTTACCAAGAATGTCTTGGTACATTTTTCCATTCATCCTTCCTTCAATGACATGAAGTTTGCCAGTACCGTATGCTGAAAAACAGCCCCACACCATGACGTTCCCACCTCCATCTTCACTGTTGGTATGGAGTTTTTGGGGTGACGTGCAGTGCCACTTGACCTCCAAACATGGTGTGTGTGTTATGGCATCCAAATAGTTAATTTTGGTCTCATCTGACCAGACTATATTCTCCCAGTATTTCACAGGCTTGTCTGAATGTTATACAGCAAACTTTAAACAAGCTTCAACATGCTTTTTCTTCAGAATGGAGTCTTGCATGGTGAGCGTGCATACATGCCATGGTGATTGAGTGCATTACTTATTATTTTCTTTGAAACACCTGCCAACTCCAGGTCCTTCTGAAGCTCTTCACAAGTAGTCCTGGGCTCTTGGACAACTCTTCTGATAATTCTTTTCACTCCACTGTCAGAAATCTTGCGAGGAGCACCTGGTCTTGGCCGGTTTATGGTAAAATTATGTTCTTTCCACGTCCGGATTATGGCCCCATCAGTGCTTGCTGGAACATTCAGAAGTTTAGAAATCCTTCTGTAACCAATGTCATCAGTATGTTTTGCAACAATAAGATTGTGAAGGTCTTGAGAGAGCTCTTTGCTTTTACCCATCATGAAATGTTTCTTGTGTGACACCTTGGTAATGAGACACCTTTTTATAGGCCATCGGGTGAGACTGAACCAGCTGATATTAATTTGCACTGACAAGGGGCATGATAGCTTTCTTATTACTGATAGATTTCAGTTGGTGTCTTGGCTTTAAATTCCTTTTTGCACCTCCCTTTCTTTGTGTGTTCTTCATGTGTTCAATACCTTTTCCCTGTGTCATTCCATTTTATTACACATAACTTAATTTCTGAATTTGTTTTGGTTTCTTTGTATGGATTGCATGGGTTGTTACTGACATGTTGTGAAAATATTATGTCAATGTCACCTTTAGAAATATGCAACTTGGCCAAAAAGCAACTTTATCTGAGGTTGATTGGCCATGAGGGTCTACTTTTGTTTTGAGATACCCGAAAATGTCATACTTGTTATCTGATCCTTCCAGAGGCAGAACAGGACAATAGAGGACTATAGATGATCTGATCATAACTTCACAGTTTACAACCCCCCAAAATGCTGGATATCTGGTATAATCTTGAGTAAACACAATATGTATTACTTCAGTGTATCTAATTGCTCTAGCCTAAGGCCAGCCATAGATGGAGAAAATGCATTTCCTGCAACCAAGTGTTGACAGGGAAATCCCTACCACCGAGCCTTTGTGTTTTCCTGGTGGGGTGGGGGGGGGGGCTGGGGAAGCTGTCCCCGCTGGGAGAGGACAGTGATTATTGCTAGTGGCTATAACAGCCTCTAGTGATAATCGTATGAAAAATCCAGGAGGCAGGTTGTACCCAAGTTGATCGATCAACTTACTTGGGTAAATTCAGCCTGCCCATACATGGTTCGAATCGCAGCTGGTTCCTCTCTGTCTATGGCTGGCTTAAATGTCTCCCTGCATTTTATGGCTGAGGTTCTATCTGTTGTGTAGACTTTGCCAGATGGTGTAATGCAGACTGAGACAGACAATAAAAACTGCACAAGAAATACAGCACCCCAAACCACCAACACTAGATTTCCGAGGGCTGCAGCCCTCCTCCTTCCCCATTCTCCCCACATCTGTGCCCTCATTCTGTGCCAACACATTGTGCGTGCCATGTGTTGCTCAGGCAGAAAACACTCAGCTGCTACGGTTTCTGAAAAGACCGCAGAGAACATGCAATAACTTCTGTCTATGTGAGCCTCGTTCACTTCTCCAAGAACACTGAACCTTACGTACCGGACCTTAAGTAAAGTCAGCTAGTAGTCTATCCTGACAGTTGGGATTTGAGTGGTTGCTACAACAACACAAGCAAATTGCTTTCTGACAATAATTATATTATTAAATTTAAAAGCCCATTAAATTTTACCACTCCCAACCAAAGTGGAAAGATCTGAGGAACCTGGGAAAAATGATTATATCTCAATATTTCCCTGGTCAATTTGTGACACTAATGGATTGTATAAGGCCTTGTATTTAACGGTTGATTTGAAGCCGGCTCAAAAATATTTATATTTCTTATGTCCAATTATACTGTGGAAATATTGTACATTACTTGTGAATTCCAAAACATTGTATTTGAAACCAATTACCATTTCCCCAACTGGTAGCTCGTACAAGTTGAAGGGAAATGTGCAGAAGATCATGGGAGCTGAACCGGAGTATTCAACCTGTTCTATTTAAATGGACAGCCCAATGCACAAAAAAGGTGCATGTACCATTTCTGGCAGCACAACGCGTTTCTTTAAATAGTTTGGGCCCAGCCGGCCCAAATGTACTATGTAATTCACTAAGAAATATGGCCACTGTCAGCGCAGTATAAAATAAAAACAGCATCACAAATACCATAACAGAGTGGCAATATTTAAAGTAACACAAAAACTTGAAATTAGGCTTTAATAGATACACTATATTACCAAAAGTATTGGGACACCTGCCTTTACACGCACGTGCACTTTAATGGCAACCCAGTCTTAGTCCGTAGGGTTCAATATTGAGTTGGCCCGCCCTTTGCAACTATAACAGCTTCAAGTACAAAGGCCAAGGATAAATCCAAGGGAAAAAATAAGCTCAACTTACCACCAGCCCGCAGACAACCAAATAACCTAACAATATGCATTAAAATGGCGTCTTAGTCTGTAGGGTTCAATATCGAGTTGGCCCACCCTTTGCAGCTATAACAGATACATTTCTTCTGGGAAGGCTGTACATAAGGTTTAGGAGTGTGTCTATGGGAATGTGTGACCATTCTTCTAGAAGCAGATTTGTGGGGTCTGGCACTGAGGTGGACGAGAATGCCTGGCTCGCAGTCTCCACTCCAATTCACCCCAAAGGTGTTCTATGGGGTTGAGGTCAGGACTCTATGCAGGCCAGTCAATTTCCTCCATCCCAAACTCACTCATCTATGTCTTTATCCACTTGTTTTGCTTTTGGGAAGGGGCCATCCCAAAACTGTTCTTACAAAGTTGGGAGCATAAAATTGTCCAAAATGTCTTGGCATGCTGACACCTTAAGAATTATCTTCACTGGGACTAAGGGGCCATGCCCAACTGCTGAAAAACAACCCCACACCATAATCCCCCCTCCACCAAATGATTTGGACCAGTGCACAAAGAAAGGTCCATAAAGACATGGATGAGCGAGATTTGGGTGGAGGAACTTGACTGGCCTGCATAGAGTCCTGACCTCAACCCGAAAGAACACCTTTGGGGAGAATTAGAGCGGAGACTGCGAGCCAGGCCTTCATGTCCACATCAGTGCCTGGCCTTACTAATGCGCTTCTGGAAAAATGATCAAACATTCCCATAGATGCACTCCTAAGCCTTCCCAGAAGAGTTGAAGCGGTTATCCACAGATACCAGGGTGCCTTGACGAGGCTCTGTGGCTTACACATGCATTTGCAAATGTGTGCAGACTAAACCCATTGCTTTTAATGCATATTGTTAGGTTATTTGGTTGTCTGCGGGCTGGTGGTAAGTTGAACGTTTTTTTCCCTTGGATTTATCCTCGACCTTGTTTGTACTTGAAGCTGTTATAGTTGCAAATGGAGGGCCAACTCAATATTGAACCCTACGGACTAAGACTGGGATGCCATTAAAGTTTATGTGCGTGTAAAGGCAGGCGTTCCAATACTTTTAGTAATATAGTGTACATTTAAATAAGAACCCCAAAATGAGATCCTTGACAGAACCCCTGATGAAGGCGGAGTAGGGATCTGGATGTCTGCATAAGCAGAAGGGCCCAAGTCAAAAATGACATAAGAACTTCAGGGTATCTTATAAAGCAGATATTGGATGTAGAAAATGAAAAGCACCTATTCTGCCCTATTAGGCTCCATGCACACTGAAGCTCATAAACCGCAGTTTATTGGAGTTTGGGCGTTTTTTTTAAAAGCCCATAAACTCCACTCTATGTTAGCCTATGTATCAATGCACACATGGAAGTTTTTTTAGCTTAAATGAGCAGTGGAGTTTATGGGCTTTTTTCTGAACGCCAGAAATTCGCGTTCAAAGTGACGTTTTTCACCGCCAAAAGAAGCCAAACGCTGATAAACGCTCATGAACGCGCGTTAAATAGCGTTCAGCGTTCTATTTTTTTCAATGGATTGTGGGAGTTTGGAATGCATTGTGGGATTTTTGGAGTGTCCTCTGTGTATTTTTATAACGCTATAAAACGCTAATAAACGCTAGTACAAAACGCTGTTAAAAGCATGTTTTTCAACCAGCGTTTTCTGCCAGCAATCTGGCATCCAGAAAAAGCTTTTTTGTGCATGGAGCCTAGGATATGTGGTATTGATGCACTTTAAATTAATAAAAGTAAAACACTTTTTTTCCTTCCCCTTGGCATCCTACTTTCCAAAGTCACAATAATTATTCTTCATCATAACAAGCGCTGACAAAACCTGTAAAAAGAATCAATGCTATGTTCAATTTTACATCTTTCAGACTTTTCATCTATTTTAAGTCTGACCTTTTTAAAATACAGTAAGGATTGTATAGACTGTGATAGTTGGCTACTAAAAGACAAAAATTTAGACTGACACTTTTTTTATAAACTATTAGACATGTGCAATTCGTTTAGTTTTAATTCGTTTTCCGTTCAAATTCGTTATATTCGTTCATTCGTTATCGTACAAATGAACGAATGATTCGCTAAAATTTTTAACGAATAACGAACTATCGAAACGAACGAATATGAAAAACAACGAAAATACGAAATAACTAAATTAGAAACAACGAAACTACGAAAGAATGAAAATCCGAAAAACGAAAACAGAAACAACGAAAATCAAAATGAACGAAAAAATTCGTACATTCGTAACTTTTTTTTTTGTTGATTCGTAATTTTCCGTGTCTCTTACAATGTAATAATAGCATACACATTACATAAAATTATGAATTATGCTCCGATTACAAATCTACAAAAACAATGTTACGAAAGTACGAATAAATCAATCTTACGAAAGTACGAATGTAACTAAATCTACAAAAATACGAATGTGTCTGAATACAAAATATAACGAAAATACGGATTTCGAATAAACGAAAATTAGAAAAAATGAATTAACGAAAAAATAACTCTACGAAAATACGAACAAGTCCGAATACGAACACCGACGACTTACAAAATTACGAATCGTTGCGGAAACTAACAGAAACTAAACAAATTTTTCTACTGTGCACATGTCTATAAACTATCATGACCAGTGACCCCATTCAGAGAATGAACTACTTTGCTATTTAAATTTGTCATACTTCTCCATTCTGTCATTTAATTATTAAAAGTGAAACGTGTTTGTGAACTGGGAGATGAGAAAAAGTCCATTATACGTGACTTTTAAAAATGCATAAACTGTAAATTCCATACAATGTAAACCATTACTATATATATATATTTTTTTTAATAGCGCAAAGAGCAGTTGTGTGCCAGTAGCCATATAAAGTAGCCTTAAAAAAAAAACAAAAAAAAACAGGCCATTCACATTAAGCTGCAACAAAATCACTGCTGATTAGTTACGTGAGGTTACTGCACACAACCTATGTTTGCGCTATTGTTAAACAAGCCCAAGTGTGTTATCTTGATGCTTATATACAGAAAGTGCTATGACTTAAATTCCCCTAAGCTTTTTTCTGTTTTGAGTTGTAGATATTTTAGCTGAAATTAAAGGCAGCAAAGTGAAATGAGGCCTTGATCAAAGCAAGAGAGCATCATGACTGTAAGCCCCCATACACACGGTCAGAAATTCCGACGGAAAATGTCCGATCGGACCATGTTGTCGCAAAATCCGCCCGTGTGTGGGCTCAATCATTTGAGAGTAGGATCTCAAATTTTCCGACAACAAATCCGATCAGACTTTTTCCGATCGTGTGTAGGGAATTCCGACGGACAAAGTGCCACGCATGCTCAGATCAAATTACGAGACCAAAGCTATAGGCTACTAGCCTCTACGTAGTTCCGTAGTATGCAAGGAACGTCACCACGTTCGGATGATTGGATTTTCCGACAACTTTGTCCGACCGTGTGTATGCCACACCAGTTCCGGACAAAATCCGTCAGAAAAGAACGGACGGATTTTGTGGTCGGAATTTCCGACCGTGTGTACGGGGGCTGAGGTCTAAAAAATGTTTTCTTAAATGGCTGAACAAAAGTCACAAGCTTTGCCTAACCATCATGAATTCTGACCCTATTTTGTTTAATATGTTGATTTCTTATGGTCAAGAGCTCCATCTAGTGGAAACAATGCATTATTTTCCTGAAATATCCCAATCAGGAAATTACTGCATTATGGCCACTAGATGGAGCTGAAAATCATAGAAAATCAACATATTAAGCAAATTATGGTTAGAATTTGGCTGGTTGAATGCTTGTGATATTCATCCAACTATTTATAAATAGACCTCAAAGTGCGTTTGTCCCAGCAACTAATCTTGTTCTTCCTTTTACTATCTAATCTGTTCTAGAATAATAAACAGATTAGGTGCTACGGACAACAGAGAGCATTCATCTAACCATTCCAGTTATAAGGTCTGTAAAATTTTATAATAAAAGGAACTTTAAGTCTGTAAAGAGCATACAAGCCAATGTTAACAGGGGCATTTGTGAAACTTTCCGAAGAGGGACATTTAAAGGGTGTCTCCAAAGCAACCAATCAGAATTCCAGTTACCCTGGCATCTGGAAACTGAGCGGTTGCAACTGGAAAATTTGGAGACTTTGCTGTATAGAATAGTTCTTAATGCTAAGAGTGACTGGCATAGCACAGTATTCCAGAACACCTTATGAAGTGAGCAGAGGACAAACAGACAGAAGGAGCCATGCTATCCACACAGGCAGAGGGCAACAACACAGCAGCCCCACCACAAGAGAAGAGGTTGACTGCTGACCTGGCTGTCTCCAGACTAACATGGGAACAAAAAGAGAAACACAAGAGTTTGTTATAGTGGTAACTAGAATCTGAGAATGGATATTGCATCAAGTGGTACACTTTTATCATATCATATAGGAGTAATACTTGGGCATATATGTTGTCAGAAGATAAAGTGTGCCAAGGGCTAGTAACACCAAGGATGCATTGTGTCCTACGAAGACAAAAATTACTGGAATATTCTCTGCAGCTAATAGAAAAAAAAATGGCTTATTTCATCTACCAGCCTATGCTGCCATACACTTTGAACCACATACTGTACCTTTGCTCTAGTTTGGGAAGAGTATTTTCTGTTACCGTATATACTCGAGTATAGGCCGACCCGAATATAAGCCGAGGCACCTAATTTTACCACAAAAAAATGGGAAAACTGATGGACTCGAGTATAAGCCTAGGGTGAGAAATGCGCAGCTACTGTAAGTGGAAAAGAGGGTCAACAATGCCCATTTGCAGCCTCACTGTGCCCATTTGCATGCCTAACTGTGCCCATTTGCAGCCATAGGTCCCCCAAACTTCAAATAGTAGTTAAGGGTTCCTAGATGCCCCCTAGCTACAGCCAAAATTTGGGGTCTCTGGACCCAAAGGGTCCTGAAATAACATTGCTGCAGATAGACACATAGTTGACCGACTTTGGTATCTTGGGGCCACTTGGTGCTAGGAACCCCAAATTTGGTGTGCAAACTCAGTGGAACTAGCACTACAACAAGATGGGGTTCCTATTACCAAGTGGCCCCGAGATACGGGGCACCAAAGTCGGTTCGGAAAATGTCAAGCACTTTTCTGCAGCAGAGAATAACATTTTCCGAAGTGATTTTGGGGCCCCGTATCTCGGGCCACTTAGTGCTAGGAACCCCATCTTGGATATGTTGTAGTGTTGCTTCCACTGGGTTTGCAAACCAAATTTGGGGTTTCTAGCACCAAGTGGCCCCCGAGATACGGGGCCCCAAATTCGGGTCGGAAAATGTAATTCTCTGCTGCAGAAAAGTGCTTGACTCAAGTATAAGCCGAGGGGGGAATTTTCAGCACAAAAAAATATGCTGAAAAACTCGGCTTATACTCGGTTAATTAAAAATATCTCCAGAACAACTTTTCTCAACTAGGGTTCTTTGAGAGCTTGCTAGGTGTTCTTTGCGCTGTGGCAGATCAATCTCCTCAGCTCTTGACTGTCAAATATATAACCACTGACACCCATTATCTTCTTAGGGGGAAATTCTTCCCACTGACCCCCAATGTAAGGACGCACTTTTCCCATCTGACCAACAATGAAAGAGGTCCCACTGGTGGTCAATATAAGGGGAGGCCTTCTGTCACGGACCACCAACATAAGAGGGCAACTCTCCCACTGATCATACTAATGCACTGGGAGTTGTTTATACAAAAACAAGACAAAATGGAAGGCGCGCACACCTAATGCATTACCAAAAACATTTATTGGATAATAAAATTAGTAAAAAGGGGGTACTCACAAAGTAGCAACTCTCAATGAGCCATAAAACCACACAATGTTGAATAGTATGGACACGTGCTATATCACATCAAGGGGTAAACCTGACACTTAGCTCTGGGGAAGGGGGTGCGCCCCCGAAACGCGGCAGCTTTTACCCCTTGATGTGAAATAGCACATATCCGCACTATTCAACATTGTGTGGGTTTATGGCTGATTGAGGGTTGCTACTTCGTGAGTACCAACTTTTTAACGATTTTATGATCCAATAAATGTTTTTGGTAATGCGCTAGGCGTGCCTTCCATTTTGTCTTGTTTTTGTAGGATTACCCCATCTGAGGAGGGCAGCATCTGCCTAGTCCTGGAATACTGATGTCCTTATTGCTTTTTACCATAGAAGACCTCTTAGCGCTGGAAGTGACTGCTTTTCTTGGGAGTTGTTTATATATAACTTAAAGCGGTTCTGCACTTGTTTTTTTTTTTGGGGCTATATGCCAAGGGCATATAGCTCAATTGGGGGACTTACCTGTTCCATCTTCCATCTCGATCGCCGCCGGTTTCGTCCGATGAAGTTCTTCATCTTCTTCTTTTGTGCTGGGAGCCATCTTGCCTGTGGGCATGTGAAACCCCCACAGGCACTTTAGATGGCCCAGCATGCACCGCCGTTACTCGCGCGTGCGCAGTAACGGCACATCTGCCGACATCTCACGAGATTTCGGAAGATGTGTCCGAAATCTCGCGAGATTTCGGAAGATGTGGCCGAAGTCTCGCGAGAATTCGGAAGATGTGGCCGAAATCTCGCGAGATTTCGGAAGATGCCCGCACTGACTCCTGGGATCAATGACACCAGATCCCAGGAGACAGTGCGGCGTGACGAGGATCGACGCAGAGACCCCGCCCACCCCCGAAGACACAGAAGACAGGAAGTCATCGATTACAAGGTAAGTAAAAAAAAAAAAAAAACACATTTCATTTAGTATTCTTTGCCTGATTTGGAAGGCAAAGAGATTTACTAAATGAAATGTGTGCCGAACCGCTTTAAGCAGGGATTCCCTAAGGCCTAAAAACTATTGAAAGGGTTCCTCCAGGGTAAAAAGATTGCGAAAGAAGAGAATTATACCTCAAGCAAGGTCACCAGCTGCAACTGGCAAGGGCCAATAGGAAGCCTAGCAGCCATCACATTTCCTCAGCAGGTGTCTAATATGTCTAGGCGCTGGGGCTTTGATGGATATTTTAGTATTGGTGGAGCCTGGTGGCTGTGACAGACCCTAGCTTCTAATGTGTCTCAGTTACCCAACAGTAAGATCTTTTTATGGCATAATTCATAATTTTTTTGTCCATTGGAACTTTGGATGCTCCTGCCTACTGCAGCATTCTCCAGTCTCCAAAAATGAAAGTAGGAAACCTTCATAAAGCCACAGCAGGTCTTCAAACCCAGGAATTCAAACTCAAAGATATCACCATTAGAATCCCTGAGAGATATTAAAAAAAAAAAAAAAAAGCGGTCAGGTGGATTACCTTCTTAGCCACTTGGACCACCTTCTATCAAAAACTGTTAATGGCCATAGCTGAAAAATGAATCACTGGTTTTATCTGCATTCGTGACACAAAGATGTCACTTTTATCATTTGGTGTTACTTGTCCTTGTCTCCGACAGTAGATCTGTTTAAACATTAAGGTTCTTACTTAAAGTGGTTGAAAACCCCTTGCATACACAAAGTGAAGTGACTAGCATCGGGTGGTACACAGAGCTGAAACAAAACGCTCCTACATAAGTTGCACCTGTTTTTCTGCAGCCATTTCTTCTGTAGATCGTTCTGAAAACACATAGATCAAGGGATTTTTTCTTAGCTCTAGCTGCAGGGGGGGGGGGGCGAGGATCTGAAGTCGCACAGTGCAGATTTCAGTAAGGGGAGCTCTGAATCCTGATTGGAGGGAAAGGACACATTCCCCTCCTCACAGTACATAGGATCAATGCCAAGCTGTTGCTGTCAATCACAGGCCGGGTTCTGGAGCTCTCCTCCCCCATCACCTTTTTACCTCTTGGTGTACTAGAACGATACGCTTTGTTCACATTTCATATCTGAGGTTTACAACCACTTTAAGATTAAGGTGAGGAAAATAATACATAATACACTTTAGGATATTGCAGGTTTTCAGTGGTAGCAAATAAAAGTGAAAGTAAGTAAGCAGTAGGAAGACATAATAAAAATGGTAGGAAGTAATAGAGAGCAAAGGGTGTTAGAATTTGTATATATTAGAAGAGGATGAAACATGATAGCAGATCAGAGCAGATACAAACCTTGGACATCTTGCTCTTACTGTCAGCAGTAAGGAAAGACATATTGTTGATCTCATTTTGAACCACGAAGTTCTGCTCCTCCCGCTTAAAGTTCTGATGAAGAACAAAAAAGAAAAATCCCAAAGTTACCTTGAGGTCAGTGTGCTTTTCAGATGTAGCGCCATAACCCCTCGGGGCGGCTGTGTATTTTCTGGGCTTACCAATTACCTCCTCCTTGTAGCTCGTCATTCGTTGTCTAGGGGTTCCCAGGGTTAGTACCCAGTTATTTCAGAAGCTGACACTCGAATGTCCTTTTGATGATTTTTATTTGCAAAGGGTAACATTTAAATATAACACAGTCTCTTAGTTAGGAATAGAGGGTACGGATGATAAAACTCAGGCACTTCAGAACTGCCGACATCAAATGAATGTCTCTTTAGGTAACCCAGAGAGTAGCCACTCGTAACTGGACGCTTCACTGCTGGATAAACCTCTAACTGTAGATTTAGCAGCCAACCAGTGATTTAAAGATTTCCCAAAGTCTCTGCCACAGACTAGGTTGTAACTGAAGAGGAATTAGGAACTTTTCCTACGGTACCTGAATCTTTCAGCCACTTCGGCGATACCGTAAGAAATGCGGATTCACTAGTGTCCATACAACTTCAGCTCCCAGGCTCTTACCGAGCAGCCAGCTTCTTGGCCCTCCTCTGAAGAGTCCTCCCCTGGTCACTTGTACGAGTTGCTGTGTCTCTCCAATGCGGAGAGCACACCGGGACACCTCAGAATCCTCCTTCAGATACTGGGCCTCGAACTAGCCAGTTCCGAGGCCCGGGAACGGACGGATCCCCACCCCAGACCATGAGGGCCTCTGGGGCTGGTCAGGGTGACCAGGCTTACGGGGATGGCAGACACTCCTGGGTCCGGGACCCCTCACGGGGTTGGTCCGGACCGGAACCAGGAATCAAAGAGCAAGCCGAACCCTGAACACGTGACTTCAGTCTCTTAAATACCCCTTTCCAGACTACACAGCTGGGCCAGATGCGCCCACTGATTGGCTCCGAGAAAGATCGGTACCTAACATGTCCAACCAGGCTTTGTTCTCAGCCTGTCACAGGTGCTTCATTGCACCTATGACCAGGCAGAACTCCAGTACAGCCCAGTCAAACTGATGCCGAAGTAAATGACCTAAACAATTAACCCCCAGAACTCCGTTACAGTTCTGGAAAAAACTAAATTTACACTATAGCGCACACTTTAGAAAAGTGTCGGCGCTACACAGAGAACATGGTTTTTCACATAGGCATGTGCACAGGGTCTGCCAGGGCACACCCTAATCACCCTGTGTGGCACAGATTCCCCCTGTTTAAACCCCTGACATTTCACCAAAGCCCCCTAGCCGGGCTCCTAAAAAATGTGTACAAAACGAATTAAACATTTAACTTGTAAAAAATAATAAAAATAAAAACTACTGACACCTTCCACTGCCCTTCTGACACCAATCCCTGCCTTACGAACACTGTCCACTGCTGTACCGACACCGTCAGTATAAATACACATGCACACACACATATGTGCATGAGTTTTGAGATGCCCACCCTAATGCAATAGGCTGTGCACACCTATGGTTTTTAAAGACAAATGGCAATAAGTGGGCTTATGATCATAAAGCATACCTATAAAAGATTTCTATCTGTTCCTTCATTCTCTGTCGAAGGATGACTAGGAGAAGTAGAGGTCAGCAAGGTTTAATAGTAGTTGCTCTGCCCACAGCCTGACCTCGTTCTGAAAGCAATTTTGCAGTGTTGTCCAATTCACTTGTTCACTTGAAAAGGTTGTGTTTGGCTAGATTAAGGTGGGCAGTAAAACTAAAGCTCAACTCACTCCCTGTGTACTGCCCCTCCATGACCCCCCCCCCCCCCCCCCCATGGCTACCAGTGTATATGGAGTTTGTACAATAATATTACATAAGAGAACCCTGAACTTACTGAATGCAAACTACAGGGCTCTGTGATACTGTTATGCCGCGTACACACGAAGGGACTATCCCGCGGGATTGTCCGCTGGACTCAAGTCCACCAGACAATCCCCTCGTGTGTGGGAGCCGGCGGACTTTTTGGCGCCAAAAGTCCGGCGGACTAGGTTTTAAGTTTTGTTTTAAAATTGTCCGCTGGACTTGGCAGTCCGGCGGACAATCCCGCCGTTAGTAGGCTAGTCCGCCGGACTTTTGAAATGAACGGACTTGCCGCTCATTGGAAAGTCCGTTCATTCCCGCTGACTTTTTCCAGCGGATTGTCCGCCGGAGAAGTCCGGGCGCGTGTGGGCAAGTCACACGCTCGGAAGTCCGGGCGTGCGTGGGGAAGTCCCGCCAGACTAGGTCCGGCGGACAATCGGCGGACAAAGTCCGAACGTGTGTACGTGGAATTATGGTTACTTAGTAGCTGGAAGACAATGTGCGATAGCATGAATTCAACGACTGAAAAGTCACCAACTATTAATTATTTGGGGTCTTCTCAGACCGGAATTTGGACTTCAAGAGTAAATTAAAATAAAAGCACAAGGCTGGTTAGCAATCTTTCATATATAAGTCTACACATTTATTTCAAGCTGAACCCCAACCTTGCCTTCAATCTTGCCCAGGTATACAGGCTCCTCTCCTGTACTGAAATTGCTTACGGTCATTTAGTTGCACACTGGGATCTCCAGTACAAGCTGACCAGATAGCACCCAATCAGGGATGAGTCGAACACCATCCTGTTCGGTTCGCAGCAGAACATGCGAACAGGCAAAAAATTTGGCAGAACACACGAACACCGTTAAAGTCTATGGGACACGAACATGAATATTCAAAAGTGCTAATTTTAAAGGCCTATACTCACGTTATTGTCATAAAAAGTGTTTGGGGACATGTATCAATGCAAATTTTTTTTAAAAACAGCAGTTTTTTCGGGAGCAGTGATTTTTTTTTTTAATGCTTAAAGTGAAACAATAAAAATGAAATATTCCTCTAAACATCGTGCCTGGGGGGTGTCTATTAGTATGCCTGTAAAGTGGCGCATTTTTCCCGTGTTTAGAAGAATACCACAGCACAGACACCAAATACCACAGACACAAATAATTGAAAAAAAGAGCTTGGGATCCCCCCCCCCCCCTCCATTACCAGGCCCTTTGGGTCTGGTATAAATATTAAGGGGAACCCTGGATCAAAATTTAAAAAAAGAATTGCGTGGAGGTTCCCCTAAAATCCATACCATGCCCTTCGGGTCTGATATGGAAATTAAGGGGAACCCTTCGCCAAAAAAAAAAAAAAAAGGTGTAGGGGTCCTCCCCAAAATCCATACCAGACCCTTATCCAAGCACCCAACCTGGCAGGCCGCAGGAAAAGAGGGGGGACGAGAAAGCGCCCCCCCACCCCCCGAACCGTACCTGGCCACATGCCCTCAACATTGGGAGGGTGCTTTGGGGTAGCCCCCCCAAAGCACCTTGTCCCCATGTTGATGGAGACAAGGGCCTCATACCCATAACCCTTGCCCGGTGGTTGTGGGGGTCTGTGGGCGGGGGGCTTAATGGAATCTGGAAGCCCTTTTTAACTAAGGGAACCCCCAGATCCCGGCCTCCCCCCTGTGTGAATTGGTAACAGGGTACAAATGTATCCCTACCATTTCATAAAAAAGCGTCAAAATTGTAAAAAGACACAGCTTGGAACAAGTCCTTTATTAAAGAATAAAAAAATGAAAATGTCCCACGAAACCCGCAACCGAGGCTCCCGCCATCAAACTCATCTTTGCTTTGACAGCCCTTATATAACTGAGGGCGGGGCCACCCTGATGTAACCAGGTGACCCCGCCCCCTCTGATGCCACGGGGAAGCCACGGGGAACTCCCTGTGGTGTTAGGGGGGCGGGGCCACCCGGTAACGTAAATGGGTGACCCCGCCCCCCTCTGATGCCACGGGGAAGCCATGGGGGAGTCCCCGTGGCCTCAGAGGGGGGCGGGGTCACCTGGATACGTCAGGGTGGCTCCGCCCTCAGTTATATAAGAGCTGTCAAATGGAACATGCGTCAGACGGCGGGAGCCTCCCATGGAAGCGGGTCGTCGCAGGTTATTTTTTTTTACTTTTTCGGTCCGTCAGGCGGCGTGAACTTACTTTGTGGGACATTTTTATTTTTTAATAAAAGACTTGTTCCAAGCTGTCTTGTATTTTTTACCATTTTGACACTTTTTTTGGTGAAATGGGAGGGGGTACATTTGTACCCCGTTACCAATTCACACAGGGGGGGGCCGGGATCTGGGTGTCCCCTTGTTAAAGGGGGCTTCCAGATTCCGATAAGCCCCCTTTCTGCAGACCCCCACAACCACCGGGCAAGGGTTGTGGGGATGAGGCCCTTGTCCCCATCAACATGGGGACATGGTGCTTTGGGGGGCTACCCCAAAGCACCCTCCCAATGTTGAGGGCATGTGGCCTGGTACGATTCAGGAGGGGGGGCCACTCTCTCGTCCCCCCTCTTTTCCTGTGGCCTGCCAGGTTGTGTGCTCAGATAAGGGTCTGGTATGGATTTTGGGGGGGAACCCTACGCCATTTTTTTTTTTAATTTTGGCGCAGGGTTGCCACGAACGCTGCATATTGTTTGCTCTTCTACGAACACCCGATGTTCGAGTTGAACGTAACATCGGCTCCTCCCTACTCCCAATATTAATCTGTATTTGTGCTATAAATTGGAAGTTAATGGACTGTAAGGGCATAAAACATGCTCTCTGGAATCTGCCTACATATTTTTACAAAGATTCCGTTGTAAATGTACAGAAAAATATTTAACAGCTGGAAATGTATTCCAAGATTCAAATCATTACTCTGCATTATACTAGACAGCTGGTGTAGAGTAAAATTATTTTATCAGCTATCCAGTCCTAGTAGAACAGGACCCTTTATACGAGCCTTTATAACTTACGTGAGATTTTGACCAGAAGATGAACACCTCCCCAACCATTCGGAACAATTCCTCTGCATCGCAATTCGGCACAGTCAGCCAGTTTGCCCTGCAAAAATTTACCATTTTTAATGGCTACCTGCTCAAAGTATACTGTACGTCAGGCAAAAATAAATATTATATGTAAAATTCTATATCTATATATCTATATCTATACATACACACACACTTGTGTGTGTATATATATATATATATATATATATATATATATATATATATGTATTTTTGTTTTAGCACATCTCTGCAAAACATGCACTATTCCCCATGTTTTATTCCTTTAACCTCCTCCTGCTCGTTGTATAGTAACATGATGGCGCGACCCTGATCTCGGTAAAGAGCCAATCAAGCAAGTACAAAATAATGAGGGGTGTCAGTCCTGCCTAGTTGTATTTTTCTAATGTACTTAAAGTATAAGTTCACCTTCGGGAACATGTTACACATGTTCTTGATCCTGCACCAGCTCCCCGATCTCCACACTCCCTGCAAAAGCAGGCTGGGCATCTCCTCCCCATACCTGCTGTCACTATTTGAAAGAACATAGCCATGCAAAACTCCAGCCACACAGCTGCGTCATTGAGTCACAGATGCCTGTGAATCGATGAACTACCAGGGCATGAAGTACCAACAGCCATTCCGGCTGTCGGCTTGTAGTTCTCAATGAACTACCAGGGCACTGTTGAGTGCTCAAGTAGTTAATTGAGTCTTCCTGGCTTTTGAAACTGCCTGTCCGTACAGTGTATGGGCAGACAGATTACACTGACAAATGTACATATTCGCCAGCACACCATGGATCGACAAATTTTCGTCTAAAAAGTTTAAATGAAAAAAATCACATCACAAAACAAGGTGCTGATTTTTTTCATTAAAACTTTTTGGATGAAAATTTGTCGATCCATGGTGTGCTGGCGAATATGTACATTCGTTTGATGCTTCCAGGACCCAACTGGTAATCGCTGCAGCGCCCACTACTTTATGCACCACAAATACCAGGAATGTGTGCGATAGGAATATCGATGACACCTTACACTGACAGTCTGTAGGTGTCCGGCATGGCACCTGCGATTTGCAGATCGTGGGTGCAATGCTTTCCAAGCTTCTACAAAAAAAATTGTAAATCCATATTTTTTTACCTGCAAAAAATTATCATTTTTTTTTTTTAACCACTTGCTTACTGGGCACTTAAACCCCCCTCCTGCCCAGACCAATTTTCAGCTTTCACGCACTTTGAATGACAATTGCGTGGTCATACAACACTGTACCAAAATGAAATTTTTATCATTTTTTTCCCCCACAAATAGAGCTTTCTTTTGGTGGTATTTAATTACAGCTGGGATTTTTATTTTTTGCTAAACAAACAAAAAAAGATGCAAAATTTAAAAAAAAAAAAAATCATGTTTAATAGTTTGTTATACAATTTTGCAAACAGGTCATTTTTCTCCTTCATTGATATGCGCTGATGAGGTGGCACTGATAGGCTGCACTGATAGGCACAGATAAGGTGGCACTGATGGGGACAGATAAGGCAGTACTGATGTGCACAGATAAGATGGCACTGATGGGTGGCACTGATGGGCACTGGTAGGTGACACAGATGGGCACTGATATGTGGCACTGAGGTACAGCACTGTTATTGAAGCACTGATTATGGGCACTGATAGGTAGCACTGTGGGCACTGATGGGTGGCACTGTGGGTACTGATAGGCGGCACTGTTGCCTATTGTTAGGTGACACTGGCAGGGGGCACATGAGCTGGCGCCAGCTCACCGTGATCGGGACTGATGTCCCTCTCACGGCCGCTGGTGATCGGCTTTTTTTTTCTCCTCGTGCTGTCAGTGCGAGGAGAAAAAATAGCAGATTACCGGCTGTGTTGTCATCACATGATCAGCTGTCATTGGCTGAAAGCTGATCACGTGGTAAGGGGTCGGGATGGACCCCTTACTTGGATCTGTGATCCAGCGAGTCTCACAGACTCGCTGATCACAGAGCGCGCCATGCGCGCCCTTCAGGGGGTGCGCATGTCGCTCGTGCACGGGACTACGTCAATAGACGTAGTCCTGGCAAAGCAGGTCCGTGCTGTAGCCGTCATTCGGCTATAGCGTGAATCTCTAGAGGTTAAAGTAAATTATCCTTTAAACCATTTCACTCTTCCATCTCTACATAGAACTTCCTAATTCTGTAGTCCAAGATAAGAACAACGAAGACTCCTTGAAATAACAAAGTGTGCTCAAGACAGCAGGATGATCGAGGTGAACACAGCTACACGTAATTTGCTAGCTAAGTGGACATACAAAGTGAATAGCCTATTTAGTAAATCAACCCCCTTCTTTTTCTGAGGGCAGGCCATAGCATAAATCAGGGGTAGGCAACCTTGGCCCTCCAGCTGTGATGAAACTACAAATCCCAGCTTCAAACTCATTAGTTGTTTCTTCTCCTTTCATAAACTAAAACTCATTCGTCCAATGTTTACTTTAGGCAAAGCCACTTTTTTCAATTTTAGTTAAATATATTCCCTTTAAAAGGAATGCTGCTACAAATAAAACATTAGGTATTGTGAGTTTTACCAAGGCTCAGTTTTTTAAAGTAGACCTGCACTTAAAAAGTGAAACTTATATAAGCTGCTAACTTATAGGAATATATTTACGTGTTATTTGTGCCTAAACAATACCTGGGCACAGTTGTGGGCCGTAATGCAGGGTGCAGGGGCACCGCCCCCCTATCCATGCATCTGGCCCCCTAATCTACATGCTGAGTGCTAGACGAATGGATTCCAATAGGGTTTTTTTTTTTTTTTCGAAGCACGTGATTAGATCATCAGGCTCTAATAGGCTTCAAGGGTGGGCTCGGGGTGCAGAGAACTTGGGTGACAATAGCAAATATTCGCTATTATCTTCCTCATTCTCCTCCCGGCCAATCAGGAAGCCCTGGTTGGCCAGGGAATTTTAGGACTTGGCAAATCGCCGCCGCCGCTATCCATCTGTCTCCAGTGGGAGGGGGGGGGGGATGCTGTTAGTTTGCTGCCCCCCAAAATATTGAGCACCAGCCTGGGAAATGTACCTTTGGGCTTAAATTCCTCCTGAAAAATAGTAGTGCATTTTCTGTATATATGCACTCCTGCATCTTGAGTCAAATAGCTGCATATCTCCAGTATCTCGCATGATAAGGAGTGAGATTTGGTCATATCTCTACTGTGATGCTCACTGTTGTCCTTGCTGGACAGGGGGCTGTACCTGAGGACATGCAGCGCAAAGCTCTCCTTGCTTCTGCCTTATTCACTAAATAAGGCTCAGTGCTTCCTCTATATCGCCTGCTGCTTCTTAAATATTCGCCCACCAGTCATCAGACCACCAGTGATTAGGGAGGCAGTTCTGATAAGAAAAAAAAAAAAAGCAAAGCCCCACTGCTTTACCAAAATGACTCTACACAGAGACACAGTGGGGTTGATTTACTAAAACCGGAGAGTGCAAAATCTAGTGAAGCTCTGCACAAAAAACAATTAACTTCCAGGCTGTTTTAGCAATTTAACCCCAGTGTGAAACAAGGCATAGTAATCAGTAATGGGGAAAATATTTGCTGCAGGCAGCCTATAGGAATGCTGCGATTAGTCCTTTGCTCTCTGCTTGCCTTTTTGGGAACACCTTTTACATTAAAGTTTCTCTAGGTATCTTTAGAAAGGAACGAATAATTCCAAAGCATGATTATAGATTATGTCATTTTCATATAATGTATTAATCTAAAAATAGATATTTTTTTTTTTTATAAAGACCAAGTTCAAATCCTATTCCCCCCCGTCTAAATTCTTGTGCTTCCCCTATTTAACTGTACCTGTTATTGTCTACATAACGGATCAGCAGAGGATAGAGAGCATAGAGGTCTCTGCAGAGGACAGAGAACTCATCTCGTATCAGAGACTCTGAATCTTCGGACTCGCTCTTCGCCTCCAGACGCAGTTGCTCTTCCTCAGCCACTACTTTCCCAGACCGTTTCTTCAGCTTCTCCATTGTGGGAATAAAGTGAGTCCGAAGAAGCTCTGGCTTGGCCTTGCTAACGATGGGCTGTGCAAACACTGATGGAGAAGAGAAAATATACAGAAAACTTTACAAAGTCCTGTGTCTTCTAATCTATAACCAGTAAGAATCTTTATTCCACCTGTCATTTAATTTACAGGTCCCCTTGTGCTCATGGTACACAGAACTAGATATCTAGTTAACATATGAAAATTGTAAGTTAGAGCAACATTTTTAAACTATAGTGCATGCATGGGCATTTTTATATAAAATCCTCATTCATAGTCCCTTGGTTATTACTTGGTCATACTTTGTTTCTCTAAAGCATCTGTAAAGTCTTATGGATTACCTGCAAGTCTTTTCATCCAGGAGGCCTCATCTATGCCTAGATTGTTGACAACGATACGGAGGATGTTACCCAGGAGGGCATTTAGATGCTCAGAAGTAACACTGGTGCAGCAGGGTGTAGTTTCATCTGGCATACATTCTGGCCCTCGTTCCCACCAGCGAGGAAGATAATTGCACAGCATGGGCAAAGTTACTTCGATGACATGTGGCATCTCTGTGTAACGGGCACCAGACTCTGCTAGCAGGCTGATTTCCTTTGTCAGGGTGTACAGGTCAGGGATATCTGGGCACATTTCTTCTACAGAGTTGGGAAGACCCAAAACTAGAAGGGAAAGAATGTTAAATGGCACAACTGATTGTACAGTTCAAGCTATATTGGCTTTATTAACAATGGAATTATATTATATTCACCTTAAACAAATTTGGTTAATAGCAGCCTAACCTGGCCAAAAAGGTAATGGACGCTGAAGTAAAGGCATAATTGTGGTGACTGCAAGTATCCTTCAAATGGATCCTTACTCTACTACAGTGACTACTGGATCCTTCACCTGGCCTGTAAAATGGGTTAAGTCAAGATTGAGCACCTCTTGGAAGATAAGCCCCATCTGACATTCATTACTCAAATGCCAGACCCTTGGTGAGCAGTAGAGGCTTTGACATTTAATAGTTGAGTAATTGGGGGCAGGGTATAGACCCTGGTTGGGGCGTGGTTTAATCTCAATTTGTATAGAAGTCAAGGCCATGTATACAATCTGGGATAAGGATACAAGGCGTCCCACATAGTCAAAGGGATCGATTGGGAGACGAACACATATCTAACCAACCATAACAAAGAGGTTTGTACTTCAGCACAGTATTTACCTTAGCCGCCTTAAAGTTCAAGTACATTTTAAACTATGGCAAAAAAAACATTACATTCTATTGTTTTTTGATTTCCCTAAGGGACATTAAGAAACCTTAGTAATATGGTATTTTGAGAAATTTAAATGGAAGATGGAGGGATAGAAAATGGAGGGGTAATTAGAAGGAGCAGTCTCCACAATGAAGTCTCCAAGATTCGCCATAAAAGGAGGTGGTGAGAAATGTAACCACCAGCATCCACACCTAACTAAAATATTGATTTAGGATGGGATCATATAACTGCCCAATCCTCATACTCACTGGCACGTTCACGAGGAGTCTTGGTGGTGTAGACAGAGTAGATGTTGTATTCATTCATGTGGGGTTCCAGGAAGGCCACGGGCATGGCAGCAGCAAGTCTTGCCAAACATTCACCCAAAGCTGGACGTTGTCTAAAAATATACAAGTAAGAAGCGTTAAGTAAAGATTTTTTTTTTCTACAAAGACAATCGATATACATGGGTGAATCAATATGCAGCCAGTAGCGGTATAAAACACTTTTGTTCTTACTTTTCAACATAAGGGTTCTTGGTGGTACCCAGAGAGTAGATACTGCACAGTAATCTGTAGCAGGAAACCTGTACATCATCCACTGAAAGGAAAAGAATATCTATTAGTCTATTAGTAGAGAGACAATATCTTATTATAGCTAGAGAACATAAAAGGGATATGGGAATGCTATTTAAATACAGTGCCTATGTGGGAACTGCCATTTGAATAAGTGATTGTCACTTATGTCCAAAGCACTCATAAGTACATATAAAATACAAGAATGTATTTTACTACCTTTACACCTATAGATATATGTCTGAGATTGAGGAGTCAATTTTTTCACTAATCAAAAACATGCAATACTGCAAAAAATTGATTATAAATGTTATATTTGGAAAGTATCAACTTACATATGACATCGTCTCCAAACTGGTGCTGTGCAATGTGCTCAAAGAGTGATGTAAGAACTGGCAAAAGGGCTACGGTGGTGTAATTGATATTCTGGGCTACACCCTTCACCTGAGTGCGAGATTGGGATACTTTCCCCAGCTTTAGGTTCTCAACCATCTTTTCTATGTCTTCAGATGCTCCCTCAAAGAAGGAACGCAAACCGGCCTTTACTATCTCTGGGCCAGACTTCATGACTGTCCTGTCAGGAGGAGAGAGAGTGTCACTAGCCTGGGAAATAAGTTTTTGATAGAAGAGGGTAAGTCAATAAGTAACAAAGATCTAATAGAAGAGGATAAGTCAAGAGCACATAAAAGCATCAGGAAACCAAGGTTTTACAATGTTATCAATGCACAATCCTGCAGAGAAAAAGATACGAATGCTATAAAATCCCACAGGTAAGATGAACAGTAATAGTGCTGGCTGGGGAATGCATTGATACCAAGGTAAAAACGAAAGATGGCCCAGATGTTCGAGTCAAACGTAAGATCTTAGAACATATGAACATATGGGGCTCTCGTGGCAAGCTCGACCGCCGTGGAGCGCCCCATAATGCACTGTGAGATCGCAGTGCATTGACGGCTGCTGATTGGCCAAAGCATGCACCTGACCTGCATGCTTTGGACAATTACAGCGTGGGCGTGGCTTAAACAGTGCTACATATTGCACGTGGCTTAAATGGGGTGTGGTTTTTTTCTTTTAGAGAGAGCTGTGAATTAAAGTTCTGCTGTCTTTTAAAGGATATTAAGCCTGAACTCCAGTTAAAAAAATGTAATAGCACAGAGAGAGTAAAAATAAAAAAGCAGCTTATGCTGCAATACTCGCCATCAATCCAGCACTGCCACCCACAGAAGGGTCTTGTCTACATCAGATGGCACTATTGTTCTGTGTTAAATAATGGCCAGGGCCATTCAATCCACTTCCCATGAGCCCTGGCTGGCATTGACACATTCCTTAGAGGTGCGTCATCACGCCAGCCTGGGCTTTTAGTACTGCTGCCCTCTGATGTAATGGCATGGGAGAAAAAGACAGTGGTCTTCTTGCTATAAGCATCAGAAACATTTTTCATATATGAAGCCTGTGATATGCATGTGTTTACCTGGCATCCAGAGAACGAGCAAGGATATGTAGACAGTTAACCACTGCAGGGGCATCATTTCCTGGGGAAACATGGCAGAAGTTAATTTTAAACAAAATTCTAAATCTTGATATCAACTTTCTTAACCCTTCCAGCCTTCAAAAAAGTCCACAATTCACATAACCATTCCAGAGAAAAGAAAACAAAGAAAGTCTACTGCTTCAACCAGTTCATGCCGAAAAAGTTAAAGAAAAAAAAGAAGTGTGAACAGCAACAAACCGCCTTACCGAATAAGGACACGCGATGACGTACAAGAGCAGCAATCTTACAGAACAGGCTGAGGAGAGTAAGAAAGACAGATACAAAGGATATAGAGAGAAAGAGAATTAGAATACAGAATTTCAGTGAATCGAGAGGAAACTTTCAGCAAATGTGCATCTTAATGACATGCCAAGCCGACCCTTCCACATAGCTCCATTTAATATTTACTGTTGTGACTGTCAAACAATAAAACTTTGCCAATTCTATTTTTTATTTTTTTCTGGTTTGTCCATGCAACTGTTGACTCTTTAAAAGGAAATTCATCAATTGGACACAAATCACATTTCTTTTTTCTGTCAAAAACATTTCAGCATCTAGCATTTCAACATAGATGCATTATTTTCATTCAAACCCTTACATTAAACCTCTAAGTCTTTCCTGAACGGAACCCTTAACCTACGCCCTAAATACAGCACATGAAAACTCATGATCCAGGTGCCTCATGCTCATCCATCCTAATGTAATCTTTTATTCTATTTTTTGTTTATGCAGTGCTATTAACATTTAGTGATTACTATATTAGATACTAAATTGATTACATGTTTCTACCCCAAAGGATCTTTCATTTTATACACCAATATGACCTCAGTTGTGTATAACACGTGTAATATCGCCCCATGCTGACCTAGCAATCATCTCTTTCTCCTTATTAGAGGCATGACCCCCGCTGCCCAGGACTTTGGCTGGTGTAGACAGGAAGTAGAGACAATGGTTCGTGAAGTACTGGTTGATCAGTGGAAGAAGGATCTATGGGAGGAAAACAGGTGTCATTGGTTGTAGGTCCTATCACAAACTTAGCGTATATTCACAGCAGAGGTAAACAAGAGAAACATATTTTTTATTTAAAAAGTAAAGAATAAGGAGGATGTGCAACAGATCAGCACGTGGAAAAATAAATTATATTAAATCACCATATTGTACTATTTGGGGTGTGCAGTACCATTACCTCAATTGATGTGTCTTTCCCATGCTATCATTTTTATTTTATTTTTTTCTGTATAGACAATACTATAGCAGTGTACAAGATTGGTCAGGTTGCAGCAGATACAGGTCTACCAAGTTCAACCAAAAAAAAAACCATATCCTCATAACTCCAAAACCAGCAGCTGATACAAAGGAAAGCTAGAATGTAACCCTTGCTGACTGAACATCCTGCGACACTATTATAAACAGCGGTAGCCCTTTATATTAGCGCTTTTGAAAATGCATTCACATTTTTTAATCAATATACAGAGTCTACCAGAACCAATTATATCAATAGAATTACTTTGTAAGAAACCACAGCCTGTCTCTTCTTGAAGCAGAAAAATTACAGGACGCAAGACACAATCTCACCTTGGCGAAGAATTTGATTTCCCTTTCATGTGGAGATTTCTCTACCCTTCCACTGCTTACAACGGCCTCTAAAAACACAGAAGAGTACATGAGTTTAGAGTTTTTGAATATACATGGAGGATCCCTGCTATGGAGGCAGTACAGGTCATAGCTAAAATGACACCTAAAACAATAAGGACAGTCTTATAACCGTTATAAATATCAAGAACATAAAAGATAAAGCAGTTGAAATATGTTGGTATACTGATAAATTACTAATGATTATTACATCTGAATTTGCAGAAGCACTAGTTTACAGAGAATAGTTAATCAGGGGAACTCATACAGAGTGTCTAAGACACTCTTTTTTTCTAACTCCCATGTGCCTTCACATGATGGTTTGGGCGACAGACTTGTGTACCTTTTGCATAACATAAATCTGGGGCTGGCACAACGAGGCAAGAGTTTCAATTATGGACACACCACCCTAAGTGCAACTGTGCTTCCTCCCCGCTGCTACACCTGTTAGAACAGCAGAGGGCAGTTTTGTATTTGGGGGGGGTGGCCTGATAGGGAAGCTGAGACACTAGTTTCCTATCAGGTCTGCTCCCCTTGTGATTAACAGTCAATAAGTAGATCCTTAGCAGGGTTGCCAACCGCCAGTAAATTTACTGACAGTTTGTAAAAATCTGTGATTTTTTTACAACTGCCAGTATATATCAGGGGCTGATTATTTCATGCTTTGTTGAATTTTTAAGTGTAAATCAAGCAAATTACTTTGTTATAGGTATTGCCAGTTTCCATATCATGTCGTTTATACTGTTTAAATATTCACTGTGTTAGTTTTCAATAGGAGTTCTGTAATTTCTCAGGTTACCAGTAAAAAATGTGCTCCGCCAGTAAAATGTTCATGTTTTGTCAGTAAAAAATGCTGCGGGAGGTTGGCAACCCTGATCCTTAGCTAATAGACAGCCTGCTTTTACACCCATTGCCTGCTGTCAATTACAATGCATGAGCAGACCTGGTGGGAAACTAGTGTCTCACACTTCCCCATCAAGCTCTACCTACTGCAGAATGACTGGCCGCTAGGAAAGTGTGAAAGTCGATGATGCCCTGAATAACCAGTGACAGGCAGAGGGTAGCAGCTGCAAATATGCCGCTCTGCTACACTGTGTACAGCTATAGACATGTTGCCTGTCCCTGTACGCCAAGTTAGAAAAAGTTCTTAATTACCACCAGTTTCATTATCTATGAACAGAAGAATAAAAACATAAAATAAAAATTAAGTTGATGCATTATTGGCCCCATTTTAATGCTAATAAACAGTATGTTAACCCAACATTCCAAAATCCTGATATGTGGAGTAATCTTGCTCACTGTGTCCAATTAAGAAAAGGAAGGGGCAGGTAAATGACCAGTCCCTTCCTCCGCTCTCCATCCTGACAGATACCTACAGCCGGCAGGAGAAGAGAAGAGGGAATCCGGCTGTGGGGGACAAGGGACGGGGGGGAAGACAGGGAGCCGGAGAAGAACAGAGGGGAGAGGGGGGTGAAGGACACAGAGGGGAGCCGTAGAAGAACAGGGGGGTTTAGAAGGACATGGAGGGGGGGCTGGAGGTGTTAAGCCCCACATCTGTCTGTTTATTTGTTAACCTGACCCATTTGGAGCAAGTGAGGATTGTTCGCAACTCTACCCAACTATCCTCTACTGTGTTACTAAAACATTTAATAAAAACCATTGAAACAGAAATCTTCTGAACAGGGGCACAGACAGCAAAGCAAATCCTACAGGGGTGTTAATCCTTCCCTATGCTATCCAAAAAACGTAAAAAATATTTTTTAGGCTGAAGTTACACTTAACCATTTGCCGACCGCCTTCCGCATATATACTGTGGCAAGGCAGCTCGGCTGTGCATGTGGCATAGTGGGCATATGCATGTGGTATTGTGGGCGCGGGAGCGCTCCCGCGGGTCCGGCGGACTCGATATCCGCCGGCCACCCACGATCGCGGTACAGAGAGGCAGAACGGGGATCTGCCTATGTAAACAAGGCTGATCCCCGTTCTGAAAAGGAACAACTCAGAGACCTGCTGTTCCTAGTGATCAGGAACAGCGATTTCTGTGTTGTCCTAGCAAGCCCATCCCCCACACAGTTAGAACACACCCAGGGAATACAGTTAACCCCTTGATCGCCCCCTAGAGTTAACCCCTTCCCTGGCAGTGTCATTTATACATTGATTAATTTTAGCACTGATCACTGTAATAATGTCACTGGCCCCCAAAAAGTGTCACTTGGGGTCAGATTTGTCTGCCGCAATGTTACAGTCCCGCTAAAAATCTCAGATCGCCGTCATTACTAGTAAAAACAATAAAAAACATGAAAGGTCCCTAAATCTATTCCCTATTTTGTAGACGCTATAACTTTTGCACAAACAAATTAATATAAGCTTATTGTGATTTTTTTTACCAAAAATATGTAGAAGAATACATACCCAGATGAGCAATGAACTCCTGTGCTGAATCCATTAGTTTCAGAAGTTTCTGAAGGAATCCATAAGCAAAACGCTTCTCAATAGATGAAGTGTCAAGCTCCATGTCTTTCAAACCCCTGTATTAAAATGAATTGAGATGTCAGTACATATTGTTTGAAGATTCCACTTTAACATCTATTATCTTGGTCTTATATTACATTGGTAAATTACTTTTTGTAGTCTACAACCGATTACAACAAGGCCCTTGAAAAACTGGAAACAGGATGTGTGGATCATCTGTTGATTACCATTTCTCAGAGGCCACTTTTGGGCACTTTACCTTTTCAAATTTAGTATTTTTCTTTACTCAACAAATATTTCGTATGACTTGTCCATGCTACATACCTTGTTACAGCGTAACCTTGGAGCTGAAGAAACTTCAGCAGTTCATGTGCCTTTTCCCTGTCACGGGCCTTCTCTTTAGCAGTCAGAGTGTCATAGGGTACCAACAATGGGTGAGTTCCTCCTCCTGTGATAATGTATAATAAAAGAAGATACATTTATATACAGAACACTGTTAACACTGCTAATACAAACCATAAGCACTGGATGTAATAAACATGCAACAATAAAAATGCAAAATCACCAAGGCACCAAACCAATCAGAGCTGGCACCCAGCATCTTATTGAATACATTAATCATACTTCGTATCTAGTCAGCAGGCTGTAGGGGTTTGGTCTGCCTTGAACTTTCTTAAGGCAATTGGATATCTGCATATCAAAGACCCTGAGCTTTGGGGTTCCCCGGGTGTTCAAGACGACATTCAATGGTACACACAGGCATTTTAATGCTTTGCCTTATTGTCACTGTTTTACTAAAATTTCAGAATTGAACTGTTCACGTTAAAAGTGTTTGTTGGCTATTAGATCATACCCATGCCAATTACATATTACAATATTGCTGTCTACAAGGATAAAGGAAGGGGTGCTTACCTTTTGTCTCAAGCTCCACCTTCTTCTTACGACCCCAGGTGTTGTGATAATTCTCAGCCAGCTGCTCAGCCATTGACTGTAGTGAGAGAAAGAATGCAAAATATGGCTTACATAATTCCAAGAGGCAAATCTCCACCCAGATACCGGCAAACTGGAATACGCAACAGCTTCTTTTATCACTACAGGAAAGATCTCCCTACCAGAATTCACATACTCTGGCATTAATTCCACAGCTAAATGAATGGCATTTTAGTGGACTCCCCATGGTGTGCTGTAAGTTAATTGCTGTTTGCTTCGGTTTTGAGAGAGTGACACAATTTTTTAGCGTGAAAAGCATCAGAAATTTGCAATGTCCTGTGTGTACCCCATTTCAGCAGAATAAAAGAGTATGCTTCACATGCTAGTTTGTCGCTGTCATCGTTTTCTATGATTGGAAGTTACAAAAACTTCTGCAAAGAGATCTCACCAGGATACATTTAGGGAGAGATGGCTCCCTAACTGGCTCATACATCAAAGCAATGGGCTAGTCAGGCTCATTTTACCTGGCTCATACATCAAAGCAATGGGTTGGCCAGATGTATAATACTGTATATTTACAGATAGTTAAATACTATGTAGCTACTAGCAATAGTAGTTTCTTGTTTCACCAGGCTTACATGTCATGACCAGCAGCAATGAAGGCACTGACTCTCACAAGGGTCAGCAGCTCTGTAAGGAATGGCTTCTGAGATTAGCAAGAAAACCACTGACACAAATCAACTTGGGCGGCACAGTGGTGTAGTGGGTAGCACTCTCGCCTAGCAGTAAAAAGGGTCGCTGGTTCGAATTCCAACCACGACACTACCTGCCAGGAGTTTGCATGTTCTCCCTGTGCCTACGTGGGTTTCCTCCGGGTTCTCCGGTTTCCTCCTACACTCCAAAGACATGCTGGTAGGTTAATTGGCTTCTGTCCAAAATTGGCCCTAGTATATGAATGGGGACCTTGGATTGAGGGTAGGGACTGATGTGAGTGTGCGATGTACAGGGTTATGGACAATTGCACCCACACATACTCAGGTTGAACTGGAAGGACTGGTGTCTTTATTCAACCTTACTATGTAACTGTAACTCAACTTTAATGCTATATAAGCCAGACATAAAAGATTCAACAATGAGCTTGGTCATGGCGCTTGTTGTGAGACAGGGAGCTCTGTGCAGTGATCGGGAGAGAGTCTTATGCAGTGTACCGATCTCAGGCTTTTCTCATGTCAGCGACCGACAAAGCTCTAGGGACACCTGCCGCACACAGAGGGCCAGATATTTCTGCATATTTTCTGCGGAATTCCACAACTCCAGTCCCGGCCTCCGATTCTAAGATGGCGCTGCCGTGCAACACTAATGCCGGCTTCAGTGCGCAGAAGAGAGGGGGTAAAATACTGCCAGATTCCCTGATTCTATCTCCAGAGATCCCAGGGCAGACTCTCTTTCAGCCTCGCTGGCTGCCAGCTCACAGGAACAGCTGTCTGCAGCTGCATGGAAGGACATCATCTTCCTTCTCCCCACCAAGCAGGACATCTTAGAGATGGCAGCCTCAATAGCGAGTACGCTCTCTAGAGAGATACATGATCTTAAGCAGCAAATTGATAATGTGGACTCGCGGGTTTCAGCAGTTGAGACCTCCTCAAATGTAATGGAAACTAGAGTGGTGGCCCTGGAGGAATCGCATACAAAATACCAATACCACATGATCATGTTACATATGTGGATTGATGATGTTGAAAACCGCAATCGCAGAAACAATATTAGACTAAGGGGTATACCGGAGGCCGCCACTGGGGTAAAAATGCACTTATTATCTTTGCCTAAGGTGAAAGGGGGTATAGGGCTCCCCGACCTCTTCCAGTACTACAGGGCAGTGCACCTTTCAAGGGTCATGGATTGGCATTGCAATGCAGAGTTCAAGCAGTGGGTGGCGATGGAGTTTGAGGACGCTTCCATCCCTCTCTTGACGTTGCCATGGCTCACTTTTTTACCCCCGGAGGACATGCGGGATCATCCCCTGATAGGGGCTACTCTTTCAGTGGTTGGTCGACCTCCCGAATCACGGGTCTCTCCCCTTTACCCTCCCCAATGACCCCTGTTATAGGAAATCCTGACTTAATTCCCAGACTTACTAGCAGAAGGGAAATATCGTATAATGGACATGTGGTCATGTGCTCCCCCTCCCCCCGCAGACATTTCCAGGCTTTTAGATCCACCATTGGATAGTCTGAGTACAAACCAACTTAGACATTTCCTACAGTCACTTCAGAAAGCACATTATCCCTGTTATATGGCTATTTGACAGCCCTTGCTGATGAACCGACCCCGACTTTTGTTCGCCAGTGGGAAATTGACTTGGATACTCAGTTTACACCACGACAGGTGGAAAAAATTCTCCTCTTAGCTCACAAATCCTCCATAGCAAACCAATATCAGGAAGTTGGGTACAAAATCCTATCCCGATGGTATAGAGTACCTTACATACTCCAAAAGATGGATAGGGCCTCCCCTGACACGTGTTGGCGATGTAATGCAGGGGATGGTACAATATTGCTAATTTTTTGGTCCTGCCCCATTTTGAGACCCTTTTAGGAGGTAACAACCACTATTAAACACCTGACCTAAGTAGATTTAAAAGGTAACCCGGCTGCATGTCTCTTACACCTGACAGAAAGACCTCTGCAGAAGTACAAGAAAACTCTTACAATGCAGCTCCTCAATGCGGCAAGGGCTTGTGTCCCCGCATTGTGGAGACAGCCTCAACCACCAACCAGGGTCCTGATGTACTTTAAAATGATTTACATTCACTGTATGGAGGAATTAACAGCTACACTCCATAATACAGAAGAACAATTTGGAGACAGGTGGAGGCCCTGGATATACTACACCTGTACGGAGGCTTACCTGCATGAGGTCCCCCGTTCCAAGTCCTTACTGAGCTAGACCTGGCAGCTGCCCATATTTTCTTACTTGGGCTTCTGTTCACCTCTCGGGATAGTGACCCATTTGCCTTGTTTTGTTTGTCCCCCCCCCCCCCTTTCTTCCCTTATTTTCTTCTAAACTCTTGCTACATAGCCATGGTAACGACAAATATGGTAGACTTCTCAGAAGAATATGTTATGAGATAATATTCATGGATGAATAAATAATTGATGCATAAAGTTAGAAATGCTAACATTTTTATCCACTTTCTATTATTACTAGATATACTCCATTTCGTTAGTTGTAACTTCACTGTTTGATTTTTGATATGTGTACTTAGAGGACTTCAGGCCCCCTGGCTTCGCTGAAGATAGATGTTATAGTATATACAAAGCTATTCCTACACTGTCAGCAAACGTATTCACAGGTCTTGCATGTTTATGTTTTTGGCTTATGGTGTCTGCCATTGAAAAGTTCCTATTTGGTACCTTTGTTCAGTTTGGTACTATGTAAAGATGACCTGACCTGTAACTGAGATGCTTTGCCATAATAAAAGAATAATAAAAAAAAAGATTCAACAATGGAGTTAATTTACTAAAGGCACATAGGCTTTTACTTTGCCAGAGAAGTTTCACCTTGCAAGTGAATGTTCCCCAGACCTCAGTGAATGTGGGAACATTTCACTTTGCAAAGAATGCCCAATCACGTGCAAGGTAAAAAAAAACAACACATTTTTGCTTGTGTTTGTATGATGGAAGGCAGCAGAGCTTCACCTTGTTCAGTAAGCTCTGGGGAGACTTTCCCTGCAAATTGCAACTTCCCCTGCATAGGGAATAGCCTTCTTGCCTTTAGTAAAACAATTCCAATGACTCATTGCTTTAATCCAGGGGTCTCCAAACTTTCTAAACAAAGGGCCAGCAGCTTACCGGACTGTGGCCATCGGAAGTACAAAATGTCAGAGCATCAGTGGGAGTGAACAAACCCCCATCATTGGTGTTATTAGGAGGAATTATGACCCATTATTGGTCTCATTGGGCCCCATTGTTGATGTCATTGGGAGGAATTGTGCCCCACTGCTGGTGTCATTGGGAGAAATTGTGCCCTTCATTGGTGTCAGTGAATAAAATAGTGCTCCAAGGGCAAGATAAAAGCAAGCAAAGGGCGGCATCTGGCTCCTGGGTCGCAGTTTTGAGATAGTTTGCTTTAATCAATCATTTTTTGAATCTTGGCATTAGAAGATACACGTTTCTGAAGCAATAAACGTTTCGGATTTCTATGTACTACATTTCTACATCTTATAAGTTCCTTGTACCATTCAGTTGCATTTTTCTTACAACATCTGCATTCAGATGTACCTAGGTGTATCACAAACTCTTATCAATACAAGAAAATAATATAATATGTGCCTATTAGGCCATTACCTGCAGCTCTCGGGACAGGGTGAGCCCAGTCAAATCAATGGGGGTTGGACTAAAGGTCTGCACCGTAGGATCATAGGTTTGCTGAAAAAATGAATATTATGGAAAAATTTAAAACAAATACATATAGAAAAGATGGAACACATGGTTAATGAAAGGGAATTAAAACTGGGATTACAAAAGATTTTCTAACCTGGGCTGTCTGGGAGATTTTTCTACTTTTTGTCTTCTTCTCAGTTCTTTCTTCCTCTCCTTCTCTGGCTTTTTCTACCAACCATTCCCAAGCAATCATAGCTTTCAGAGACTCTTTGATTGGCCAGCGATAGATTTCCTTGTCCTGTGAGAAAACAGCACGGCACAAACGTCAGTCAAAAATGACATGCCACCATCAAAGATATACATATATATATATTATATATATATATATATATATATATGAGCAAAGAAGTGTATAGCGGGTGGCCTAAGTGTACACACTACTCAGCGCTGGATGTATGTATACAGTGAAACAGATTGACCGATTGAGTCAACAAATGGATTATATAAATAGGTGAATGTATTTATATAATTAAATAAAATTAAAAAAGCAGCGGTTTAAAATCAAGTAAATATATAAAGGAGATAGTAAAATATAAAACAGTGGTTCCTGTAAAATACAATACTAAAACAGCGCTGTTTTAGTATTGTATTTTACAGGAACCACTGTTTTATATTTTACTATCTCCTTTTTATATATATATATATATATATATATTTATATATATATATATATATATATATATATATTTATTTATTTATAGATTTTTTTAGAAAGACCCTCATTACCTGATAAATTTATTGGACTTTGTATAGTTCTTACCTTTTCAGAGAAGGTTTTGTATGGCCGTAGCATTGGATGCGTTTTTGCCTCTTCGTCAATTGTTTCTCCATAGGACCAATTATTTTGTATCTATCAAGGTAAAAGGGAAGGCATCAGATTTCTTAGTAGCAATGAGCTTTAATAAGGGCACATATCTCACAATACCATGGTCCCCTTGCAATAATAACTATTTTCTTACCTTTTCAAATGCCCATTTGTCGTGGGTGTACTCTGCATACTTGTTGATGAAGCCATCCAACTTTTCAGGAATGATAACACTGTAAAATATAAGTAATATTGCTATAACTGAAATAAAGCAAGTGAGATACATTAGAGAAACTGGATAGATGATTATCAACCAGCAGTGTACCATTTATACAAATGGTGCCCCAATTATTTGTCACACTGAATTCAATGGCATCATTGGACATGCTTATATCGAGCATCAGGGGAGGACTAGGTTGGCGGGCAAAAGGGCATTCACCCCCCAGGGCCAGTACTAATAAGAAATGTTGGGTTAGTAGTTCTGAGTGGAGTTACTTTACCATACAGACATAATTTAGAGTGGTTCACCCACTCAGTGAATTGTGCTAGAAGTTATATAGCTACCTGTTAAGCCTCGCTATCACAGCATCATGGAAAGGAAGTCTTTCAGCATGGACTTTCTTTACGGTTCTGAGATGTCATGTGACTGAATGACTAGAGCTGCAAAGGAAGCTGATGCTGAAAGATGTGAATGTGTGTCACAATAGAAAATACCCTTTACCATACCACATCCATCTTTTACCAGGGTGTAAACCCACTTCTAATTTGGCCATCCCTAATCATAACTATATAGAATCTTCTAAAAGAGTATCCTAAATATCCCTTCCTCCTCTGCTACTCAGAACAACTTTTTTGCCCATCTTACTTAAGTGTTTCTACTGGCTTGGGATCAAAGTTGCCTTCAGCATCCACAGATGCCTTCTTGTCAGTCTTGGAGGAGTAGCTGGCATCCACATAGTCAGGTGGGATGGCTCCCGCGATGGCACACAAGCATGGCATAGTGATCTTATAGAGCTCAGCATCAAATCTCTGCAAAAAGATTTTTTAAGGGTAACAATAATAGAAAGTGGTATGTTGGTCTTTATATTAAAGAAAAAAAATAATTACATTAAAAAGCATAAAGATGCAATTACAGCTACAATACTCAAAATGGCTAACCAAATAACTTGGGTTATTTCAAGGGTTCCTGCATGTTAAAAAGGTTGAGAAAGACTAATTTAAAGTATTATAACTGAAGAATAAATGTCACCTCTAGAAAGCTGGTCTCACATGAGAGTTTCAAACGTAAAACGTGAAATGCCAACTTTCAGAATTTATTATAAGCTTGTCTGCAAATGAAGAGGTTATAGATTTTATGTCATCTTGAGTAGATAAGTCCTTAAGACTGCATTCTAAACTGTCTTCAACTTTGTGGCAGAGCCAGTGACAGGGAATGTGGCACAAAAATATACGGCTTTATACTTGATGTCTGTAAACTCCCCTGCTATAGTTTTGTTTTTCTTAGCTTTGGATAAAGTGAGGAAGGGTTAGAACCCGTGTTATGTTTTTACTTATATCCATGGCTGTGTTAGTGCAATTTTTTCTATCACATACTGTTTCGTTGGCAATTCTTTACCAAACAGGAAATGGGGGGCAAATCTCCAACAGAAACACAGACTTAAACAAAAATGCTTTTCTTTAAGTAAAGTAGGGTAAGTCTAGAACCACTCTGTTTTTTATTTGTCTGTGTCTATGTATTGAAAAAGCCTCTTTTGTATCTAGCACCCCTGGGCTGTATTAATTTCACTATAGATCTCTGCTTTTGCCAGCTGGATTGCAATTCATTTTTCAGGTCTGTTCAGGCTTTCCCTAAGCCTGGTGGTTAAAGGATAAGTTCACTTAAAAATAAATATATAAATGCACATTTTTTTTTGCAGGTAAAAAAATGTGCATTTACTTATTTATTTTTTCTTTTAGGAGCACGTAAAGCCTTGCACCCATGATCAGAAGATTGAGGGTGTAGCACCAGGCACCTGCAGACTGTGTAGCTGTCCACCTGTACTTCCTATATGGACAGGCAGTTACTAAATGACAGGAAGCTCAATGAACTACCTAGAGTGCTCATCAGTACCCTGGTAGTTCATTGAGATCTACATGCTGTCAGCTGCAAAGGAGGACAGTACTTGTAGTTCATTGATTCACAGGGATCTGTAAATGAATGACGGGGCCGTGCGGGTCAGCCCCATACAGCTGAGCTCTGTTTGAATTGTGACAGCGGGTGCAGGGAGAATTTTCCTGGCCCCCGGTCACGGGGGGCGGGGGGGGAGCAGGCAGATGCTTAACATGTTACACTTCAAATATGGGTGTAACATGTAACATGTTTAGAAAAGTGAACTTATGCTTTAATTGCTCCTGCCTGCTGCTGGAAGAATGCGTATGTTCCAAAAACCTACTGCTACTAAGCCTCAGCATGTGATATAGGCTGAAAGCCTGAAAGACAACTTGCTGAAGAAAAACTTGCCTGTTGAAGCTCGACTGGAGCGGTGGGGGCCCTTTCTGCCTGTAGGTGTGGAAGTACTTCCTGAGGGTGAGATGGCCGAAGTTGTGGCTGACTAACTGCTGCCATAGGGTTTTTAGATTTACTGGATGTCCCCTATTTCTTCCGCATCATTTTGAGGTTGGTATAGGGCCTAATACTGCTGGAACAAGATTTTTCAGAAAGCTGTCCTCCAAGATCAGAAAGTGCCTTTAGGTATCCTGCAACCTCAAACCTCCTCCCTACCTTTTTTTTTTTTTTTTCAACATCTGTAATAAAAAGGTAAAAAGGGCCCTAGATTGAGCCTGAATTAGTCGGTGTGCTTCTGGGGCTAAAAACCAGGTGGACAGCCTCAATATATATCCACCTTGCTTTTTCTCCTAAACCTTCTTGCACCACTACTGCTGCGGTTAGACTGTGAGTTCCGGCACTGAGAAGAAGTTTGTGGAGGTATAGCTACTGAGCGGAGAGAAACCGGAGGAGCTGCGAGGAGTGAAGCCGTCAATGGCTGAGAGCCGGCTGATCCAAAAAGGAAGCTGGGGTGAATACAGAGATGGTAGAAAAGGAGAGAACAACACTCAGGACTGGTCCAGATTACTCCCAACAGGAAGGAACCACAGATCTACGATTGACAACTTAGGAGGCAATCCCACAAGCTTGTTTACACCCACAGAGATGTTGTTCTTAAAACAATTTGGTGACAGCAACTGATGGCCAGTGCTATGTTCTAATAATATTCTAATATAGCGTGCACATGGTGAAGCCAACGGTTAGGGATTGGGTGCTGATGGTGGAAAGAAGAGGATGGAGGTTGGTGGTGGATGCAGGATGGGAGCTGGTAGAGTGGAAGTGACGGAATCTCATGGACAATGGCAAGAGCTAATGTTGGAGGGGAAGATAGAAATTATTGGTTATATGGCTGAATCACTGAACAGTGTCTGAGAGTGCTGAGTGTGTCGCGGGGGGCTGAGTGTGTTGCGGGGGGCCGAGTGTGTCGCGGGGGCCGAGTGTGTCGCGGGGGCCGAGTGTGTCGCGGGGGGCCGAGTGTGTTGAAGGGTGCTGAGAGTGATGCGGGGTGCTGAATGATAAATAACGTGTACTCAGACTGGTCTGGAGTCGAAAGTGGGGTACCCCAAGGTTCTGTCTTGGGACCAATTCTATTGAATCTTTTCATAGAGGATATAGAGGATGGGATAAATAGTTCAATCTCAGTTTTTTGCGGACGACACAAAATTAAGCAGGGCCATTACTTCACACCAGGCTATAGAAATTTTACAGAAGGACCTGAACAAAATAATGGAGTGAGCTAATACATGGCAAATGAGGTTTAATGTGGAGAAATGTAAAGTAATGCACTTGGGGGCAAAAAACATAAATGCAAACTACTCACTAGGGGGAGCACCTCTGGGGAACTCAAGTATGGAGAAAGATCTGGGGGTCCTAGTAGATGACAGATTGAGCAATAGCATGCAATGTCAAACTTCTGCTACCAAAGCCGGCAGAATATTAGCATGCATAAAAAAAAGGGATATACTCCAGAGATAAAACGATAATCCTACCACTTTATAAAACTCTGATTAGATCACATCTGGAGTACTCTGTCCAGTTCTGGTCACCAGTCTTCAGAAGGGATGTGCTGGAACTGGAGCGAGTCCAAGGAAGGGCAACGAAACTAATAAGGGGACTGGAGGACCTCAAATACAAGGAACGCCAGCAAGCACTAAATTTATTCTCGCTGTAATAATTACACTTTAGAGGAGATATGATAGCGATTTACAAATACCTCAATAGTGATCCCAACATAGGAACAAAACATTCAGTCTCAAGGAGTGTAAGAGGACACGGGCCACACAATGAGATTGGAGGAGAAGTGGTTTAACCTTAAACTGCGCAGGGGGTTTTCACTGTCAGGGCAATACAGATGTGGAACTCCCTTCCACAATTGGTGGTGGTAGCGGGGAGTATGGATATTTTAAGAGACTCTTGGATGTGCATCTTAAAGAACACAACATACAGGGATATGGGAAATTATAGACATTGACACACATACACAGGTTGAACTGGATGGACTATTGTCTTTATTCAACCTTACCTACTATGTAACAGCATCAAAAGAACTGCTATGAATATACCAGTTAAACATAAATGAAGACTTCAAATATTTTCACTTTACCTTGTGAGCAAGAGACTCAAATATACCCCAGAAGAGTTTCCGGGTAAGGTGAAGCTCTTCTTCTGATGATAAACCATAGTTGGCCCAACCAGTTGGAAGACAATAATATTTCCAGCAACGCTCATAGTGATTAGTGAGAAGCTGAAAAAAATCAAAAAAAATTACCATGGGAGTCTCAGCAGGTATACAGTTCTATCAATCAAGTTTTGAATATATAGATGCCCTTCAGCTACTCAAGGCTCAACAACGAAGTCATGAAGTAGGCATTCGAGACAGATCACTGGCCTGCTGTTTGCCAGTAGAACTGAGAGAAGGGATGCTTCTGTATATATACATATTTTTGTTTTATCTGCCCTCAATGGTCTGAATTAAACAGAGCTTTTTTTTTGACTGGAGAAGCTGCTTATCAGCTATCAGGAAACGTGACAGAAAAGAACAGTACAAAAAATAATAACGGTCATTATCAATGATTTATCCACATTGCTTTTTTTTATAACTAAAAACAGTAAAATGTTTTGAGAGAGATCTCACCTTTAATGGCATTTTGGAGAACTCATTTAGAATTGGCACATCAAAGACAAGCCTTCTTAAAAGGTGTTGCAGCATAGAAGGACGGAGGAATCTAGAAAGAGAAATACAACACTTTAACACTCTTATTTAGCAAAAGAATTGCTGACAATGGAACAAAAAAAATCTATTAAAGAAATGAACGAACGGTACTTTAAAAAGGAAATTTAGAAGTATCATTGCGCTCTTGGACAGTTAAGCCCCATACACACGGTCGGAAAATCCGACCACCAAATCCATCGGATTTGGTCTGACGGATTTAGTCCGACACTGGTGTTGCATACACATGGTCGAACAAAGTTGTCGGAAAATCCGATCATTCTGAACGTGGTGACGTTTGTTGCCTACGACGGGACTACGTAGAGGCTAGTAACCAATAGCTTTGGTCTTGTAATGTGATCTGAGCATGCGTGGCACTTTGTCCGTCGGAATTCGCTACACACGATCGGAATTGGTGTGATCGGACTTTGTTGTCGGAAAATCTATCCAGCAGGAGATAGAACTTTGTCCGTAGGACAATCCGATCGAAACTGTCTGATGGAGCCTACACACGGTCGGAATTTCCGACAACATTGTCCGATAGGACAGAATCCATCGGAAAATCTGACCGTGTGTATGGGGCTTAAGAATAATGCAGCCTTACCAGGGCTGGGCCAAGAGGTGGGCAGGAGGGACGGCTGGCCTGGGCGCAGTGGTATCGTATAGGGATCCACCATGCTGATTACATGGCTGATATGAGTAGAGTAGTACATATAGAAAGACAGGGAGGGTGCACCAACCTTGTGCATTACCAGAGATAAAATGTATTTAAATAGCAAAAACAAGAGTCATAATCACAAACAAACGTTTAAAAGAGGCTTGACATTGCTCAAAGAATTAGGAGTACCCTCTTCATCAGGGTACCCTCTTCAGGCTACTGCTAAGGCTCTGATGAATAGGGTACTTTCTTGTAACGCGTAAGCCGATTGCGATACCATCTGGTTCCTCCTATATACCTAGTCCAGGTTTAAGGGTGTCTAGAAGACACAGCTCCAAATTCTTTGAGCAAAGTCAAGCGTCTTTTAAACGTTTGTTTGCGAGTATTACTCTTGTTTTTACTATTTAAAAATGTTTTATCTCTGGTAATGCACAAGGTCGGTGCGCCCTCCCTGTCTTTCTATACGTTTCAGCTCCAAGGACACCCATTGTTCTGAGGAGGGCAGCAAGACCTGTGTGACTGTCCACATTTAGTTCAAAGGGTTGGCTACACCACTTACATATGAACTAGATTCCTGAGTGCAGGAGATTGATTTGTGATGAGTAGAGTAGTGACAGCAGCATCACTACTCCTGTCAGCGAAGCGCTGGGAGCGGCAAGGAGAGCAGTGGAGAGCTGAGAGGAGTTGCAGGCTGTGTTCGCTCTCCTCCTCCTCATTCCTACCAGTACAGAGCTCCTGTATTCAAAGGCCAGCAGCAGTGTTCACAGAATACAGAAGCTGCACTGGAAGGAGGGTGGACAGGGAAGAGGCAACACAACTGCCACAGCTGAGTACTGAAGTGTGCATGAGTAGAGGAGAGATCCAGGAGGAGGCGGGGCGGAGTTCTCTCTCCCTCCAGCTCCCCCATCAGTGCAGCACTCCTGTGGGTCTGTACACACAGCTGCCGGCTTCTATTTACATGACTTTTGACAGATCAGGACTGTGTGGGGTTTGCTTACTCCGCCTCACCTGCATCTTTCTCCTGTTATTTTAACTTTTTTTTTACATTTTATTGAAATGTCAGACAGTGACAGTAAGTTCTATTGGCTGTGGTGTGAATTGCATCACACTGCCCTTTGCTGAAAAAAGTCGTGGATGCAGTCCTTTTTTCAGCGCACACCAACACAACACAGTGGAGTGAACAGGCCAAGTAGGAGACTAGGCATTTTATGGTGGGACTGCACTGGAATAGCCACCCAACACCTGGTGTGAATCTGCCTTCACAAATAGTTTCATGTTTTTGTTCTATTTTATTATTTAAGCCATTTTAAACAAAAAGAAAAAAAAGTCCAAATAGCAACTTATAAAATGTAAAAAGACATAAACACAAGCATTTTTCCCAGTGTAAAAAAAAATGCAAAACCTGTGTTAAAATTTACAAGAATGAAAACTAAAGATTCTGGTAATTAAAAATCCCCTTTACCCCAACATTTGTTATATGAGGGTGGAGATCAAGCTGGACAGACTTGATCGGTCACTGGTTGAGGGTAAAAGGTCAAAAGGGCAGATGGGTAAGGTTTCCTTCCAGAAATTAATGCCTGTTTTTTTTTTATGGAGATGGTAAGCCCTGTTGTGGGCCTGGGCTGCTACCTCAAGGTGCAGCCTGGTGGTTGCTCCTGTAGTGATCAAAGGAGGTGAATGCAAAGGAGTGCCCAATGTACAGTTGAATAAAAACGCTTTAAGAATACAGATTATAGAATACGTGTTTTGGGGGACATGGGACTTCCCCTTCCTCAGGGCTGCTAATTGAATATAGTTGGAAAAAGATCCTGATGGATCTGTGAGACCTGAACATCGGTTCGGAGATTGTTCGGGGATCATGCCTCTCCAGATCCAGCTGACAGTCGGACAATCTCCAAACCGATATTCAGGTCTCAGACAGACCCCATCAGGATCCTTTTCCAACTATATTCAATTATCAGCCCTGAGGAAGGGGGAGACCTATGTCCCCCAAAACACGTATTCTATCATCTGTATTCTCAAAGCGTTTTTATTCAACTGTACATCGGGTGCTTCTTTGCATTCACCTCCTTTACCCCACAGTCCAGAAAATAGGAGTTATTTTGCCATGAGCTTATGCAGAAGAAAGTCACACTTCACTGGTTAAATTACTTGTTGTAATCCTCCCCACCTCCGGTGCCACATTTGATACCTTTCTGGGGAGGGGGGACAGGATTACCGGTCTTTCACAGTTATCCTGTCCCCACGTCCGGGAACCTCAGCCGCAGATATTTGCGTCACCACTCGGGCTTCCTCCTCCTCCCTCCTCCTTCCCTGGCCACTGGGCCAGTAGGAGAGAGGAGCGGAGCCTCGCGCATGTGCAGTAGGGTTCCCGGTGTGAAGCCACCAGGCTACACTGAAGGGTTCCCTTACTCGCAACGGAGGCGGCAGCACCCGACAGCTAATGGAAACATCAGCTGCAGTGCCGACATCGCTGGACTCCAGGACAGGCAAGTGTCCGATTATTAAAATCCAACAGCTGCAGTATGTGTAGCTGCTGCCTTTTAATTTTTGCAGCAGTGGGTGGACCTCCGCTTTAAAAAGTATCTTCTTGGCATATTGATGAGCTTTAAGCAGCTATGATAATAAACGTCTTACCTTTTTTATTTTTTTGAAAGATGTTTTTATAAATTTTTACAATCAACAAAACAAAGAAAAACTGAACAGGGTACATACTGACAGGCCAGCAATACATACTGTCATAAAAGCAATTGCCTATATTGGTACATAAACATCAAGCCCATCAGAAGTACAATTCTAACAAAACAGCTGGTGAATTCACAACTTAAGGTATGAATTTCTTACCCTAACTGGCATCTATACCAATGCTTTTCAACCACCAGGTCGCAGCTTCCCATCTGCTCTGACAGCTACTGCTGCCAGGATTGGAGTGGCCTGCTGGACGACTCTACAGACGCCTTGCGATATCAGACCAAAAATATATATCTGCATATATGTATATGCAGTGTCTTACCTGCAGAGTCCCATCAGACATTCCTCAATGACATCTCTCTGGGCTTTGGTGAGAGAACGTCCACGAGACAGGCGGTAAATGGTATGCAACATGGAGTCCACCATAATAGCACGGTGCTCGGTACCAGCAAACAGAGGAGCACACTTGGTGATCAGTGGAAGGACTGCAGAGCAAAGGTATCGGTTCATAGCCAGGGCCATTTCAGTGGTACTAAACGCAGCCTGAGGTTTAATGAATAAAGGACGAGAAAAATTAGGACGGACATTATGAAAGGACAAAAAAAAAAGAAAGTAAAATCAATTTCTGACCACTGGCTGTCAGTCATATTATGGACTGGATGCCATTATATTAGTACATTTTACTCTAGTTTTCCTTTAAACCATTTCTCAGAGGAATTTCATTCATGAAATGCCAGTAATGCGCCATCATTCAGCATGGAGAGTTTTCTTGCATCACACACAAAAATATTCTTTCCTAGTCTTTGACATTAAAAATGCTCAATAGCCAGAACTTTTTTCTGTGGACTGTACATTAATGTGTAAAATAAAAAAGTCTAAAAATATGAACTAGATACCAAATATGGACTAGATACCAAGAATGCACTACGTTGGCAAATGTTAGAGATTACAAGGGGCGAGAGCTTGTTTTACTATCAGGTTTGTTAGAAATTAATTCCAAATTCTGCTACAAATTCACTACTAGACATGCGCAATTCATTAGTTCCAAATTAGTTTTTCAACGAAATCTGCCTATTTCGTTAATTCGGAAATATTCAAAAATTCTGAAAATCTAAGATTCGAAAATTTGGAAATTCGAAAATCCGAAAATTCTAAAGGACGAAAATCTGAAAATAAGAACGAAAATTTGAAAACCTGAAAATTCAAAAATCTAAAATAACTAATAATAACTATTACTAACTTTTAAATTATAGGTATTGGAATTTCCTTTCAAATTTGGCTGTTTGTGAACATAATGAATACAAATTTATTAAGTTACGAATTATCTGAAATAACGAATGCCACATCTAAATGAATGGAACGTAACAAATTATTAATAAAAACTTTTTTTTTTATTAATTGTTATTAGTTTGTTACATCCCATTCGTTTAGATGCGTCATTCTTTATTTCGGATAATTTGTATTTGTTGCGTTCACTAACAGCCAAAATTTAAAAGGAAATTCCAATACCTATAATATAATAGTTATTATTTTGGATTTTTAAATTTTCTTTCTTATTTTCGAATTTCCTAATTTCCGGATTTCAAATTTCTGGATTTTGAATTTCTGAATTTTCGGATTTTCGAATTTCCGAATTTTTGGATTTACAAATTTATTTGAAATAACTAATACGAATGATCTGAAAAACAAAAAAAAACAAAAAAACAAACAATTTTTTTTGGCAGTGCACATGTCTATTCACTACATATTTGAATGGCTATGCTGTTAAAAATGAAAAAGGAGTTCGGAAGCAAAAAATACAAAAAATGTGAACCTCCTGAGATCTTTTTAGGTGCTCATGTTAAAAAACATTTAAATACTCACGCTATGTGAAATAATAAATTCAAAATCCTGCAGCTGCTGTCCACCATGTGCTAAATCACTTCATAAATCAAATATCAATATTAAGGCGCTTATAGTCCAAAATATATGTGTAGGTATAAAAGTGATAAACAGAGAAAAGACAAAGTCCAAAGTCTTTTCAAAAAAATCACCTATAAAGTGCTCAGTGCTCCAAACTCCATAGACAAAGTGCTGAAGTGCTTCAAGTAAACATGCCGTGCAGTGTGCCACACTCCCCTCTCATATCTCCACTCACCAGAGAAAGTGGACCCTCAGCTTTTCAGTCTGGGGTCAAATACGCATGTGTCTGGTGTTGGAAATACCAGGCCTCTTTGGCATCCTTATTGAGGTCTCCAAAATGCTACTCTTTAGGGCAGCTGGAATATCCACGAGGAAAATCTCGGAATAAAAAGGGCATTGGAACAATAACGAGACTCTTCTGGGTTCGCTGCGACTCAACGTGCATTCCACAAAGGGTGGAAGTGACGCCTTTGGTTGCAAATCCGGAAATTGCGTCAACATGTTTTGCCCCTCCCACAGGGCACCATCAAGCATATGATTTCCGGTTTCCCAGTGTTCTGATTTTTACACGAGGGCATACACCTCCCGCTCGTTTCAGCCAATAGGCTTACATCGTTTCTTATAGGTGTACTAGCTTCAACTCCAGCTAATACAGCATGACTTCCTCCAGCCAAATGACATCACTTCCTGGATACATTTTAAACATATCTATATCACATCTCTTATTAGCTATACCATTCAATTGACAATCAAACAAAACAATATAATAATGCTTAAAAGGAATCCAAAAACCATACATGCAAGTACCACTACCATATATGTGTGCATTTATTAGAGTATATAATTTATGAATGAAAATACAAATAAGGATGAAAATAAAATAAAAATATAACTAAATACAATAATAAACATAAAAAATAAATAAAAATGAAATACAAATTTAAATTGGAAACTAAATAAACATAAAATAAAAATAGAAATAAATATAAATATGAATATAAAATAAAAAAGCAAAAAATAAAAATAAAACAAAAACTAACTAAAATGAATATTAAAACATAATAAACAAAAATAATTAGAAAATAGAAACATTTAAAAAAAAATGTATGTATGCATATATACTGTATAATCTGTTTCCCATATTATCAGTTGGCCAAAAAACAGTTCTATATTCAGCCCCAACATGCTCATAGTTCCCTTGCCGATAAATCCATTGAGTTTTGTTATGCGAAATGGCCTTCTTTAGATTACTCCCTTTCCAATGTGCCTCAACCCTATCTATTCCACATAAGGTCAAACCACTAGGGTCTCTGTCATGAAACAATCTAAAGTGGTTAGACAGACTGTGGTGCTTGTACCCTTTTTTGATGTTGTTCACTCAGCCTCACCCCCAGCCTCCTTGTTGCATATTGAAGCCCACAAGGGCAGGCCAGGAGGTAGGCAACGTGTGGCTCCACAGGTAAAGAAAATTACTAATTTCAAATGATCCTCCGCGAGAATGGGATTCAAAGTGTGTTGTTTTTCTTTTTCTATGCTTATATATCCTACAAATCACACATTTCCCACAACTGAAATATGCTACCGGATCTAAAAAAAAGTGTAGGTCTTCTTGGGGGGGATTTATAACATTATGGGCTAATCTTGTGCGCAACGTTGGGGTTTGGTAAAGATAAAATGGGGTTTAGTGGGCAGTATTCTTTTTGACTTCTAATTTTTTAACAATAAAGGCCAATGTTCTCTTATTATTTTTTTTTCCAATTGTTTATATTGGCAGGTAAAACCTGTCATAAAGGCTAATCCATAGTCCCTTTTTTTAATTTCCTTCTTTTTAAATAAGCTATCTCTATCCATATCCCTTTTTAGATCTTTAGAATTGTAGCCCTTTTCTTAAAACCTTTCCATAATGATTTTGGCTTATGCATCATAATCTCGTATACCAGTTCCTTCTGCCCCTCATCAATTGACTTTTAGGGATAGCGCCTAGCCATCTTGGATGGTGACAGCCCCCTACTAGGATATACCCATTTCTATCAATATCCTTGAAATAAGTCTAACTTACTGTTTTTTTTTAGTATATGACAAGATCCAGGAAGTTCACTGTTTCAAACCCATATGTTTCAGAAAAGGAAATGCCATAATGATTGTTCTCTATTTCTTTCAGGAAATTTAGGAACGGTTCCTGTGATCCTGCCCATACAATAAGAATGTCGTCTATAAACCTTTTGTAGACTTTCAATTCTGGTATATTTCTATCATGAATAGCTTCCTTTTCCCACCGATTAATGAAGAGGTTCGCTATTGAGGGGGCGTATTTAGATCCCTTAGATCCCTTTCTTCTGCCTGAAATATTTATTTTCATGCCAGAAGAAATTGTGGCTCATTGCCAGACTAAGTGCTTGCAATAAAAATTCTCTTTGCAGAGATCTTAGCCATAATTGGACGTAATGGTCTGGTTTTAATGTATACAAGTGTCATGATCTTTTATAAATTACATGCAATTTCTGGAATGTTTTGTATGTACCACTGTTATTTTTCTCAATAAAATATTTGTGGGGGGGGGGGGGGATAATTTTCTTTGTATGAATTTCATAAAAAAAAATTTTTTAAAGCGTTACATGTTGAGTATAAATTTACTCGCCATAACATTATCTTTCACAATATAAAAAAAATTGGGCTAACTTAACTTATCTTATTTTTTAAAGAAAGAGTGATTTTTAAAAGTGTGCTTGTAAGACCACTGCGCAAATACGGTGTGATAAAGTATTGCAATGACCGCCATTTAATTCTCTAGGGTGTTAGACAAATATATATATAATGTTTGGGGGTTCTAAGTAATTTTCTAGCAAAAAAAAATTAATTTAAGTTGTAAACACCAAATCTCAAAACAAGGCACTGTCCTTAAGTGGTTAAGGATAGTAAAGACCTCATAGAACTACTCAAATGCATTTATGTTTTAATATTCATTTAAGTTAGTTTATATTTTCTTTTTTATTTTATTTTATTTTTATTTTAGTTTTTTGCTTTGTTTTTATTCATATTTATTTTTATTTTAGGTTTATCTATATTAATTTTTTATTTTTTTCTTTTTTTTTTTTTATTACCGTAATGTTTTTATGTTTATTTTTGCATTTTTTTTTTTTCATCCTTATTTGTATTTTCATTCATAAATTATATACTCACACATACATAATAAATTCACACATATATGGAAGTGGTATTCACATGTATGTTTTGGATTTATTTTAAGCATTAATATAGTGTTTTAATTGCTTGTCAATGGAATGGTAAAGCTAATAAGAGATGTGATGTAGATATGTTGTTTAAAATGTATCCAGGAAGTAATGCCATTTGGGTGGAGGAAGTCATGCTGTAGTAGCTGGAGTTGAAGCTAGTACACCTATAATAAATGATGTAAGCCTATTGGTTGAAGCAAGAGGGAGGAGTATGCCCTCATGTATAAATAAGAACATTGTAAAACCAGAAATCATGTCCTTGATGACGCCCTGTGGGAGGGGCAAAATGTGTTAATGTAATTTCCGGGTTTGCAATCAAAGACGCCACTTCCACTTTTTCGCAGCGAACCCAGAAGAGCCTCGTTATTGTTCCAATGCCTGGTGGATATTCCAGCTGCTCTAAAGAGTAGCATTTTGCCTCTGTCAAAGCCATAACAGTCACAGAAAGAGATGAAGGGCAACTAGAGTATAACTACTCTGGAAAAGTTACACACCGTGTCTAGAGAGGCTGCAGCCCGCATGTCTGGCAAGAACCCAACTTCTAAAACTTGCAGCAGGAAGTCCTGATTGTCAATACCATAAACACGATCCAAGAAGAGCACCATGGGAGCTTTGTGGTCTGGGACAAAGCTAGCAGACATTTTTGGCTCAATAGTATTGCCATCTATATATAAAAAAATAAAAAAATAAAAACAAAAACATGTACATGTCAAGTCTTATTGCAGTCTTTAATGGTTTCAAGAACTTTAGTCTCTTTTCAATGCAAGACTATAATGCATATTTTTTTTTTTATGGCTACAAGAAAAATGTTCTATGATTCCAGTGACTGCTCCTCTTACCCTTTCCAAATGCCGGTATTTGAAGAGGAAGACTAATAACTCCCACCAAATCCTCAATAGGCACCAAAGATCGCAGAATTGCTCTTATCCTCAGAGCTTCTCCTTTGCCAGCTTGGATCAGCTGAAGAAGACAATAGAATAGAGGACAGTTTGATAAATAATTGGATAAAAACTCTGATGGCTAAAAAGCTAATAAGGAGCATTGTGCAGTAGCCCACCTGGTACAGAGCAGGTTAAGCTCATTGTCTTAAATGTAATTTCAAAGAAGTGAGGGAAAGAGTAGATAAATTGCTCTAGGTTAAAGATTTGTGGATACAGATTCTGTTTTTTTTTTTCTACTCGGCCTATACAGTATCTTGTTCAAGATTTACTGTGGATGTCCATCTATGTTGCTGAACTTATTGTGCACCAATCATCAAATGGCAAACATAACTCAGAACGTGGGGAGGACTCCTACACATGATCAAGCCTTAAAGTGGTGGCCCTAAATTCAAATAATGACTATAAATACACTGGTCTGTGGGTCTGTCTTTGTTCTAAAAATCCACCTTGCACCGCTGAAATACTCCACTGATATGGGCCCAGTTCCGGCCCCATTACCCACAGTCTACCCTTCCACTTAAGTCAGTTCGCCACAGCTCTAGCATGGACTGGCTGCCTCTTGCTGAGCAGTCAAATCAGTGTCTGTCTCTAACACAGTCTTGGTGAACAGACAGAAGGGAAGAAAGTAGCTGTCAAGATAGAAAATCACTAAAGTGTATAAAATTGACCTGCTGGATATTAATTTTCTCCTTTTAAAAAACAGGAATTAATTTTAAATAGAGTAAAACCGCATGTAAAAGAAAAGACTAGGAAACGTAAAGAGATGGATAAAAGGGAAGAGGTCTCCTCTCACTTACATGCATCTCTGGAGCACAACGGCCCAGAAGGTCAATGAGAGCCGCATAGAAAGACATGATGGCATTACCAAGGTGTAACCGATTCTCTTCATGTGGTTCCTCACCACCATACCTGGCAAATAAAATGTAAGAGATTAACAGACATACAGTAAAAATAATGCTCTTAAATTCTAATTCCAAGTGTAGTTATCCATAGCTAACCAGCTGAAAACACTGCACTGAACTGCAACCAGAACAAGATGCATTCTGGTTGGTCAATATGGGTTACTGTACCAATGAATTAGCACTTTACATTAAGAACTCTTTATTCAATAGGACTGAAAGAATTAAAACAAGGATAACAAAATGATGGTAACTTTATAAATAAAATGTGAAATTATTATTATTATTATACAGGATTTATAGAGCGCCAACAGTTTGTGCACCGCCTTACAACATGAAGGCACAGAGTACAGTTACAATACAATTAGATACAGGAGGAATCAGATGGCCCTGCTCATTAGAGCTTACAATCTAGAAGGGAGGGTCAAGTGATACAAAAAGGTAATAACTGTGGGGATGAGTTGATGGAGAAAATAGACATAAAGTTGTGGGTAGGATAGGCTTCTCTGATGAGGAGGGTATTCAGGGATTGTCTAAAAGCTAACAGAGTAGGATATAATCGTACAGATTGGGGTAACGAGTTCCATAGGATTGGAGAGGCTCTGGAAAAGTCCTGGAGACGAGCATGGGAGGAGGTGACAAGGAAGCTAGAGAGCAAGAGGTCTTGAAAGGAACGAAGACAATGATTAGGTTGGTATTTTGAGACTAGGCTAGTGATGTAGCTGGGGGCTAAGTTGTGGATGGCTTTGTAAGTAGTCATCAGTAGTTTGAATTTAATTCTTTGGGTGAGTAGAAGCCAGTGAAGGGATTGACAGAGAGGTGTAGCAGATACTGAGCGGTTGGTAAGGTGGATGAGTCTGGCAGCAGCATTAATGATGGATTGAAGGGGGGATGGACTATGTCGAGGTAAGCCAGTGAGAAGGGAGTTGCAGGAGTCGAGGCGAGAGATGACCAGGGAGTGAATTAGGAGCTTTGATGTGTCATTGGTTAGAAAGGGGCGTATTTTGGAGATGTTGCAGAGGTTGAGGCGGCAAGATTTGGACAGTGATCAGACATGGGACTTAAAGGAGAGTTTAGAGTCCAGGACTACACCTAGGACCTTGGAATGTGGGGATGGGCTTATAGTTGCGCCATCGATTTTGGCAAAGAGATCAAGGGAGGGGGCACGTGGGGGTGGAAAAATTATAAGTTTGGTTTTGGATAGATGGAGTTTGAGGAAGTGGTGTGACATCCAGACTGATATATCTTAGATATACATGAAAAGACAGAGGGAGTGAGCTGAGGGGTAGAGAAATAGATTTGGGTGTCGTCAGCGTAGAGATGGTATTGGAAGCCATGGAAGGCCATTAGCTGACCCAGGGAGGTGGTGTAGATTGAAAATAGGAGAGGTCCAAGAACAGAACCCTGGGGGACCCCAACAGAAAAAGAAAAAGGAGAGGAGGAAGTAGAATTGTAAGTAATGCTAAAGGTGTGGTTGGATAAGTAGGAAGAGAAAAAGCGAAGACTACAGTCACGGAGACCAACGGCGTGCAGTTTTTTGTCTAGGAGGGGATGGTCAATCATATCAAAGGCAGCAGAAAGGTCCAGGAGTAGGAGTACAGAATAGTGTCCATTGGTTTTATCTGTTAGTAGATCATTTGTTAGTTTTAATAATCAAATGAAACAACTAAGAATGATGTATACAGAATAAAATGCAGAATTAGGAGTTATGATACTCTATATACAGTAAGGGAAGAAAAAAACACAGTATGGGCAGCCTAAGTATTTTACTAAGCACATAATTCTTTAAAAAGGAAGCAGGGAGTATATCCTGTATATGTAACTCATATGAACGCCAATAAGCCGTTTTATGTGCATGCCTAAAATATTCAGCAGTATAGATGTTCACTCTATGACCGTAAACAGAGATGAAGTATAAATGCAGCTAGAGGGGAATATTCTGCATATATTAAAAATGACAGTCACTCACAGTTCCCTGCGGCGGTCCTTCTTGACAGTGGGTCCATCCCTCGCAGGGTCCTCAGAGATCTTGATAGCATCTTCAATGGCACCCAAAAGACCCTTACCACCCTCACCTCTCAGGGCCGGACCAAAACACTCTGGACGTCGGATCAGAAGACGCACCACCACATTCGCATTCTCCTCTACACTCTCACCTGTGATCGAACACAAATAGTGACACATTTGTAATGAGCTGAAAGCGCTTTTCATGTCATTTGAAATAAAATTCATTTTGATGAGGCACTACACTTATTGACACTGAAAAATTCCCTTTCACACTCACCATTCACAAAGACAGCGAAGCGAAGGAAGTCTAGATACCGCTCTCCTCCCCCAGGGTTCCAACCAATGTCTGGATATCCCTTGGCAAGTAGCATGGGACAACTTTGCAATCCACATCCAGCCAGATAGGACACGACCTACACAAAGGAAATTTAAGTTTCTTAAAGAACAGATATAGTGCTGATGAATACAGTTCATGAGTAGGAAAGGCAGGCATTACATTGCTTTTTAGTTATAATGGGTTAAGAGTATTTTTTGAAGAGCCATTCTCCATAAATCCCTGTCCACCTCGACTATCCAAGTGTCACCCCTTCTACATACAGCTTTTGTACAAGAGATTAGGATGTACAAGTGTTGCGCAACATACAGCGATTTTCAGAGATGCTAAACACCAGCTGAGTCTGTCACATCTAATGTTCCTACAACCTGTGCTGCCACAGTAATAGGCACACTGTACTCAAGTTACTTCCAGACCCCCATTACTGAAGGCACCAAGAATCATGCCATCCTTTCCTTCATTCCAGCAAACCAAAGGGACTAAACTAGGGTTGCACCAATAACAGTATCGGTGCTGATACTAAGCATCTGCATGAGTTACGGTACTCGTGCAAATTCTCCTATACCTGAAACCGATACTTTCAAGCTTGGTTCTCTCAGCGAGATTCCCACACTGACAGCTGAACTGTAAAAAAAAGTCCAGGCAATTGGAGCTTATTCAAAAAAAATAAAAAAATCAGCTGGGCAATGTTTATTAACAACATTGCTCTGCCACAGAAAGATAAAAAGAAACTTTGTTTCTTTTTGTAACTTTCTGTTAATTCATCTACAGATCAAAGGGATGAACTTCAATCTGCAGATGATTTTTTTTTAAACGTTCCTCTGTTTAACCACTTATTAACCTTTAACCTTCAGCCCTGGAAGGATTTACCCTCTTAATGACAAGGCCATTTGTTGCAATATGGCACTGCTTCGCTTTAACTGACAATTGTGTGGTCACTTGACGCTGTAGCAAAACAAAATTGATGTCCTTTTTTTTCCCCACAAATAGAGCTTTCTTTTGGTGGCATTTGATCACCTCTGCGTTTTTTATTTTTTGCGCTTTAAACAAAAAAATTATTTATTCCTCAGTTTAGGCAATATGTATTCTGCTACATATTTTTGGTTACATTTTTTTGGAAATAAGAGTATATTGATTGGTTTGTCCAAAAGTTATAGCGTCTACAAAAATAGGATTTTTATCACAGCTTACCTGTAAAATCCTTTTCTTGGAATACATCACGGGACACAGAGCTATAGTATTAACTATATGGTATATAGGCACCTTCAGGTGGTGGACACTGGTACAGCCAATACAGGAAGTTCACTCCCTATATAACCCCTCCTCCTACCAGGAGTACATCAGTTTTGTAGCAAATCCCAAAAGAGGGGAGGGAACTCTGTGTCCCGTGATGTACTCCAAGAAAAGGACTTTACAGGTAAGCTGTTATAAAAATCCTATTTTCTTTATCATACATCACGGGACACAGAGCCATTGTATTAACTTATTAACTACATACTTGATTGTGACCAGATAGAGTAAGTGCTCAAGTGCTGTTGCTTAAAGAGGACCACCGGAGAAGTATATAATCATCCCTTTATTGGAATCTAAAGATCTTTACCTATCACCCCTGTAGAAAGAGGGTAAAAAGCATTTGCAGCCAAGCACGAGAGTGTAAGGCTTAAACAGCTGGCGAGTTTGTGAACATAAGGGGATTGAAGTCACAGACACAGCGGTGTGGTGGAGGAGTGTTGCTGGAAAACATTTTTTATTTTATTTTTGGAACATCACTGAGTGATTTACTGGTCACCATATATAGGCAGATCATATTTGAAGTGGACTTTTTTTGCATTATCTGAATTGGACACTTTATGATATATTTTATATTTTTTATATATATATTATATATTACTAGGAATATTGCACATAGTATTAACTATATGGGACATCCCATAGCAATGCTATTTGAGTGGAGGGAGACACAACCGTAGGGCACCCCCAGACTTGAGGGCCTATACTCCTATACACTGCGCCCAAATTCGATATCCTCATACCTTCTTACATCCACCTGATAAAACCTGGTGAATGTATGCACTGAAGACCAAGTTGCAGCCTTACAGATCTGAGCCATGGAGGCCTGGTAATGCAATGCCCAAGAAGCACTTACTGCTCTGGTAGAGTGTGACCTGGAAATTTATAGATAGGCAACTTCTATCCTCATATTGATTAGTGGTTCCGAATTAATAATAACTACTGCAGTAGGGAACAGACACAAAAGATACGCTCAGCATTGTCATGAAGATCCTGCAAGAAACCTGAATCCTGGGCTTTCCAGGCGGCGGGCGCCACTGCGCATGCGCGCAGGTGCGCGTGCGCGGCCGTGCACGGGCGTGCGTGCAGGTAGACAAGCGCACGCCCCTGTTGCCGCCAGGTAGGTTATTTAAACCCAGCTTGAGCAGCCTACAGCGTAGTGGTGACTGAAACCTGATACCTCTGATCTGTGTTTGACCCGGCTTACCAGTGACCATCCATCTGTCTACCTGCACCCGACCTTGGCTTGTCTGTGACCATCTTTCTGCCTCATCCCCTTGTACCTTGCTGCCAGCCTGATACCCGACCCGGCCTGCTTGACTGTCCTGCTTACCTGTGCTGATCCAGTCTGTCCTGAGATCCTGTCTGCTGTGCTGTACCAGTGTACCTGTGCTGATCCAGTCTGTCCTGAGATCCTGTCTGCTGTGCTGTACCAGTGTACCTGTGCTGATCCAGTCTGTCCTGAGATCCTGTCTGCTGTGCTGAACCAGTGTACCTGTGCTGATCCGGTCTGTCCTGAGGTCCTGTCTGCTCTGCTGAACCAGTGGGCCTGTGCTGGCCCTGTCTGCTCCGAGATCCGGTCTGCTCTGCTGTTCCAGTCTGTCCATCCAGATCCAGCCTGCTCTGCTATCCAGCGTGCTGTGCTGATCCTGCCTGTCCATCCAGATCCGGCCTGCTCTGCTATCCAGTCTGCTGTGCTGATCCTGCCTGTCCATCCAGATCCAGCCTGCTCTGCTATCCAGTCTGCTGTGCTGATCCTGCCTGTCCATCCAGATCCAGCCTGCTCTGCTATCCAGTCTGCTGTGCTGATCCTGCCTGTCCATCCAGATCCAGCCTGCTCTGCTATCCAGTCTGCTGTGCTGATCCTGCCTGTCCATCCAGATCCAGCCTGCTCTGCTATCCAGTCTGCTGTGCTGATCCTGCCTGTCCATCCAGATCCAGCCTGCTCTGCTATCCAGTCTGCTGTGCTGATCCTGCCTGTCCATCCAGTTCCTGCCTGCTCTGCTATCCAGTCTGCTGTGCTGATCCTGCCTGTCCATCCAGATCCAGCCTGCTCTGCTATCCAGTCTGCTGTGCGGATCCTGCCTGTCCATCCAGTTCCAGCCTGCTCTGCTCTCCAGTCTGCTGTGCTGATCCTGCCTGTCCATCCAGTTCCAGCCTGCTATGCTATCCAGTCTGCTGTGCTGATCCAGTCACCCACCTTGTCCGCTGAGTTTGACCCTGTATCACTCCACCGGTCTGTTGATCCTGCCAGGCACCCGTGCTCCTCCTCACTCCTGGGTCTCCTGTCACCCTACCAGGGAATCGGGAGTGGGAGACGCAAGGGAGGTCTCTCTCTGAAAACTCGGGCTCGCACCACCAGATACGTGACAAGCATCTTTCCAAATAACCGTTCTGCTTTATTATGACGCAATTGAAGGTTTTTATACACATGATTACGTAGGTATAACATTAATATTACAATTGTACGTTTATGGTAACAAGGGGCGTATCATAGGCAGGCTAATTCTAATCAGGACTCGAAAGAATGTAAACATGTACTGAAAACATTATTAGTGCCGTGTGCACAGTGTGCAATACATACAAAATAGAATACAATTATATACAGAACTTACAAATTTCCATTACAAGTGCGCTTTGACTTGAAAAGGTGGAATCTTACCCTTTAAATCATAAGCCTGAATTATCACTTGCCGAATCCACTTAGCAACAGTGGATTTCGAAGCTGCCTGTCATTTCCTAGGACCTTCTGGCAGCACAAACAAGACAGCAGTCTTCCACATCTGAGCAGTCGTCTTTAAATAGACCTTGACCGCTCTCACCACATCAAGACAATGTAGTGACTTATCTTTCCTAGAGCATGGTTTTGGAAAAAACAATGGCAGGACAATATCTTGGTTCAGGTGAAAACCTGAGACCACTTTTGACAGAAAACTTGGAGGACGCAACACAACCCTGTCCTTGTGAATATTCAAATATGGCTCTTTACAAGAAAGAGCAGCCAATTCTGAAACCCTCCTTGCTGAGGATATCCCATCACGGCAGACTGCGTTTAGCAAACCTTCAAGGATCGGGTCCCTTTTTATCGGGGTTCCACTACCTTGGACCTGTATTAGCACCCTTTAGGTAATGTGGGCATGACCAAAGCCCTGGGTCCCGGGGTCCAGCCCTGCAAGGAGAGGCATTACAGGTAAAACCTCGTTCTTCCTATACGAGGCCCAGGTACCATCCACTTTGGCCTCAGTGGCCCTTTGAATGGATCCGGTCTGTGGAGACTTTAAATCCAGCAAGGATCCCTCCAGCGGAGCTCTTCAGAGCACATCTTCACTCCTGACCAACACCTTAGACACTGGCAAAAAAACTGAGGTACTCCTGGTAGGAGGTGGGGTTATATAGGGAGTGAATTTCCTGTATTGGGTGTGCCAGTGTCCATCACCTGAAGGTGCCTATATACCATATAGTTAATACTATAGCTCTGTGTCCCGTGATGTACGATAAAGAAATAGGGGAAAGATTTAGGGACTTTTTAATGTTTTTACTAGTAATGGCTCATCAATTTTTAGGGGGACTGCGACATTGCAGGAGACAAATCTGACCCTAAGTGACACTTTTTGGTGACCAGTGACACCATTACAGTGATCAGTGCTATACAAATGCACTGATCACTGTATAAATGGCACTGGCAGGGAAGGGGTTAACACTAGGGGTCGATCAAAGGGTTAAGTGTTCCCTAGGGAGGTGTTTCTAACTGTTATGGGGACTGGAAGTAGATAGAGATCGCTGTTCCTGATCACTAGGAACATCCGATCTCTCTCTCCTCCCCTGTCAGAACGGGGATCCACCTTGTTTACATAGGCAGATCCCCGTTCTGCCTCTCTTCACCGCGATCGTGGGTGGCCGGCGGACATCGAGTCCGCCGGACCCACGGGCGAGCTCCCACGGCGCGCGCTTGCCAGCAGAACCACATGCACAGACCGACATACAGGTATGTCGGTTTGCGCAGCAGAGCCGCCTTGCCGCTGTATATATGCGGAAGGCAGTCGGCAAGTGGTTAATTAACTCCTTATTCTCCTTCTCCATTTAATTATTTCCCTGATGATTTTTTTTTGTTCACTTCTATTTTATAAACTATTAATAATTAAAACTTTTTTTGGTTCGTTAATATTTTTACACCTTTAACATATATTTACAAGTTTTTCATTGGAAAAAGTGCAAAATTTAAAAACAATACAATTTATATAATTTGTAATGCTTTGTACCATTGCTGAGAGCTGAAGTGTAAACAAAACTGTTGTGGTAGTTATTGGTAATTGGTATCGGCGAGTACTAAAAGAAAAAGTATCGGTACTCTGTGTAAAAAAAAATAAAAATAAAAAAATTATATTGGTGCATCCCTAGACTAAACCAATCACTGCACTGAAATGTATCATCAGCTAAAGATAGTAATGGGTCTCGTATCCCTGGTATGTTCAGAGTCTAGGGATGAAAAAAAGCGTATCAACATTGATTTTTATCAGTAAGACATCTGAAGGTCTGTGACCCAAAGGAAAGAGGAACTGATGCATTTTTCAGTCATCTACCATTTACAGCAGGTTAGTAAATGAAAGCTGGTAAATTGTTGGTTGCTATGAGCAACCAAAGATGACATATTTTCATATGTGCTGTGAAACCACATTACCTTCTCCAGGTCCTGCTCTTGTAGTGCTAGAGCCAGCTCATTGTTGTCAATCACTGAAGCAGCAGCCACATCAAGGGGAGTAGAGCCTCTCATTCCTGCAACAACAAGTACACATTGAAAGCCACTGGTCTTCACCTAATAAATCTTAGTGCTGAAAACATTCAGTTACTGAAATAAACTTACCCAAACCAATACCACTGTTTTCAAGCAAATAGCTAAGATGGTCAAACATGGCTCTTTGATTCTGTCGACTGATTCTACAGAAGTAGCACAGGAATCTACAGCAGTTGGTCACCATTTTGGGGAAGCGGATTTCCTTAAATATAATGATGGAACACGTGATGTTAGTAATTACTGAAATGTGATCTTGATAAAGAATTAAACAATTAGGGCTTCATTTAATAATGCAGGATGAAAAATTGTTGTGACCAATAGCCACTGATATGCTGTAGCCCAAACACAGAGCAGCTTTATTTATATACTACACTAAGTACTTATTGGACATCTCTTCAGCACATAACTGTCAACTGCACTTTGTTGTTAAATTAATCCTTTCATAATAACCAAGCATGTCATTTTGCAAGTATAGTCCCTGCAGCAGATTTCAGTTCTGCCCAAGGCCTTTCCCAGTTGGACAGGTCTGATATGACTTACAAGACAGACATTTTTGAACACCTATGAGCTATACCAGAACCACTTAAACTGGCACTTCTCAGCTGTTCCAGAATGTTCTTGATTTACTGAACTTTCACCTCTAACTATGCCCTACTTGCTTCTGTTACCCAAGCACACCAAGTCTCATCTCAATTTTTATAGTCTAACCCTACAATTACCTTGGATTCACCTCCACCGAGCACGTTCACCATGACTTCCATTACAGTCTCATGCATTCCTAAAGCTCGCATCAAGTTGGGGTGCTGGTAAAAGACCTTGTTGTTCATGATATTTCTAGATGAGGGAAAAAATGAAGATTGTCAACTGGTTTCTTAAAACACACACCTAGGTTACAGACCTATTAATGAACCAGGAAACAGTGATACTTAAAGGCCACAAGTAAATATATTCACTCTAAGCACAGTTGTAGGCACATATGATGGCGACAACCCTTCTATAAAGGCTCCATCCCTTCCATCAATAAGCATGTTGAGCTAATTGTACTAATAAAGCTAGAATCTGAGTGCACTATTGGAAGCTTTCTTTTTTGTATGTAGTGCTACAATAGTCAGGGCTGGAGTTACCATTAGGCACAATTAGCCAATGCCCATCAACTACAAACACAAAGACAACTTTTTCCTGAATACGTATTGGCACATTTTTCTATCATCTCCATACAATTATCCTAAATAATTTTTGTTGATTTGGGTGCCTACAGGCTTTAGTGATAGAAATTAGGTCCAGAAAAAGAGTAACCTATTACTTAGAAATTTGTAAAAAAAAAACAGAAAAAATACTAAATTGCTGTATGGTATGCTATAGAAAAAGCTCAGCTCAACTCTTGTATTACTCACTCTTAAAAAAAAAAAAAAAAAAAACACATTAACAAAGTAAGCAGTAATTGCACATGTTGCCTTATGATAAAGCCATTCCCAGAAAAATAAGTACAATTTTAGAAATGCAAATTGAATTACTATTTCAAAGAGTGGTTAAGAATTACCCCCTTTTATAATCAAGTTATTTTTTTATACAAACACAGCATAAAAGTTGCACCAGTACTGACCCGATACTCTGGATCATCAAGTTCTCTTCCTCGGGACCCATCTGCACGATGAGCAGTGAGCGAATCTGCCCAAGGCTCTCTAGAAGATTCATGGTGTCCTCCACAGATACAGCATTGATGGTGTAGGCTTTGGGCATTGCTCTGATAAGTTCACCTAGCCCATCATACTGACGGTGCAGCAGACTGAACATTACCCGGACCAGCTCAGGGTTCTGGATGAAAGACTCCTGGGCCCAGTGCACCATAGTGTGAGAGATGAGCTCCTGCAAGGTGGCTGTGAGGAGAGGAAGAGAATATACATCGCCATGAAGATGTTTATTTAAACAGCAGTGTTAACATATAGAGACTATATGTCTGGCAGGCTGCACTGGCGGCTCCCTGGCAGGCTGCGCTGGTGGACACCGGCAGGCTGCACTGGTGGACACTGGCACGTTGCACTGGTGGACACTGGCACGTTGCACTGGTTTGCATTTATATTAATATTATATTAATATGCATTTATATATTTATTTATATTAAAATGCTTTGCATTTATAAGGCTGTAATCTATCATACCGTGTGTTACTGAGTAGCATGGCTTGCTGCTTGCAGAATGAGGGGTGTGATTTATGTTGAAGTGGGTGAGTTCAAATTTACATGTACAAGCCTAGTGTACCTCCCACATTCACTCCCATCCCGGGGATTCATGAAGTCCGATTACAGTTTAGAGAGAAAAAAAAGAGGATATGATGCAATCACTGTTCTAAGAGATCCTCCCTGCCAGAAAACAGGCTGCATTTTCTAAAAATCACATGAGTTGACATCCTGAAAATTCAATCAGACACTTCTCTTAAACGGTAAGAAATTTCACAAATGTAATAACTGTTTAGTGTTTTGTGTGGGGGTGTACTAATGGGGATTTTTTGAAAACCCCGGAGTTCTGCTTTAAAAGGGGTTGTAAACCCTCAAGGTTTTTAAGCCTAATGCATAATACTATATAACCTAACTCCCGAACAAAACCCCCCTAAGGATATTAGAACGCGTAAATCTACCATCGAACATTTCCTCACACAATACAGTCCAAAACCAATTTTCAAAGAGCTAGCCCACAAAATAGATGGCCCATTAAAAACAGAGAAGTTCAAAGCTGCCAACAAACAAATTAATTTAGGCAAAAGCCCAGGCCCTGATGGTTACTACATGACTTACTACAAAACCTTTTCAGACTTATTAACCAACTCTTTCCTTAGAGCATTCAATCTACTATCAAAACCAAAACCGAACATTCCACCCAATAACCTATTAGAAGCACATATCTTGGTCATCCCAAAACCTGTAAAAGACCATGAACTGACCTCTAATTATTGCCCCATATCTCTTTTAAATACAGATTTTAACATTTTGCAAAGATCCTCGCTAACCACATACTCCCTCGGATCACTAAACTAATAGGAAAAGACCAAGTAGGATTCATCCCAGGCAGGGATGCTAGGGACAATACCCTAAAAGCGCTTAACATCCATCAATGGCTCACCAAATTTAAACACCCAGGATTTTTCCCATCATTAGATGCTGAGAAGGTGTTTGACAGGCTGGCTTGGGACCTCAAAGCTGTACAATCGAATCATATGCTTCATAATGTCACTGTAGATCAATCCTACAAAGAAAGTCTGAGAAAACGGCCTCCTGTCAGACGCCTTCTCCATTTCTCACAAATTTAACCCGTCAGAGATGTCCCCTATCCCCCCTGCTATTTATCCTTACCCTCGAACCTATCCTACGTTGGTTACAAGACAACGCAAACATCCAAGGAATAACAGTGGCTAAAAAACAATACAAGATCCCAATATAAAAACTCTACCCAACCTTCTCAATGACTTTCGCCTTTTTAAATTTATTTCACACTACATAAAATCTACTTTACAAAATCGCACGCTCTGAACATTACATTTTTGAACTTGCGATTTTGGTAATGTTAACAAAACTTCCCATTAACATGGCAAACAGAATCTATAACTTACCTGGGAATCCAGCTACCAGCAAACCTTAGTAACCTATACTCAAAAAACTACCACCCACTCCTCAAAACCATAACGGAAGAAATCCAAAATTGGAACAAATCAAATTTTTCATGGTTTGGTAGGGCGGCAATCATGAAAATGAACATCTTACCACGCATACTACATCTCTGCTAAACACTACGAATTCGCCTTCCGACTAATTTCATGTTATCCTTTAAAAGAATATGTAGAAACTTTCTATGGAAACAAAAATGCTCCAGAATTAGCTACACCCAATTAACAAAACCTAAAACCAAGGGTGGGATAGGCTTACCCAACATTCAATACTACTACTGGGCCTGTCATTTACAACACATTATAGATTGGCATATTCCCCTTCAGATGAAGGATTGGGTAAGTCTAGAAAATGTATTTTCCAAATATCCTATAAACTGCTCACCATAGATTCCTTACAACCTTTTACCAAAGGATCTAACAGAACCATCCTTTTATTGGAGCTTCCCCTACAATGTTTCACAGAAATCTGCCATAAAACCAAACTTTTCTCAACTCCAGGTCCCCTCTCTCCATTGCTAATGAACCCGGAATTCCCTCATCATCTCCTTCTAAATGGCAGACTAAAATCACACAACAACCTAAATACACTTTGGGCTGTCCCACGGTTAAACACTTTGGACTACTTACGGATTAGACACTATGTAAAATCTATCCAATGCTCAACGGACCTTTCCAAACCTCTGACCTCCTTTGAGAAATTTGGTTTAAACCAATCACAGCAACATCATGTCATTTCGACTACTCACAACATGTTGTGGGAAAACACTCAAGCAGAGGATGGGAAGACCTGTAAGGCCTGGGCCCAAGATTTTCATGTAAACCTAACAAACAGCTATTGGGAGAAAATATATTGTCACATACACAAAGGCTTTAACAATGTCTATCCAAGAGAACAACTACAAAATAGTCTCCGGATGGTACCGCACCCCATCCATCCTAAACAAGTACAATGCTTCCAAACCTGATCAATGTTAGAGATGCCAACAAGCAACTGGCGATCTCCTGCATATATAATGGAAATGCCCACTCATTCAAGCTTTCTGGAAGAAGGTTCACACGCAAACAAGAAAAATAACCACATGCTCTCTTGATTACACACCTGCACAGTTCTTACTGCACCAAGTCTCTAAACATATATCATACTACAAATCTCTAGCGATGATGCTAGTTAACGCAGCTAAAATGTGAATACCTAAACTTTGGGGTACCCCCAAAGTTCCCTCCATGTCACAAACGCATAAACAAAATATCAGAAATAGAAGATCTTATCTAGATTTCACATTAATCTCCCCACAAATTCACAACCACATTGGCTGCACGGATTCACTTCCACACTTCCAATGAATACTCACAGACAATGGGAACCTTCACACTGAAATTGACTTAACCACTTGCCAACCGCCACACACAGATGTATGTCGGCCCAATGGCACAGGCAGGCAAATAGACATACAGGTACGTCCCTTTAAATTTACTGCCTTTCGGGCACGCACGCCGCACGATTGTGCCCGCGGTACCCAGAACTTGATGTTCTCCGGAGGCCTGTGATTGCAGTATGGAGAGGTAGAACGGGAAAGTGTAAACAAGGCATTTTCCCGTTCTGCCTTGTGTCATTACAGAAATCCAGTGCTCCCTGTGATTGGGAGCAGTGATCGATGTCATGTCCTAGGTAGCCGCCCCCCCCCCACAGTTAGAATCCCTTCATCGCCCCCTAGTGGTTAACCCCTTCCCTGCCCGTGTCACTTACACAGTAATCAGTGCATTTTTATAGCACTGATCGCTGTATAAATGACAATGGTCCCAAAATAGTGTCAAAAGTGTCCGATGTGTCCGCCATAATGTCGCAGTCATGATAAAATCACAGATCGCCGCCATTACTATTTAAAAAAAAATTAATAATAAAAATGCCATTAAAATATCCCCTATTTTGTAGACGCTATAACTTTTGCGCAAACCAATCAATATACGCTTATTGCATTTTTTTTTACCAAAAATATGTAGAAGAATACGTATCGTCCTAAACTTAGGAAAAACATTTTTTATATATATTTTTGGGGTATATTAATTATAGCAAATAGTAAAAAATGTTGCGACAATTTTGAAAAAAAAAGCTGTTTTTTTGTTTATAGCACAATAAAAAAAAAAAAAAAACGCAGAGGGGATCAAATACCACCAAAAAAAAGGTCTATTTGTGGTAAAAAAAAGGATGCCAATATTTTTTGGGTACAACGTTGCACCACCGCGCAATTGTCAGATAAAGCGGCGCAGTGCCGAATCGCTAAAAAGTGCTCTGGTCAATAAGGGGGGTAAAATCTTCTGGCGCTGAAGTGGTTAAACACTATACCAGCCTCTCTTCAAGACAGGTTCAAACTCACCCATTATAAACTGCTCAAGACCAGTTGTTCAACTTACCTTTAGCACGCAAAGGTATATACACCATTGAAAACCTTTCATACACCCAACTGGAATAAACTGAGACAACTTAGCACCAAAATACGTAAATTAATTTCTCTATCTTGACTATCTTACGTACGGAAGCTCCTAATTGACATATCCTATACTGGATTAATTATATCAGATAGACTTAGCCACAGAAGGAAGGAAGAAAGAAAAAAGAAAAGAAAAAAAAATTGATCATACCTCTTGTCTACAACAGCCTTAATATCTCACTCAAGTTACATTACTATGACTAACTTCTATAAGCAACATAAAAGCTATACAAGTACCTTCATGTTTTTTTTCTTGTTCACTTGTGTCTGATGTTTTAATTCATGGCTACACTTATACTTTGTATAACATGTTCAATATGTCACATCATCTTATTGACCCTGGAACTGTAAAGTCACCATACACTGTTAACTTGTATTTGTCTCAATAAAACTTATTTGGAACAAAAAATATTACTATAACTATGAATAGCCCCAGTCAAGCCTGCAGGCAGCAATAAGGCTTCTAGTCTCTCTAGCAGCAGATAGTAAATCCCCACAGCAGCAGATCACCAGTCCCAGTAATTTTCAGCTCACTATCTGGTCACACTCAGCGATTAGTCCACTCTCTGCTGTGCACCCAGGTGATTCTGTCTGTCGGCATCCTTGAACTCAGCACTCTGGTTCCCCTCAGATCGCAGCAGTGATGACTCACACTTGATAGTGATGTGCACTCTCCGGTCTCCCTCATGGCAATGGGAAACTGTGTCCTTTATGCCTAAGAAAATGCACTTCCCGCTCCTCCCGGCAACCTCCTCTTTAAGGAATGTAGTTCAAAAGCTTTTGATTACACAGTACAGTCTCTACTCAGGACTACAGTTCCTACAGTGTTGCCTTAGTCTAATGAACATTTCTTGCTCAGCAGCTCCCTCCTTTTGCTGAAATATCCGTTTTATTTTGGTGTAACACAACATGGCCGGAGCTACAGAGAGCAGTTGCAGTAAGTGCTTCTCTCACTCTGATTCTTAGCCAAGCACCTGGCTACATTTGTGGCACAAAATGATTTAGCAAACTTAATTTCATTCATAAAGTTTATATACTTTACAGAAAAATGGTCCATTAAAGCAATGAAGGGAATAGGAAGTTTATTACAGAAGATGCATTACATACTTACTTTATGTACTTTAACTACAAGAGGTAGGCTACTATACCAAACAAGACAAGTTAAGCCGGTAAAAACCCAATAGCCCAGGCACCTACTGTAAAGACTTACTAGGTTTAGGTTCCTCCACCTCTTCTGGCTCGGGTTCTGGTTCTTGCTTCTTGCCACGTAGATTCTTTATTTTCTCCACTAAACTGAGTAGGCGTCTAGCCAGGCTGGTGTCTTCCTGTTCTTCCTCCTCTTGTCCCTCCATATGGACCCCTAAGGGAAGAAGGTTTGAAAGAGTAACCCCGAAGCTCCTAATACCGATCGAAGAGAATTACACAATATAAGCATTTTGGTTGATGTAATTTTTTTGTAGTCAAAATCTACTGGATACAGCAAAAAATAAATCACACTTCAGAAGCTGTCCAATGCTCAAAATGGTAGCACAGCATATAAGTGCTTATACCTTTCACCCTTAATCTCTACTACATTCTCAACGTGACAGACCAAGCTGGGACAGGGGCAATTGGAGGGGACTAGGGGCTTTCCTTTCTCCCACTGATTATGGCCCAGGAAGGAGACCTGTCTGCTTCTCCCAGTCAGAGCATGGAAAGGAGCTTAGCTAAGCCCCTGATCCCATGGAGAGAGCAGATCATTCTCTAATGATGGACATCAACGTGATGAACGCTGAGAGCGAGGCTTGGATTAATTCCCTGAATAAAGACAATAAGGCTTCCCATCTGGAGTGGATAGAAAGATGTAAAATTAATCGTGTACATGTTAATAGTCAGATGAAATATGGTGGCCCTCCTGTAGACTGTGTTGGAGAAGCTTCTCCAATTGAGATAGAAATGTATTATTTATCAAGACTCTTCCTCAAGAAATCTATGAAGAAAAATGAATTCCATTTTTTCAGACTGCTGGAACATTTTATGAGTTTTGTCTTTTGTAGTGGACAGATTACGGTGAAAGCCAAACATCTGCCAAGCAGCATGTATAATGTACTTTCTGTATCTGTGGGACTGGTACCAAACTGTCTGGTTGGGCACTGACCTGGGTCACCTAAGCTTGTCTAGGTGACTAGTTGTTAATTAGCTTCCTGTTAGCTGATCCTTAGATAGTGCTAATGATATTACTGTTTACAGTTTGCATGGTTTAGGATAAAGTGCTCAAGCCCTTACCTGATTTTGTGTGGTATATATTCTGTGTTAATTTAAAGTAAAGTGAGTCCCAGTTTGCGCCTAAGCTAGTGTTGTCTAGTTCTTGGGTGCAATATTCAGCTATAATATTTGGTTCCTGGTTCCAGAGTGGAGAAAGCTGTATCTTGGCGCAAGCACCCAAGTGGGATGCTAGGCGGTCTGTCACACCCACACTATATATGAACATTATGCTTTACATTGAACATATATATTTTGCACCAGAAGTGCTTACATCAAGTCCTCTTAGGCAAAGACTGACTTGACTGATTCAAGTGCTCTTTGAAAAAGGCTACAGAAAATGTGTCCACACCATATAAATAAGTCACATAAAAATTAATGAGCAAAGGATCATATTTCTGAATACATATACACACAAACCACCAAACACACATTAAATGCAACGTAAATGTGTGATTGGAAAGGCTCCAGGTATTTTTGAAAGCTAACTTTAAATGGTTTACCATAAACTGGGCCTATGGGCAAATGTAATTTGGCCCAACCATCAGTTAACCTCTGTATTCATTTTGAAGGGTTACAGGAGAAATATTAGTTCAGGATTCTTACCACAGTGGGCCAGTAGATCACTGTGAAAATCGATGAGCTCATCTCGGATTTCTTCCGGCACAGGATATTCCTCCTCGGGAATATTTTTGAAATTCACTAGCATATTAATCTGAAAAGGACATCAGATGACATGTGAAAGGCTGTTCATAGCTAATATGTTTTAGGAATGAGTCAAGTAGTAGTAGTATATAAGGAGAACTGGAAGGCTGCATTGTAGTCTGTGTCTGCACAGAGGGCAGCCAATATTGTAAAAGCTGGCGTGAACTTCCCTAGTACGTAAACATATGCTGCCTATCCTTTCTCAGTTTCTTTCTCCTAATTACCTGTGGTAAAGTGGCTAGCATCAACTCACAAATCTGTCTTGCTCTTTGCTTGGGTCAAAAATGTGTTCACCCAATACTGGTACAGAGTGAAGGGTGGATTCTGGAAACATTGGCCATACACTATATTGTCAAAAGTATTAGGACACCTGCCTTTACTTGCACATGAACTTTTTTTTTTGTTTGTTTTTTGTTTTAAATCTTTATTTATAATTGTTTTTCAGAGTACATTACCATAAAATTGACATTTCATATCATCTGTAATAATTTTTTAACATACATTTTTATTTGCCCCTTACCGCCCCCCACCCCCCGCCCCCAACCTTGCTAACGCTCTAAGGGGGGTCCATATCTTATATCCCATTTGAAAGTATTAGCTCCCAATCAATATAACGTAAAGGGTACTCTAATCCATAAATTCAGAAGCAAACCTCCAAGATTCTTTAAAATTATCCCAGTCCGCCCACTTTTCTTTGGATATTGCCTCCACCTCTCCCTCGATCCCTTCCGCAGTTTCTATTCTTTGGGTTGCATTGACGCTAAGGATCCAGTCCCGAAGGGACGGAGCCGCGGCTTCCCGCCATTTCCTCGGGACTAGGCTCTTAGCCTCATTGAGGAGAATCGGAGTCAAGGATGTCTTGTATTGCTTCCATGGAACCTCAGTTCCATGGAACAAGCACACCCATGGGTCCTCGATAATCGCTTCCTTTGTAATAACTAAGATCAAGTCCAGTACTCCTTTCTAGGGATGAGCCGAACACCCCCGGGTTCGGTTCGAACCAGAACCTTCGAACGGACCGAAAGTTCACGCGAATTTTCGAACCCTATACGTTATAATGGACGCGAACGTTCGAAATCAAAAGTGCTAATTACAACGGCCAATATGCATGTTAATGTCATAAAACAGGTTTGGGGACCCGGGTCCTGCCCCAGGGGACATATATCAATGCAAAAAGAACTTTTAAAAACTAACGTTTTTTCGGGAGCAGTCATTTTAATGATGCATAAAGTGAAAAAAAAAAAAAAGTGACATTTTCCTTTAAATATGGTACCTGGGGGGTGTCCAAAGTATGCCTGTGAAGTGGCATGTGTTTCCCGTGTTTAGAACTGTCCTTGCACAAAATGACATTTGTAAAGGAAAAAAAGAAGCCATTTAAAACCACTTGCGGCTTTAGGTTTGATCTTAAGTAGAATCTGAACAGGTACATTATGAAGTGTAGCTCCATCCCAAAAAAATCTATTTTTAAGCTTTTTGGAGAACATAGGGAGGGGTTATCACCCCTGTAACATTTGCTGTCTTTGCACATCTGTTCAGAACATGTCACCTCACTTTCCGTCCCAATGACAAATGTTTTTGGAAAAGTGGGGTTTTAATTGAAACAAGGATTGGTGATAAAGTATCAGTAGAGAGGAGATACCTTTTTCCCAAATTAAATCTAACAGGATAGAATTTCCCTTCCTAGGGGTAGATTTCCTCTCACTTCCTGTTTTCTCTTTCCATTTGCAAGTAGGAGTCGTTTGTAAGTTGGATGTTTGAAAGTAGGGGCCTGGCGTATATACTCTGCAGAAATTTGCCCTATTAGATGTTGGTGTAGCCACAAGACTGGTGGGCACAGGAATGGGCCCTGCTGTGAGTTAATAGATCAAGATTTGTAATTGCATGCACCTGTTGAACAGGGCAGAAAAATTGGGGGTGGTGGTGGTGGTGGTGGTGGACGGTTTTGCCACAAGACTGTAAGCTCTCACAGTTACTCTTGGTGGGCGCAGGAATGGGCCCTGCTGTGAGTTATTAGATCAAGATTTGTAATTGCAAGCACCTGATGAACAGGGCAGAAAAATTGGGCCTTTGGCGGTGGTGGTGGACGGTGTTGCCACAAGACTGTAGGCCCTCATAGTTACTCTTGGTGGGCGCAGGAATGGGCCCTGCTGTGAGTTATTAGATCAAGATTTGTAATTGCAAGCACCTGATGAACAGGGCAGAAAAATTGGGCCTTTGGCGGTGGTGGTGGACGGTGTTGCCACAAGACTGCAGGCCCTCATAGTTACTCTTGGTGGGCGCAGGAATGGGCCCTGCTGTGAACTATTAGATCAAGATTTGTAATTACCCGCCCCTGTTAAACAGGGGCTGAAAAATTGTGCCTTAGGCACTGGTGCTGGTGCCACAACACTGCAACCCCTCACAGAGACTGTACTTGGAGCACAGCAGTCACACGTGTTGCGAAGCATTTTTTTTAAAAAATTGTAAGTACACGCCCCTGTTAAACAGGGGCTGAAAAATTGTGCCTTAGGCACTGGTGCTGGTGCCACAACACTGCAACCCGGCCCTCACAGATACTGTACTTGGAGCACAGCAGTCACACGTGTTGCGAAGCATTTTTTTTAAAAAATTGTAAGTACACGCCCCTGTTAAACAGGGGCTGAAAAATTGTGCCTTAGGCACTGGTGCTGGTGCCACAACACTGCAACACGGCCCTCACAGAGACTGTACTTGGAGCACAGCAGTCACACGTGTTGCGAAGCATTTTTTTAAAAAATTGTAAGTACACGCCCCTGTTAAACAGGGGCTGAAAAATTGTGCCTTAGGCACTGGTGCTGGTGCCACAACACTGCAACACGGCCCTCACAGAGACTGTACTTGGAGCACAGCAGTCACACGTGTTGCGAAGCATTTTTTTTAAAAATTGTAAGTACACGCCCCTGTTAAACAGGGGCTGAAAAATTGTGCCTTAGGCACTGGTGCTGGTGCCACAACACTGCAACACGGCCCTCACAGAGACTGTACTTGGAGCACAGCAGTCACACGTGTTGCGAAGCATTTTTTTTTTAAAATTGTAAGTACACGCCCCTGTTAAACAGGGGCTGAAAAATTGTGCCTTAGGCACTGGTGCTGGTGCCACAACACTGCAACACGGCCCTCACAGAGACTGTACTTGGAGCACAGCAGTCACACGTGTTGCGAAGCATTTTTTTTAAAAATTGTAAGTACACGCCCCTGTTAAACAGGGGCTGAAAAATTGTGCCTTAGGCACTGGTGCTGTGGCATGGATCATTGAGGAGGAGGAAGAGGATAGTCAGTGAACATAAGAGGACAGTCACTCAGCATCAGCATAGGCAGTCTTGAAGGGATGTGACATTAAAAATTATTCGGTTATATCCGCCTCAGGTGCCTGGTAGCTGGTGGTGATCCAAGACTGATTCATTTTGATGAATGTCAGTCGATCAACCGAGGCGGTGGACAGGCGCACCCTATGATCAGTCACAAATCCTCCAGCAGCACTGAATGTGCGTTCGGAAAGAACGCTGGAGGCAGGACAGGCCAGTAGCTCAATTGCATACTGTGCAAGCTCTGGCCAGTGATCCATCCTCAGGACCCAGTAAGCCAGAGGATTTTCGGTGGGAAAGGTGTCCAAGTCTGACCTTGCCCCAAGGTATTCCTGCACCATGTATATCAGACGCTGGCGATGGTTGCTGGAACCGATCATACCTTGGGGCTGCGGACTAAAAAATTGTCTGAACGCATCGGTCAGACGTCCACCTTCCCCACCGCTCCTTCTGCCACTGACCGAAGCCTCAGCAACTCGTCGCCCAGGACCAGGAGTTTGTAGCCTCCCAGTTTCTGGGAACGCGTTGCACAGACCTTTCTGCAAGGCCTCCCTGAGATGTCTCATCCTCTGCTCCCTCTGCGACGGCAAGATAAGGTCCGCAACCTTACCCTTGTACCGCGGATCAAGGAGAGTGGCCAGCCAGTAATGGTCCCTCTCCTTGATCCGAAGAACACGAGGATCCTTCCGCAGGCTTTGCAGGATCAGGGAGGCCATGCAGCGTAGGTTAGCTGAGGCATTCGGTCCGGAGTCTTCTGGGTCACTGAGGATGACATGATCGCCAGCCACCTCCTCCCAGCCACGTACAAGTCCACTGGCTTGTTGGGACTGTACATCATCCCTAAAAGACTGCTGCTGCTGATGCTGAGTGCCAGGCTCCACCTCCATGCTCACACAATCCTCCTCCTCCTCCTCCTCCTCCTCCTCCTCCTCATCCTCTTCCTGTGTGATGGGTGGGACAGAAGGAACACTGTCCGGATAAAGGGGGCCTTGAGAGGCAAGGAAGTCCTCCTCTTCCTGCCTCTGTTCTGCCTCAAGTGCCCTGTCCATTATCCCACGCAGCGTATGCTCCAACAGGTGGACAAGAGGGACAGTGTCACTGATGCATGCACTGTCACTGCTCACCATCCTCGTGGCCTCCTCAAATGGTGAGAGGACAGTGCATGCATCCCTGATCATGCTCCACTGACGTGGGGAAAAAAAAACCAAGCTCCCCTGACCCTGTCCTGGTGCCGTAGTCGCAAAGGTACTCATTGATGGCCCTCTGCTGCGTGTGCAGTCGCTGCAGCATGGCCAACGTTGAGTTCCACCTGGTGGGCATGTCAGATATTAGGCGGTTCTTGGGCAGGTTCAGCTCCTTTTGCAGCTCAGTCAGCCGAGCACTGGCATTATAAGATCGGCGGAAATGCACACAGACTTTCCTGGCCTGCCTCAGGACATCCTGTAAGCCTGGGAACCTGCCCAAGAACCGCTGCACCACCAGGTTGAGGACGTGAGCCATGCAGGGCACATGGGTGAGCTGCCCCTGTCGCAGGGCGGAGAGGAGGTTGGTGCCATTGTCAGAAACGACCATTCCTGGCTTAAGCTGACGTGGCGTCAACCACCTCTCGGCCTGCCCCTGCAGAGCTGCCAGAACCTCTGGCCCAGTGTGGCTCCTGTCCCCCAAAACACACCAGCGCAAGCACGGCATGGCATCTTTTTGCCTGCGTACTTGCGTAGCCCCTTGTACGCCTACGGAGCACCGCTGGTTCCAAGGACAGAGCACTGGAGGAAGAAGAAGAGGGGGGGGGTGGAGGAGAGAGGTGTGTCACAACCAGTAGCAGTAGTCGCGTTTTGGAGGCGTGGTGGCGGAACAACCTCCAACACTACTGCACCTTGTCCTGCATCCCTCCCAGCTGCCAATAGAGTGACCCAATGGGCCGTGAAAGAAAGGTACCGTCCCTGTCCATGCCTGCTGGACCATGAGTCAGCGGTAATATGCACCTTACCGCTGACCGCCCTGTCCAGCGAGGCATGGACATTGCCCTCCACATGCCGGTAGAGAGACGGAATCGCCTTCCGCGAGAAAAAGTGGCGTTTGGGAACCTGCCACTGAGGAACCGCACATTGAACAAACTCACGGAAGGGGGCCGAGTCTACCAACTGAAAAGGCAGCAGTTGAAGTGCTAGCAATTTAGCAAGGCTAGCATTCAACCGCTGGGCATGTGGATGGCTGGGAGTGTACTTCTTTCTACGGTCCAGCAGCTGGGGCAGGGAAATTTGCCTGCTGCATTCGGACGTCGGTGTACTGCAAGTACTTGGTTGTGACACACCGAATTCTACACCTTCAGTCCTCTCAGAGCAGCTTTCAGAGAGGACTGAAGGTGTAGTGGGGATGGAGATCCCAGCTGAGGAGGAGCAAGGAGAGGTCCGCTTAGTTCTTTGGTGTGGGTCTTTTATGTGTGCCTGCCAACGAGCTGCATGGCAGGTCGCCATATGTCTGGTCATGCTTGTCGTGCCCAAGCGGCTGATGTTTTGGCCACGCGAGATACGCTTGAGACAAATATTGCAAATAGCAGTGGTGCGATCTGCTGCACTCGTCTCAAAAAAGGCCCACACCAAAGAACTTTTCTGATAACGTGCAGAGGCAGCGCCCTGCACAGGCGGAGCTCTGCGGTGTTGTACAGTTGCTGTGCTGGCCTCTACCTGGCCTCCAGGGGGCATCCTGCCTCGTTGGACATGTGACGCCGCATCCTCCTCCTCCTCGTCCTCCTCCTCATCCTCTCTCCCTTGAGGCACCCACGTGGAGTCAGTGACCTCATCATCCCCTCCCTCTTCACCACTAGAGCAAACCTGGCAGTAAGCTGCAGCTGGTGGAACTGTACTGCCAGATTCCTCAAGCTGGGTATCGTCATCCGAGCCTTCGAATCGTTGGGCATCCTCCTGGAGCATGTACCCAACACTGTGCTCAAAGAGTTCGGGGGACTCCTCAGGAGGACATGGTGGGTCTAGGGAAGGGGTGGCTGATGATGCTCTGTCAGTACCCTGAGCCTGGGTGAGAGAGGATGAGGAGGATGAGGAGGGCTTGGTCATCCATTCTACCAAGCCTTCAGCATGATGCGGCTCCACATGTCCAGCTGCCGAAAACAAAGACGCGCGTGTCCCATGGCCACGTGCTGATGACGATGCACGACCACGTCCACGTCCACGGCCACGTCCACTAGAAACAGAGCCTGCCTGCCCTGTGTTCTTGGCTCTGCACGCTCTGCCTCCCCTTGGCGGTCTTCCAGCCATTGTAGTCGGTAGTCCTGTGGGTGCTGCTGAGAAGAAAATATAGGAGCTCTGTGTGATGCCACTAACACACTAGAAGTCCTATGGGTGCTTCTGCAAAGAAAATAGAGGAGCTCTGTGTGATGCCACTAACACACTAGAAGTCCTGTGGGTGCTGCTGAGAAGAATATATAGGAGCTCTGTGTGATGCCACTAACACACTAGAAGTCCTATGGGTGCTTCTGCAAAGAAAATAGAGGAGCTCTGTGTGATGCCACTAACACACTAGAAGTCCTGTGGGTGCTTATGCAAAGAAAATAGAGGAGCTCTGTGTGATGCCACTAACACACTAGAAGTCCTGTGGGTGCTTATGCAAAGAAAATAGAGGAGCTCTGTGTGATGCCACTAACACACTAGAAGTCCTGTGGGTGCTGCTGAGAAGAATATATAGGAGCTCTGTGTGATGCCACTAACACACTAGAAGTCCTATGGGTGCTTCTGCAAAGAAAATAGAGGAGCTCTGTGTGATGCCACTAACACACTAGAAGTCCTGTGGGTGCTGCTGAGAAGAATATATAGGAGCTCTGTGTGATGCCACTAACACACTAGAAGTCCTATGGGTGCTTCTGCAAAGAAAATAGAGGAGCTCTGTGTGATGCCACTAAACACACTAGAAGTCCTGTGGGTGCTTATGCAAAGAAAATAGAGGAGCTCTGTGTGATGCCACTAACACACTAGAAGTCCTGTGGGTGCTTATGCAAAGAAAATAGAGGAGCTCTGTGTGATGCCACTAACACACTAGAAGTCCTGTGGGTGCTTATGCAAAGAAAATAGAGGAGCTCTGTGTGATGCCACTAACACACTAGAAGTCCTGTGGGTGCTGCTGAGAAGAATATATAGGAGCTCTGTGTGATGCCACTAACACACTAGAAGTCCTATGGGTGCTTCTGCAAAGAAAATAGAGGAGCTCTGTGTGATGCCACTAACACACTAGAAGTCCTGTGGGTGCTGCTGAGAAGAATATATAGGAGCTCTGTGTGATGCCACTAACACACTAGAAGTCCTATGGGTGCTTCTGCAAAGAAAATAGAGGAGCTCTGTGTGATGCCACTAACACACTAGAAGTCCTGTGGGTGCTTATGCAAAGAAAATAGAGGAGCTCTGTGTGATGCCACTAACACACTAGAAGTCCTGTGGGTGCTTATGCAAAGAAAATAGAGGAGCTCTGTGTGATGCCACTAACACACTAGAAGTCCTGTGGGTGCTGCTGAGAAGAATATATAGGAGCTCTGTGTGATGCCACTAACACACTAGAAGTCCTATGGGTGCTTCTGCAAAGATAATAGAGGAGCTCTGTGTGATGCCACTAACACACTAGAAGTCCTGTGGGTGCTGCTGGAAAGAATATATAGGAGCTCTGTGTGATGCCACTAACACACTAGAAGTCCGATGGGTGCTTCTGCAAAGAAAATAGAGGAGCTCTGTGTGATGCCACTAACACACTAGAAGTCCTGTGGGTGCTGCTGAGAAGAATAGATAGGAGCTCTGTGTGATGCCACTAACACACTAGAAGTCCTATGGGTTCTTCTGCAAAGAAAATAGAGGAGCTCTGTGTGATGCCACTAACACACTAGAAGTCCTGTGGGTGCTTATGCAAAGAAAATAGAGGAGCTCTGTGTGATGCCACTAACACACTAGAAGTCCTGTGGGTGCTTATGCAATGAAAATAGAGGAGCTCTGTGTGATGCCACTAACACACTAGAAGTCCTGTGGGTGCTTATGCAAAGAAAATAGAGGAGCTCTGTGTGATGCCACTAACACACTAGAAGTCCTGTGGGTGCTGCTGAGAAGAATATATAGGAGCTCTGTGTGATGCCACTAACACACTAGAAGTCCTGTGGGTGCTTCTGCAAAGAAAATAGAGGAGCTCTGTGTGATGCCACTAACACACTAGAAGTCCTGTGGTTGCTTCTGCAAAGAAAATAGAGGAGCTCTGTGTGATGCCACTAACACACTAGAAGTCCTGTGGGTGCTTATGCAAAGAAAATAGAGGAGCTCTGTGTGATGCCACTAACACACTAGAAGTCCTGTGGGTGCTGCTGAGAAGAATATATAGGAGCTCTGTGTGATGCCACTAACACACTAGAAGTCCTGTGGGTGCTTCTGCAAAGAAAATAGGAGCTCTGTGTGATGCCACTAACAACTAGAAGTCCTGTGGTGCTGCTGAGAAGAATATATAGGAGCTCTGTGTGATGCCACTAACACACACTAGAAGTCCTGTGGGTGCTTCTGAGAAGAAAATATAGGAGCTCTGTGTGATGCCACTAACACACTAGAAGTCCTATGGGTGCTTCTGCTGAGAAGAATAGATAGAAGCTCTGTGTGATGCCACTAACACACTAGAAGTCCTGTGGGTGCTTATGAGAAGAATATAGAGGAGCTCTGTGTGATGGCACTAACACACTTAAAGTCCTATGGGTGCTTATGCAAAGAAAAATGAGGAACAAAATAACAGCTCTCTGTGTGATGTATGGGACTAACACACTTCATGTCCTCTAGGAGCTTCTGGGAACAAATTAAGTCCTTCTGGTGAAACAAAATAAACACACTTAAAGTCCTATTGTGTGTGATGGGACTAACACACTTCAAGTCCTATATGTGTGATTGGACTAACACACTTCTAGTGGTAAAGGTGCTTCTGGGAAGAAAGTATAGCTCTTTGTGTGTGATGGGACTAACACACTTCAAGTCCTATAGGGTGCTTCTGGGGAACGGGGGGGGTGTGTACCGGGGGGGGACTAACACACATCAAGTCCTATAGGTGCTTCTGGAAGTAAAAAAAATATAGCTCTGTGTGTGTGATGGGACTAACTGAGTGTGTGATGGGAACACACTTCAAGTCCTATAGGTGCTTCTGGGAAGAAAATATAGCTCTGTGTGTGTAATGGGACTGTCCTATAGGGAACAAAATATAGCTCTGTGTGTGTAATGGGACTAACACACTTTCAAGTCCTATAGGTGCTTTCTGGAACAAAATAAAGCTCTGTGAGTGTGATGGTAAGAACTAGTAACACACTTCAAGTCCTATAGTGCTTCTGGGAAAGTTTAATAAACTATAAGCTCATGGGACTAACACACTTCAAGTCCTATAGGGTACTTCTGGGAAGAAAATATATCGCGACGAGAGAGAGCAAAATAGCTATCATCCTACCCCCACCCCTCCCTCATACACTACTTTCTCTTTGTGTGTGCTAATGGGACTAACACACTTCAAGTCCTATAGGTGCTTCTGGGAACAAAATATAGCTCTGGGGAAGAAAATATGTGTGTGTGATGGGACTAACACACTTCAAGTCCTATAGGTACTTCTGGGAAGAAAATAAAGCTCTGTGTGTGTAATGGGACTAACACACTTCAAGTCCTATAGGTGCTTCTGGGAACAAAATATAGCTCTGTGTGTGTGATGGGACTAACACACTTCAAGTCCTATAGGTGCTTCTGGGAACAAAATATAGCTCTGTGTGTGTAATGGGACTAACACACTTCAAGTCCTATAGGTGCTTTCTGGGGAACAAAATATAGCTCTGTGTGTGTGATGGGACTAACACACTTCAAGTCCTATAGGTGCTTCTGGGAAGAAAATATAGCTCTGTGTGTGTGATGGGACTAACACACTTCAAGTCCTATAGGTGCTTCTGGGAACAAAATATAGCTCTGTGTGTGTGATGGGACTAACACACTTCAAGTCCTATAGGTGCTTCTGGGAAGAAAGTATAGCTCTGTGTGTGTGATGGGACTAACACACTTCAAGTCCTATAGGTGCTTCTGGGAAGAAAATATAGCTCTGTGTGTGTAATGGGACTAACACACTTCAAGTCCTATAGGTGCTTCTGGGAACAAAATATAGCTCTGTGTGTGTAATGGGACTAACACACTTCAAGTCCTATAGGTGCTTCTGGGAACAAAATATAGCTCTGTGTGTGTGATGGGACTAACACACTTCAAGTCCTATAGGTGCTTCTGGGAACAAAATATAGCTCTGTGTGTGTAATGGGACTAACACACTTCAAGTCCTATAGGTGCTTCTGGGAACAAAAATATAGCTCTGTGTGTGTGATGGGACTAACACACTTCAAGTCCTATAGGTGCTTCTGGGAACAAAATATAGCTCTGTGTGTGTGTGATGGGACTAACACACTTCAAGTCCTATAGGTGCTTCTGGGAACAAAGTATAGCTCTTTGTGTGTGATGGGACTAACACACTTCAAGTCCTATAGGTGCTTCTGGGAAGAAAATATAGCTCTGTGTGTGTATTGGGACTAACACACTTCAAGTCCTATAGGTGCTCCTGGGAAGAAAATATAGCTCTGTGTGTGTGATGGGACTAACACACTTCAAGTCCTATAGGTGCTTCTGGGAAGAAAAATATAGCTCTGTGTGTGTAATGGGACTAACACACTTCAAGTCCTATAGGTGCTTCTGGGAACAAAATATAGCTCTGTGTGTGTGATGGGACTAACACACTTCAAGTCCTATAGGTGCTTCTGGGAACAAAATATAGCTCTGTGTGTGTAATGGGACTAACACACTTCAAGTCCTATAGGTGCTTCTGGGAACAAAAATATAGCTCTGTGTGTGTGATGGGACTAACACACTTCAAGTCCTATAGGTGCTTCTGGGAAGAAAATATAGCTCTGTGTGTGTGATGGGACTAACACACTTCAAGTCCTATAGGTGCTTCTGGGAACAAAAATATAGCTCTGTGTGTGTGATGGGACTAACACACTTCAAGTCCTATAGGTGCTTCTGGGAACAAAGTATAGCTCTTTGTGTGTGATGGGACTAACACACTTCAAGTCCTATAGGTGCTTCTGGGAAGAAAAAAATATAGCTCTGTGTGTGTAATGGGACTAACACACTTCAAGTCCTATAGGTGCTCCTGGGAAGAAAATATAGCTCTGTGTGTGTGATGGGACTAACACACTTCAAGTCCTATAGGTGCTTCTGGGAAGAAAATATAGCTCTGTGTGTGTAATGGGACTAACACACTTCAAGTCCTATAGGTGCTTCTGGGAACAAAATATAGCTCTGTGTGTGTGATGGGACTAACACACTTCAAGTCCTATAGGTGCTTCTGGGAACAAAATATAGCTCTGTGTGTGTAATGGGACTAACACACTTCAAGTCCTATAGGTGCTTCTGGGAACAAAATATAGCTCTGTGTGTGTGATGGGACTAACACACTTCAAGTCCTATAGGTGCTTCTGGGAAGAAAATATAGCTCTGTGTGTGTGATGGGACTAACACACTTCAAGTCCTATAGGTGCTTCTGGGAACAAATATAGCTCTGTGTGTGTGATGGGACTAACACACTTCAAGTCCTATAGGTGCTTCTGGGAACAAAGTATAGCTCTTTGTGTGTGATGGGACTAACACACTTCAAGTCCTATAGGTGCTTCTGGAAGAAAATATAGCTCTGTGTGTGTAATGGGACTAACACACTTCAAGTCCTATAGGTGCTTCTGGGAACAAAATATAGCTCTGTGTGTGTAATGGGACTAACACACTTCAAGTCCTATAGGTGCTTCTGGGAACAAAAATATAGCTCTGTGTGTGTAATGGGACTAACACACTTCAAGTCCTATAGGTGCTTCTGGGAACAAAATATAGCTCTGTGTGTGTAATGGGACTAACACACTTCAAGTCCTATAGGTGCTTCTGGGAACAAAGTATAGCTCTTTGTGTGTGATGGGACTAACACACTTCAAGTCCTATAGGTGCTTCTGGGAACAAAGTATAGCTCTTTGTGTGTGATGGGACTAACACACTTCAAGTCCTATAGGTGCTTCTGGGAAGAAAATATAGCTCTGTGTGTGTAATGGGACTAACACACTTCAAGTCCTATAGGTGCTTCTGGGAAGAAAATATAGCTCTGTGTGTGTGATGGGACTAACACACTTCAAGTCCTATAGGTACTTCTGGGAAGAAAATATAGCTCTGTGTGTGTAATGGGACTAACACACTTCAAGTCCTATAGGTGCTTCTGGGAACAAAATATAGCTCTGTGTGTGTGATGGGACTAACACACTTCAAGTCCTATAGGTGCTTCTGGGAACAAAATATAGCTCTGTGTGTGTAATGGGACTAACACACTTCAAGTCCTATAGGTGCTTCTGGGAACAAAATATAGCTCTGTGTGTGTGATGGGACTAACACACTTCAAGTCCTATAGGTGCTTCTGGGAAGAAAATATAGCTCTGTGTGTGTGATGGGACTAACACACTTCAAGTCCTATAGGTGCTTCTGGGAACAAAATATAGCTCTGTGTGTGTGATGGGACTAACACACTTCAAGTCCTATAGGTGCTTCTGGGAAGAAAGTATAGCTCTTTGTGTGTGATGGGACTAACACACTTCAAGTCCTATAGGTGCTTCTGGGAAGAAAATATAGCTCTGTGTGTGTAATGGGACTAACACACTTCAAGTCCTATAGGTGCTTCTGGGAACAAAATATAGCTCTGTGTGTGTAATGGGACTAACACACTTCAAGTCCTATAGGTGCTTCTGGGAACAAAATATAGCTCTGTGTGTGTGATGGGACTAACACACTTCAAGTCCTATAGGTGCTTCTGGGAAGAAAATATAGCTCTGTGTGTGTAATGGGACTAACACACTTCAAGTCCTATAGGTGCTTCTGGGAACAAAATATAGCTCTGTGTGTGTGATGGGACTAACACACTTCAAGTCCTATAGGTGCTTCTGGGAACAAAATATAGCTCTGTGTGTGTGATGGGACTAACACACTTCAAGTCCTATAGGTGCTTCTGGGAACAAAGTATAGCTCTTTGTGTGTGATGGGACTAACACACTTCAAGTCCTATAGGTGCTTCTGGGAAGAAAATATAGCTCTGTGTGTGTAATGGGACTAACACACTTCAAGTCCTATAGGTGCTCCTGGGAAGAAAATATAGCTCTGTGTGTGTGATGGGACTAACACACTTCAAGTCCTATAGGTGCTTCTGGGAAGAAAATATAGCTCTGTGTGTGTAATGGGACTAACACACTTCAAGTCCTATAGGTGCTTCTGGGAACAAAATATAGCTCTGTGTGTGTGATGGGACTAACACACTTCAAGTCCTATAGGTGCTTCTGGGAACAAAATATAGCTCTGTGTGTGTAATGGGACTAACACACTTCAAGTCCTATAGGTGCTTCTGGGAACAAAATATAGCTCTGTGTGTGTGATGGGACTAACACACTTCAAGTCCTATAGGTGCTTCTGGGAAGAAAATATAGCTCTGTGTGTGTGATGGGACTAACACACTTCAAGTCCTATAGGTGCTTCTGGGAACAAAATATAGCTCTGTGTGTGTGATGGGACTAACACACTTCAAGTCCTATAGGTGCTTCTGGGAACAAAGTATAGCTCTTTGTGTGTGATGGGACTAACACACTTCAAGTCCTATAGGTGCTTCTGGGAAGAAAATATAGCTCTGTGTGTGTAATGGGACTAACACACTTCAAGTCCTATAGGTGCTCCTGGGAAGAAAATATAGCTCTGTGTGTGTGATGGGACTAACACACTTCAAGTCCTATAGGTGCTTCTGGGAAGAAAATATAGCTCTGTGTGTGTAATGGGACTAACACACTTCAAGTCCTATAGGTGCTTCTGGGAACAAAATATAGCTCTGTGTGTGTGATGGGACTAACACACTTCAAGTCCTATAGGTGCTTCTGGGAACAAAATATAGCTCTGTGTGTGTAATGGGACTAACACACTTCAAGTCCTATAGGTGCTTCTGGGAACAAAATATAGCTCTGTGTGTGTGATGGGACTAACACACTTCAAGTCCTATAGGTGCTTCTGGGAAGAAAATATAGCTCTGTGTGTGTGATGGGACTAACACACTTCAAGTCCTATAGGTGCTTCTGGGAACAAAATATAGCTCTGTGTGTGTGATGGGACTAACACACTTCAAGTCCTATAGGTGCTTCTGGGAACAAAGTATAGCTCTTTGTGTGTGATGGGACTAACACACTTCAAGTCCTATAGGTGCTTCTGGGAAGAAAATATAGCTCTGTGTGTGTAATGGGACTAACACACTTCAAGTCCTATAGGTGCTTCTGGGAACAAAATATAGCTCTGTGTGTGTAATGGGACTAACACACTTCAAGTCCTATAGGTGCTTCTGGGAACAAAATATAGCTCTGTGTGTGTGATGGGACTAACACACTTCAAGTCCTATAGGTGCTTCTGGGAAGAAAATATAGCTCTGTGTGTGTAATGGGACTAACACACTTCAAGTCCTATAGGTGCTTCTGGGAAGAAAATATAGCTCTGTGTGTGTAATGGGACTAACACACTTCAAGTCCTATAGGTGCCTCTGGGAACAAAATATAGGAGCTCTGCCTGCCTGCCACGAACACACTACAAGTCCTATAGGTGCTTCTGGTAACAAAATATAGGAGCTCTGCCTGCCTGCCACTAACACACTACAAGTCCTATAGGTGCTTCTGGTAACAAAATATAGGAGCTCTGCCTGCCTGCCACGAACACACTACAAGTCCTATAGGTGCTTCTGGTAACAAAATATAGGAGCTCTGCCTGCCTGCCACTAACACACTACAAGTCCTATAGGTGCTTCTGGTAACAAAATATAGGAGCTCTGCCTGCCTGCCACGAACACACTACAAGTCCTATAGGTGCTTCTGGTAACAAAATATAGGAGCTCTGCCTGCCTGCCACGAACACACTACAAGTTCTATAGGTGCTTCTGGTAACAAAATATAGGAGCTCTGCCTGCCTGCCACGAACACACTACAAGTCCTATAGGTGCTTCTGGTAACAAAATATAGAATCTCTCTATCTATCTAAATGCAGCAGAGTGTCACAGAAACAGCCTGCTCAATCTGCGCCCAGCATGTGACCGGCGCAGACGGCGTGGCGGCGTTTTATAGGGGGGGGCGTGTACTACAGCCCCTGAGCTGAACTGCGTCGGCCGCGCCGGCCGCAGTGCATGCTTGGCCAATCATCAGCCAGCAATGCACTGCGTCGGCCGCGCCGGCCGCAATGCATTGCGGGGCCGCTCGCATCACCATATAGTTCTGGGCTCGCCGAGCGAGCGAACGCCCGGTGCTCGATGCGAACGTGGGTTCGCATCGAGCACCGGGCCCATCCTTACTCCTTTCCAGAATTTTTTAATCACGGGGCAGTCCCATAAGTGTGCTAGTGTACCCCTTACATTGCAGCCTCTCCAGCACTCGGAGGAGGCACCAGCCTGGAATTTGCTCAGTTTGTGGGGGGTTATATACCACCTTGTCAAACATTTAAAATTGTTTTCTACTGTTTTAATGGGAAATACCGTGCTATGGATTATTTTTAAAATTTTCCCTATCCTATTCTTACCACACTGTCCCCCCAGTTCTACTTCCCATTTCCTGATGTATGGGGGTACGTCCGGCGTATCTTCATTTATTAACACTCTGTAAATTCTGGAGACACTGTGCTTTGTATCACCCCGAATACAAAGTTTTTCAAGCTGGGTAAGCTTGTCCTCCCCGCGAATCGGGCGGGGGAGACTATCTACGAAGTGTTTTAGTTGGGCGTACCTCCATGCGTCAATGGACATCATTTCTGTGAACAGACTTAATGCACATGAACTTTAATTGCATCCCAGTCTTAGTCCGTATGGTTCAATATTAAGTTGGCCCACCCTTTGCAGCTATAACAGCTTCAACTCTTCTGGGAAGGCTGTCCACAAGGTTCAGGAGTGTGTCTATGGGAACGTTTGACCATTGTTACAGAAGCACATTTGTGAGGTCAGGCACTGATGTGGACAAGAAGGCCTGGCTCGCAGTCTCCACTCAAATTCATCCCAAAAGGTTTTCTATTGTGCAGGCCAGTCAAGTTCCTCCATCCCAAACTTGCTCATCCATGTCTTTATGGACCTTGCTTTGTGCACTGGTGCGCAGCCATGTTGGAACAGGAATGGGCTACCTCCAAATTGCCATTAAAGTTCATATGAATGCAAAGGCAGGCATCCCAATGCTTTTGACAATATAGTGTATTTTACAGACTCTGGAGGTGAAATTTCCCCAACTCACTTCCTGGGTGATCCCAAACACACTTCTGCTTGAGTAATGTAATGGGAATCCTTCTGCTCCATTACCCTTAGTATTAAATATTAATGCAAACAAATGCAAGGCAAACAAAAAGTGAGGCTCACATAATAGGGGATGGCAGATAAATGGCCCTGTGAACTCGATTTTTAAAATACTGCCATGCTAGTCATAGGAAACAAAAAATACCATTGGGTAATTTAAAGGAAAATTCAACTTTTATTAATAAAAATTGTATAATATAAATATGCTACAGAATCCAGGTTGAAATTTAATGTTATTAGAATTGATCCTAGCATTTTAACATGCAGCTATCTATAATTTTCAATGTAACAATGTCATCCCTGGAGGAGGGAAGTTTTGTAAGCAGATATGAAACTCTGATGACATCACCATTTGACAAAACGTGTTGGGAGGAGCCAGACTCACTGACGTCATTGCACACAATGCGAGTTACCAATTGGGACATCTTCGTTTATACAGCGCTGTCATGCTCTGCAAAATTGTGAGTGTTTTTAACTGTTTTAATTAGAGACACTATGTGAGTCTTCTGCTTCTGTTTTTTCTTATGTACGAGTTGAACTTATAAGGCTTGGCTATAAGACTGTGGATTCTGAGGACCTTGGTGTACCATATAGTACATGCTGTTTATGATCACTCAATTTGGGGATCATGCATCTCTGGTAAGCACATATCTGTTGCATTGCTGTGGGGTGCTGTGAATTCACAGATGGATCACATTCACGGGGTGATGGGATGCATTTTCACTGGTACTGTAGGACATTGCTGTGATAATTTGACACATTGACACATTATTATGTGGATTTGAAATGGAGTGACTTCACACATGGACTCTACATGGGAATTTTATATTTATTACGTTTCATTTATAATTTTCATTTTTTATGTCTAACTTAAGCATAGAATATCATTCACTATAACGTTTATTCAGTATTCACTACAATGTTTATCTATATATGGTATACGATTTGTGGTGCAGCACATTTATATATTTAGATACAAGTCTCCAATTAGATCAATAAGGTAAAGCACTTAGAAATCACCTGTTCTTGTGGAGGGGAACGGAATTCTCTGGTTCGCCGCGCTGTCTCTGCTGCAGACATGGTGAATGCTTGCATTAGTTCTTTGTAACGCTGCCTCTGATTGGTTTGCAAGCTGTCCATGTGGCGCTCAGAGAAGGCAATGATGGCTTCAACACGATGCTGCAGTTCCCGATCACAGAAATACTGCAGCAGGTTACACATCTGTAGAAATGGAGAATATTGACTAAAGCAGTGTTTTCCAAATGTTTGTTGCTTAGGTTTATATACAGTCAGTCTCTTCTCTTACCAGAGACAAAGACTCAGATCAGCGCTACCCACCCGAGAGCGAAGTTCTCTATCTAGGGGTTAATATACTGTAGCTGATTGGCACCCATTATAGGTGAGTGAATAGGGGGCCGACATTTGGCCTTAATGCTGCACGTTTCACTGTATCTGTAGCGCGAAGGCCTGCACAATCATCGCATAGGTGAGGTTTGAATGAGGCAATTTCAAGCCTCACTTCCATAGCGGAATAGGAGAGGGATGCCACCAGGAAAGCGAGCCAAGACAGGGGTCTTTAATAAGGCTTGCTTCTGTGCATGCTTCTTCCTTTTAGGCAGCACCCCACCTAATCCGCCACGGAGGTGAGGCTTGAAATCTCCTCATTCTACAGTCATGGCTGGCTTATTAAAGACCTGCCCTGCTGGGCTGTTTTTGCTTTTCTTGCAGCGGTGCTGCTTCTAATCTGCCACGTAGGTGAGGAATAAATCGATTTCAAATCTCATCTCTGGTCAGTGTAATCTTAATAGCATCGTGGGCCCCTAAGCAAAGTAATTCACTGGGGCCCCTAGAAGGGAGATGGGGAATTGTGGAGCAAAATTATGCTACGTATTAGGCGTGGCCTTTTAGCCTGAATAGAAAAAATAAACACAACCAGGAAAATTATCCCAAATTAAATTCACCCCCTGTACACACCGTTCCACTCTCTCTACACATATACTGACCCTCTTTTACCGTATTCATTTTTAAAATTAATTTAATTTACTATTTTTTACATTTTTAATTATTTTTTTAAATTTAAAAAAAAAAAAAAATTCACAATACTGTTGAGGGGTCTTCGGTGAGATATCAATGGTCTAAACAGACCCCTGATGTCTCACTTTTGGTACAGAGAAAGGGACTAGGCACAACTTCCCCAATTCCTTACTTATACACTATATACTTATATACTATTATACTATATCCCTTATGCCGCGTACATACGGTCGGAATTTCCGATGGAAACAGTCCGATGGGAGCTGTTCATCGGATTTTCCAACCGTGTGTATGCCCATCTGTCTTTTTCTGTCGGAATTTCCGACGGACTGTGGATTGAGAACCTGTTCTTAATTTTTCCAACGGAAAACCTTTGTATCGGATTTTCCGATCGTGTGTATGGAATTCCTACACGCAAAATTCCGACGCATGCTCGGAAACAATTCGACGCATGCTCAGAAGCATTAAACTTCCCTTTTATAGTGCAGTCGAACGTTTTTTAAGGCGTGGTGTTATTGACCATCGGAATTTGGTGTGACCGTGTGTAGGCAAGACAGTTTGAGCGAAATTCCGTCAGAATTCCGACGGGAAAACCATCAGAGCTTTTTCCAACGAGAATTCCGACCGTGTGTACGCGGCATTATTCATACAGTATATACTTACTGGAGATAAATAATTAGGAAGCACTCTGAGGCTTCCTATTCATTCACAAACCGAAGCATAGTAGTCAGTTATGTTACCAATCACTCGCTGTGCTCATTAGGGAAAGGAAGAGAGCAGAGGGAGGACAGCAGCGCTGGGAAGAGCACATTGCATGGCAGCCACACGGCTGGGGCCTGAGTAGCAGGGGGAAAAAAACTGCATGTGAATAGAGTGGGCAATCAGTGCAGCTGGTGGGGGAATTTACTGCAACCGATCCTGTGTGGCTCAGTGTTTTCCAAACTTTTGTTGCTTTATATACAGTCAAGCTTATATACAGTCACAGTGGTGAAGCTAGATATTCTTTTACCGGAGGCAAAGACTCAGATCAGCGCCCCCATCCGAAAGCAAAGTTCTCTATCTGGGGGGTAATATAGCTGATTAACGCCCATTATAGGTGAATGTATGGGGGTGGACATTTGGCCTTAATGCTGCATGTTTCACTGTAGTGTGAAGGCCTGCACAATCTCTGCATAGGTGAGGTTTGAGTTTCAAGCAATTTCAAGCCTCACTTCCATAGCGGATTAGGAGAGGGGCACCACCAGAAAAGTGAGCCAAGAAGTGGGTCTTTAATAAGGCTTGCTTCTGTACACTCTTCTTCCTTTCATGCAGCACCCTACCTAATCCGCCATGGAGGTGAGGCTTGAAATCACCTCATTCTACAGTCATGGCTTTTTAAACACCTGCCCTGCCGCAGCTGAAAGTAAGGAGGAGGAGATGCCAGCTTTTAGCTGCTGCAGGGAGAGCCACACAGAAGACAGGTTCCAGTAATTTTCCCCACTGGTCACACGGATTAGCAGTGCCCCTCTCAATGCGTCACCAGGGGTACATCCCCCCCCCCCCTCCTAGTTTCAGCCTGGTACAGTCATAATGACCACTGCTCCCACAGTCCTGCTTATACTTATTCACAATGCAAAGCTCAGTGTTTGTGGGCTAAATGTACCAACCAACGTTTATTTGTACCTCACAACTCTGCCTCCTAACACAGAGTTCAATTTCTACTTGACTTTGTTTTTCTATGCAATGCTTTTCCTTTCTGATATGCAGAGCCAACTCTGAGATAGTTAGAATCAAAGAAACTGCCCTTGCCAGACAGGTCATTGGAATCTTTAAAAGCACACACTTGCAGTTCATTGTATAGCTGCATGTGCGCCATCTGGCAACCATCATTTTGTCAATAAATAGATCCAATTTCTACTGCCAAGCACTAACAAGATCAAGAGAATTTAATTTAAAAGGCTGTGTCCTTTTCTGTAGCAGATTTTCTACATACACCAAAGCTTGTACACATCTCGAATTTAGAGGAACACTACAGTGGCAGGACAGTGCTTCTTTTGGCCTTTATACCTAAAAGCAGCCAATGAATAGAAAAATGAATGTATATGAAACTAAAAGAGGTCTACCTGCAACTTCACAGACTCAGGCAGCTTCATTTGCAGTAAGCCTTCCTCCAGGCCCTCCTCGTCCTCTTTGGCTTCGGCCTCTCCAGCTTCAGCTGTTTTTTCTTCTCCATCTTCAGTCTTCTCCTGTCCTTCTCCCTCTACTTCTCCCTCCTCACCTCCTGTTTCTGTAGCCTCCTTTTCTGCTCCCTCCTCTCCGCCTTCCTCTGTTGGCTCCTCCTCAGAAAACACATTTGGTTCAATCATCTTTAAGATGTGTCGTACATCATCATCCTGAAAGACACCCATAATTAGAAGGGTGGAGATGAGCTTTAGGACTGGTACAAACTGGAATTCCACACTTCCTCCAACGGGATCCCTGGTGTGTTGTCCACCATCCTGGACAGATTCTGTCAACATGTTGATAGCCTTGGTCTTGAGAATATCCAGTGGGATGTATGGACTGTGCTGGTAAAGTTCACTGATAGTGCTAACAAAGCAAGTATGGGAAAAATGTAGCTCTGGTCTAAGACATGTACTCATGCCAACACCAGGAAGTCCATGCTTTTTGTTTTCATAGGGGAACAATGTGATACTCTTTGTCTGGTCAGTCATAGGAACGATAAACTCGCTGTTCATGGTCATACGACCTCTCTTGGCTGACTCCAAGTGGATGCTAATAAGAAGATCATAGAAGCCACTCCGAAGAAGTCCTGACAGGTTATTACTCTCAATAGTATAAAGCAACTGAGATTCATCAACATGGCTGGTCAGGGCATGAGCCACACGATTGTTTCCTAAAGCACAGACTGAACAGTACAGTTTAAGGGTGTGATAGTGAAACTTTAGCAAATCCAAACGTTCTGACAATTCAAGGATATCAATACACCTACGAAAAACAAAACAATTTACTTTAACAGTTGAGCATTTTTTGAGGGTTATTTTGCTGTTGGTTTAAGAACTACAAGTTGACTAATAAAATTAAGGCTTAATGGGGGTTCAAAGCTCCAACAGCTTAAACCTTAACAGCTGTCCAATGCTAAGACTTTTCCTCTTCATAGCAGTCCATAAATATAGCGCTCCAAGGATCCGCATCTTTGAGGGTTCTACCAAGCCACTAACAAAACTACACCAGCGATTGCTAGTCCAGACCCAGCTTAAAGTGACTATGCCTTTTTTTTTGCCAAAATTACAGAAAATGCAGGTACCTAGAGGTACCTGCAGTAGATTTTCTGCACTGCACTCTGAGCAAATGCTGGCCTGTTCTCAATGAGCAAAGCTTTGACACTTTCTGGTTGAGTTTAAGACTATCCACCCTGTCTGCACCCCCCACATACCTATTGGCCAAGATAAGGCTCGTCATAGTCAAGGGCCACAAGGAGTGTATAAAGAGTGGATAAAAACAAGCAAATAGATTTCTTGTCTAACATGTCTAACACTAATGACACCTTCACTATCAGTGACTTCCTACTTCTCAATCACATCTCCTTGCTACCTTTTTGACATTTTCCTGTTTTCTTTGCTACCCTCCACCATCTGGCACTGGTTTCCCCTAAATACCAACAACCCACTGTACACAAAATCTGTGTGCTTTCTCAATGGTTATATATACAGTATATATCCCCAAAAATTCTAATTCTGCTATGGACATACCATTACCAGTTATCCTGCAATGCTAAGGTTTTGCTTTGTGTCACAATCAAAAACGGTCATTTCACCTGATTGATTGTAACCTTTGTCTGAATGCACTTGTACTGTATAATTGTTTTCTATGACACAATAAAAACTTTTCTGATTAAAAAAAAAATAATCGTCAGACTGCCCTCCAAAACAGCACCTTCCAAAATGGTTACATAAATGATACATGCAAAGTTGGTTCAACAGTTTTGTTTTAGCAGCAATCTGGTCCATGACTACTGGGAAGAGAAATCTAAAATTTGCAGCAATGTATGTTCAATTCACAACGGAGTTGTTACCTATTCTCCTCAGGTATATGAAGAGCCATCATCATCAATGGATCTGTACACTCTACCATCCAGCCATGCCGGTCGCTGACCTTTGATGATTCCACCTTTAAGAAATCATTTGGCATACGGCTCCATACCACAGGTCTCAGCACCTGGACATCCAGACGAGGTGGGCACTGCGGCACTGGGTTCTTGCTTTCACTGCGAAACATGGCAGCAGAGATAGGCATGATGTTCTGCAAACAGACGAAATTATTTTTTTTGGGTTAAGGATATAAAATTTAATTAAATACAAAATATCTTGGTTTACAGAAAGTGTATAAACATTTTATTTTTCCCTACCTTCAATTTTCCAAGTTCAAACTGGAACAAGGTGTGACTCAAAGGAGTAACAAAGACAGCTGGAAAGAGTTTTGTGTTGGGCTCAACCTGGTAGGGATAGGAAGAGGGAAAATGGAAGTCAGATTAGACAAACAATTCTGACAGAAGTCATTACTATTGGTTTAAGCACCAAATTCTTCCACAGTGTTGTACAAATAAAGGACATATAGGGGCTGTAACACAAGCATTACACAAAATGTAGGAAACAGAATGTATGAAGATTAAAACAAAAAAGAAAGATGGGAAAAATAGTGAATGTTTTGTAGCGCTACGCCTGAAGGGGCTACTGGTATTAACTGGTTCTTCCCTAAAAGTACAGAGGCCGTTGTGCCTGCAAGCACCAGTCCATAAACCCTGGCTCCAATAACACAGTTTAGGGGATGTCTTGTTAAGATTTATTGCTTGAAAAAACATTAAACAGGAGAGAGGTTGGGGCATGGGATACTCCAAAACGATTAGCACATATTAGAGGACAATCTTTCTCCCTAAGTAAAGGTGAATGTTGGACAGTCTAAACCCTCACAGTTGAAGACCATCAGTTAACTTTGAGTTCATTGGGGCCATGAGGCAAGTTTCTTTGGCTTCTGGCTACCTTGTGCCTCTGCACAACTATTGGTACCCAAAGCGATTTCCAGAACACTGCACAGTGGCAGGGATCAATTTAGGCTCTTTACTCACAAGACAACTGTCACCTTCCAGCTTCCACTGGACACGGTCCAATGAGACAAGTGCTTCTCCAGACCAGATCCCTTGTGGTGAGGTTCTGCACTCAGCTTCTAAGAGGATCCGTCCAGGCCCTCAGCCCCAACACAGCTAAGGCCTTTAGAACACAGTTCATGGGCTGCCTAAAGGCAGCAGCCCCTCAGGCTTTCGAACCCAGCTCTCCAGTGCTTCAGACCATTTATCACCTTTCCAGTCCCGTCCTGGACACTCCTCTCAGGGATTAGCTGGTCCAGGATAAATATTCTGACTGGTTATTGGCATCTCCCTCCCTAAGCTCTGGAAGCTTCTTCCAAAGGTCGAGAGGCAGGGAAATAGCAATCAAACTCCCAGTCTGTGAAACCCTGAACAGACCAGGACAGACGATCACTGCTCCCTTGATTACAGAAGGAGCCAAAAACTAAATTTACCTAGCATCCTACACTAGGAGGGTGCTACAATGTGATAGTATGTGGAAAGGCAAACCAGCAAGGGGGCAGCACAAGAGAAGTCATGAAGGCTCAAGGAGCCAGTCAGTTGTACGGCAGCACTCATGTGCTAACAAGGAACATCCTGACAGGAGGGGAGAGGAGAGTGACAGAGAGATGAGCTCATCAGTCTGCTGTTTCTCCTTTACTGGTCAGTCAAAGGCTGGGAAAGGAGGTGACCTATAGAAAAGTAAGTTCCCAAAGCTAGCTGTGCTGGCCAGAAATAAAAATCAGTTTGCAGGCAGGTAAAGTGCTTTCATATGAGTATATCATGTGTAGCGGGGTTCTACCCCTTTTAGGCTTAGAGACTACATCTCCCAGAATTCCCCAGGCCCCAGGGCTGCTGACTTCCGCCCGGGAGGCTGCTGGGGGAGATTATAAAAGGGAAGAGCGGAGACCGCCTCTTCCTCTTGGGACACTTCCTCTTCAGAGGCCTGACAGGACTGGCCTGCCTCTGCTGACAGAGCGTGTGACGCGGAGACTGCAGCCAGCAGAGACACCTGTGCGGACCGGAGCTGAAGGCCTGAAGCCTGGGCCTTGCAGCCGATGGAGTGAGACTCTCACCCCTCAGAATCCACAGCAGCGGAGCGGAGACTTCCCCTTACTGTCGGTCGGACGGAGCTGATGACCGGAGTGCAGGGCTGTGACTGAGGAGACCGGACGCCGCCATTGAAGAGACCAGAGCCACCATTAGAGGGACCGGATCGGAGGACGGTACCCCAAGGATTGGTGAGAGAGCCGGAAGGCTCAACCTGCATTGACACACATGTTTTATGCCTACTGAACTGCCTAGGCGCAATTTACCTCAGAGCAGCAATGTTACTTTTGTGGATTACAAATGACACCATTTAAAGCTACATGTGCACCACCTCTACAGATTCATTGCCGGTGAAGAACACTGTACTAGTACAAGGACTGAGCTCTATTACTAGGGATCAGGCCTGGTCCATTAGGTAGGCGCAGATAGATTTATTGCACCTCAGGGGTGTATAGCAGACGGTCGCCACACTGGGCGCTCCGTTTCCCCATTGTTAGATTGATATACCTGTGTACATGTTAAAGTGCATTTTGCAGGGACCTGCCAAAGTATTGTAAGATATATGTTTAAATGCATGTTGCTATTCTTTTTCCTTACTGACAAAAGTAAAGCCAGTTATTCTTATTTCAGCAGTCTGCTTGTGAGTTCATACCAATTACACTTAGAGTATAAGCTAAGTTTTATGTGCATAGGGACGTACCCCTTTACTAACTGTGCCAGAGCGGGTAGAGCCAAATTGCCGGGGGTTGGTGGAGCTGTACTCAGGGACCCAAAACAAACCAGCGGCTCTCTTAACTGGGGGTAGCGCTACACGTGGGGGCTCGTAATCCGGGATCCTGAGTCAGCGGGAAAAGCCGCCAGAAGGTACCGGCATGGACCCAATAGAAGTGGGACGGTGGTCCGCAACATGGGCCGCTGACCCAGCCGCAGCAGCAGTTATTGAACTGCCAGGGATGTGGCAGAGAGAGGCAGTCAAGCAGCTCATAATGTCATTATCCCCATGCCAGAAGTCATGGATAATGGACATGAGAAATGATGCTGGGTACACATACGCCTTAATAGAATGGAAGGAAGAGACTCCAGAGCAGTTCAGGAGCCAAAGCATACAGGCACCGAATGGTCAGGCCTACCAATTGCTGCATGCGCTGCCGCGCAAGGGAGAAGGTTCTCCTATGAAAGCCATTCTATCCCCAAAGAAGGAAGAGCAGAAGGGCGCGGAAAGTCCCGCACCCGCACACACTACTCTTAGTGCAGAACTGTGTGCTGTTCTAGGGGAGATTGTGACCCAGTGCAGAAGAGACCCCGGGGATTACCCAATGTCGGGATACAGGAAACTCCGGATGTTTTCAGGGAGGACACCTGTACCCTCGGGAGAAGAGGGATTTGAAGAGTGGTTAGATGGTGCCACGCAGGCCCTAGAAGAATGGGAGGTCTCAGAAGGCAGGAAGAAGCAAAGGATTGTGGAAAGCCTAAAAGGACCTGCCTTAGAGGCCATACGCAATCTGAAGACGAGCAAAAAGGATTGCACTGCCCAGGACTACATAGACATCCTGGAAGGTGTGTTTGGTGAGACAGAAAAAGTCACAGAACTTACCTATCAACTGGAACACTGTTACCAGAAGACAGGGGAGAAGCTGTCAGAGTATATGGGACGCATAGACAAGATCCTGCATAGGATTATCCTGAAGAAGGGGATAGATCCGGGGAAGGTAGATGAAGCCCGTGCCCAGCAGGTGATGAGGGGAGCCCAACCCCTGGACCCTGTCGCACTAATTCTACGCACCCGCCAGGATGGGAAGAGCCTGGACTACCCTGACCTCATCCGAATGGTCAGAGAAGAAGAGGCCATGTTGGAAGAGAAAAGGGAAAAGCAGGTGATGGGGTCTACAAAGTCTACAGTGGCCACGGTCAGGTCGGCCTTAACCCCTGAAAGAGACACAGAGGTAGATGCCCTGAAGCTGCAGATGTCCCAGATGATGGAGATACTGACGTCTCTAGTGGCGAAAGAGACGCCCAGTCCCAAGAAGGAAACAAGCAGGAGGGAATTGTTTCCAGCTGTCCCAGCACCAGCATCCCCACCTGACTACGGTGAGATGATTTGCTTTAATTGTGGAGGAATTGGTCATATTGCAGCTGTATGTGCCAGTCCCAAGAAGAAGAAGGCAGAAAGCCGCCAGCCGGCGGGAAACGCCAAAGGGCCCCGGTGAAGGAGTCAGCCGGGTGCCCATCACCTTCAGTGAGCTCCAAGAAGCGTAACAAGAAGAGAAAGCGAGGAGACCAAACCCCTCAGAAGGGGCCCAGGGATCCTCAACCAAGGTGCACTCCAGAGAAAGGGGGCAAGACCCCTCCGGAGAGACACAGCACCCCCAAGCGTGAACTCTTCAAAGTGAGAGATAACAATATCCCTCAACGGGTTCACACTCCCACGAAGAGGGAGAAAATCAATGCATACCAGGCTCAAGAAAGGAGCAAGTGCAAATCGAGTGCTGGTAAAGCAAGGAGTCCAAAGAAGGGGACAGCATCAACTAGGCCCTACCCAGAAGAGCTAGTTGGTCCATCTCCTACTGTACCCATCCAGGTGGAAGGAGTGTACACGAAGGCCCTCCTGGACACTGGAGCACAAGTGACCCTGTTGTACAGGGACTTCTATGACAGATACCTGAGTCATCTGCCAATACAGAAGATAGAAGAGTTGGAGATAAGGGGATTGGGAACCCAGAGTTTCCCCTATGATGGATACTTACCCATCAGATTGACGTTTGACCCATCCGTAGCTGGGAAGTCTGAAGTGTTCGACACCTTAGCAGTGGTGTGTCCCCGCCCACCAGGAACCAGCAAGACGTCCCTGATCATAGGGACGAACACGGACCTAGTCAGAAGGCTTCTGACCCCCCTGGTGAAGAAAGAGAATCTTTCAACTCCCAAGATCCATCCCATGCTGAAGGCAGCCTACCAGCGGTTGGTCCTAGAGCAGAAGACCCCAAGTGAGGGGATAGGAAGGGTATGGAGGCTTGGAAAAGAAAGAGCAGTGTTACAGCCTGGAGAGGTAACCTGCATGAGAGCCACGGTGAAACTTACCTGGGAGCAGCCTGGCCCCTTTGTAATGCTGGAGCCCGACCCAATGGAGGGTCACTCAGGTCTGGAGGTGATACCAGAAGTAATTTCACTGAAGGACCTGAAGAAGGCAAGAGGAAGAGTCCCTGTCAGTGTGAGGAACCCCACGGAGCAGCCCGTGGAGATCCCTGCCAGGATGCTTCTGGGACAGGTGAGTCCTGCTGTCCCAGTTGGCTGGTCAGAAGTGAAGGGGACGGGTGAAGGAGAAGATGTTTGGAAGAAACTCTCCATGGAAAACCCAAACCTACCTGGAGCTTGGAAAGAGAGAGCCAAGGCCCAGCTGACCAGATGGGAGAAGATTTTCTCTAAAGATGAGTTTGATGTGGGGTGTGCGAAGAGTGCCACCCATCGAATCCGCATGCAAGAGGACAAGCCATTCAGAGAGAGAGTGAGGCGAGTCCCGCTAGCAGATCTGGAGGATCTGAGAGAGCAGCTTGCGGAACTGAAGAAGACGGGAGTGATTAGGGAGTCCAGAAGCCCCTACGCCTCCCCAATTGTGGTAGTCAGGAAGAAGAATGGGTCATTGAGGCTCTGCATTGACTACAGAACTCTCAACAGGAGGACCATTCCTGACCAGTACACCACGCCAAGGATAGAAGATGCCTTGCAGAGTTTATCTGGAGCTAAGTGGTTCAGTGTGATGGACCTCAAGAGTGGGTATTACCAAATCCCCATGCATCCAGAAGACAGAGAGAAGACTGCCTTCATAACCCCAGTGGGATTCTTTGAGTTCAACAGGATGCCCCAGGGCCTATCTGGAGCTCCTGCTACGTTTCAACGCCTAATGGAAAGGACTGTTGGAGACATGAACCTCATAGAAGTCCTTGTGTATCTGGACGATGTCATTGTCTTTGGAAAGACTTTGGAAGAACATGAAGCCAGGCTGGAGAAAGTACTGAAGAGGCTCAGTGAAGAGGGACTTAAACTTTCTCCAGAGAAGTGTCGGTTCTATCAGTCCTCTGTGAACTATCTGGGACACATAGTGTCTGAAAAAGGAGTGGCTACAGACCCTGAGAAGTTGGAGGCAGTTACTTCGTGGCCAAGACCCACAACAGTTACAGAACTTCGATCTTTCTTGGGGTTCTGCTCCTACTATCGCAGGTTTGTGGATGGATTTGCCCGCATTGCCAAACCCCTCAACGAGCTGCTGAAGACAGAAGGAGAGGAGGATGGAATGGGGCCTAGGAGGTCCAGTGAGTCGGTCAAAGACCAGTGGAATTCAAGGTGTGAAGAGGCTTTCAGGACCTTGAAGAGAAGTCTCACCACAGCCCCAGTTTTGGCCTACGCTGATCCCACTAGACCCTATGAGCTACATGTTGATGCCAGCCATGAGGGCCTAGGTGGAGTACTCTACCAGGAGCATGAAGATCAGCTACGACCAGTGGCTTATGTGAGCCGGAGCCTGACCCCCTCCGAGAAGAACTATCCCACCCACAAGTTGGAGTTCTTAGCCCTCAAGTGGGCAGTTGTTGACAAATTGAGAGACTATCTGTATGGGGCCGAGTTTACTGTAAAGACAGATAACAACCCCTTGACCTATCTATTCACCACCGCCAAGCTGGATGCAACTGGGCACAGATGGTTGGCGGCGTTGTCTGGATTCAATTTCAGTCTCAAGTACAGACCAGGGGCTGGAAATAGGGATGCAGATGCCCTGTCCCGAAGATCCCATGTCATGGTCGATGACTGGGAAGACTGGACCCAAGTGGCACCAGATGGAGTGCGAGCCCTTTGTCAGGGGGCTGAACTCCAAGCCAGAGGAGGATCCAGAGCTGAAGAGATAGGAGTTACCACAGTGGGAGTCCCAAAGTGTTACTGTGGGGTAACTCAACTGGCAGAAGAGTGTCTGCCGAAGCTGTCCAAGAAGGAGCTAAGGTGTGACCAATTGGAAGATCCCATGGGGAAATTGGTCCTGGAAGCCCTGGAAGACAAGAGTCCAGAGGGACTTCGCCTTCACCCTTCTAAAGAAGCTCGCCTATTGAGGAGAGAATTGGACAAGTTACAGGTGCATCAGGGGGTAGTCTACCGAAGGGGCCCCTCTGATGGACCAGAAGACAAGTGGCAGTTGTTTCTCCCGGAAAAGCATCGAGAGACTGTGCTGATTGCCCTACATGACCAGCATGGTCACTTGGGAGCGGAGAGAACCTTCCAACTTGTCAGAGACCGGTTTTACTGGCCCTGCATGAGGGCCGAAGTGGAGGAGTATTGCCATTCCTGTGCAAGATGCATTCAGAGGAAGACTTTACCCCATCAAGCTGCCCCAATGGGCCACCTACAGAGTCAAGGCCCAATGGATCTGGTATGCATTGATTTTCTCTGCCTTGAACCCGATTTGAGCGGATTGGGAAATGTTCTGGTGGTAACCGACCATTTCACTCGTTATGCTCAGGCTTTCCCAACCAAGGACCAGAAGGCCTCTACAGTAGCCAAGGTACTTTTGGAGAAGTACTTTGTTCACTATGGACTGCCACAGAGAATACATTCAGACCAAGGAAGGGACTTTGAGAGTCGCCTGATCAGGAAGCTACTAGATTCTCTGGGAGTAGAGAAGACTAGAACCACACCATATCACCCTCAAGGTGATGCCCAGCCTGAAAGGTTCAACAGGACCCTATTGAACATGTTGGGAACTTTGGAAACAGAGAAGAAGCAACATTGGAGTCAACACATTTCAGCTCTGGTGCATGCCTACAACTGCACCACAAGTGATGTGACAGGTTTTTCCCCTTACCGGCTTATGTTTGGGAGAGAAGCAAGATTGCCAGTGGATTTGGCCTTCGGCATTTCCTTAGACCATGCCTCTGCTGCCTCCCACAAAGGATATGTGGACAGACTGAGGCGCAGTCTGAAGATAGCTTACGAGAAAGCTCAAGCGGCCTCTGACCAGAGAGGGGCCCGAAATAAGAGGAACTTTGACCTGAAAGTTAGAGTACAGGACCTACAGCCTGGGGACCGTGTACTGTTACGGAATCTAGGGATCCCTGGAAAACACAAGATTGCTGATAGATGGAGATCAGAGCCATATATCATCTGTAGAAAACTTCCAGGATTGCCTGTCTACAAGTTGAAGCCAGAAGGAAGAGTGGGGCCCTTGAAGACCTGGCATAGGAATCATTTGCTCCCACTCACTGAAGCAGTCAGAATGCCTCCAGCAAGAGACGTACCTGAATCTGTTTCCATTCTGGATACCCCCAGGCCTAACACTAGGTCTCAGACATCCCAAGTTAGGGGTGGACAGGACCCCCAACCAGAGGAAGAAAGAGGAGAACTTGAATGGCTATGGCCTTCCTCAACTCCAGGAAATCCTGCCATAGATCTTCCACCTAATGAAGATGTGGAAGATAACACGTTGAACCCAGAAGCCACAGAGTTTGTGCCATTCAGTGATGTGCCTGAGTGCTGGGAAGATGTCCCTGGTCTCTACCCAGAACAAGAAGAAGATGTTCCAGAACCAGAGATGTTGCCAGAATGTGTTCCTGAAGAAGTTCCAAGAGAACAGAGAGCTCGCAGGAGTGTGAAGCCTCCCAAGAAGTTAACTTACCCCAAGATGGGAGAAAGTTCAGAGGACTCTGTTACTACAGCAAGGAGAAGTGCTGAAAGCCCTGACCCTTCCGCTGTTCATTTAGTGGAGGGCAACCCCAGCTCACTCTCTGGCACAGTTAAGCAGGTCGCACACACTGAAGTGACCTGTCGACAGGACAGCTCCCCATCTCATGCCAATTGGTGGGAAGCTCCTCTGTCCAAATTATGTGAAAATGTTGTTCCCGAGAAAGTTTGTAGTTTGAACACTATCTTTGGGGACCAAAGATTCAAAGTGGGGGGAGTGTGTAGCGGGGTTCTACCCCTTTTAGGCTTAGAGACTACATCTCCCAGAATTCCCCAGGCCCCAGGGCTGCTGACTTCCGCCCGGGAGGCTGCTGGGGGAGATTATAAAAGGGAAGAGCGGAGACCGCCTCTTCCTCTTGGGACACTTCCTCTTCAGAGGCCTGACAGGACTGGCCTGCCTCTGCTGACAGAGCGTGTGACGCGGAGACTGCAGCCAGCAGAGACACCTGTGCGGACCGGAGCTGAAGGCCTGAAGCCTGGGCCTTGCAGCCGATGGAGTGAGACTCTCACCCCTCAGAATCCACAGCAGCGGAGCGGAGACTTCCCCTTACTGTTGGTCGGACGGAGCTGATGACCGGAGTGCAGGGCTGTGACTGAGGAGACCGGACGCCGCCATTGAAGAGACCAGAGCCACCATTAGAGGGACCGGATCGGAGGACGGTACCCCAAGGATTGGTGAGAGAGCCGGAAGGCTCATCCTGCATTGACACACATGTTTTATGCCTACTGAACTGCCTAGGCGCAATTTACCTCAGAGCAGCAATGTTACTTTTGTGGATTACAAATGACACCATTTAAAGCTACATGTGCACCACCTCTACAGATTCATTGCCGGTGAAGAACACTGTACTAGTACAAGGACTGAGCTCTATTACTAGGGATCAGGCCTGGTCCATTAGGTAGGCGCAGATAGATTTATTGCACCTCAGGGGTGTATAGCAGACGGTCGCCACACTGGGCGCTCCGTTTCCCCATTGTTAGATTGATATACCTGTGTACATGTTAAAGTGCATTTTGCAGGGACCTGCCAAAGTATTGTAAGATATATGTTTAAATGCATGTTGCTATTCTTTTTCCTTACTGACAAAAGTAAAGCCAGTTATTCTTATTTCAGCAGTCTGCTTGTGAGTTCATACCAATTACACTTAGAGTATAAGCTAAGTTTTATGTGAATAGGGACGTACCCCTTTACTAACTGTGCCAGAGCGGGTAGAGCCAAATTGCCGGGGGTTGGTGGAGCTGTACTCAGGGACCCAAAACAAACCAGCGGCTCTCTTAACTGGGGGTAGCGCTACACATGTATATATTCAGCTGCTAGGAATTCAGCTTTAAGTATGGTGTACCCTTTATCAGTATTCCAAATTCTGTGGCTAAGGGACAGCTTGTTAATTTGTTCCATGTACTTCCTTGTAATACATTTGTGATGGGTTCAGTGAACTCTCAATTCTTGAATGGTCTAATATAGTCAAGACATTTGTTTATTTAATCATAAGGAATATCTGTCGGAAAGCCATTTTCTGAAGACAGAAGGTAATGTTCTCCATCAACACATGGTTGGAGCACCAGAAAGAAAATGTATTTTTAAAGCATATCCAAACCCTTAGCAATGAACTTCTCTTACTTGTTCCCTTTTGTTCTGTTAAATATAGTAGGGAAAGCATTTGGTTATATCTTTTAAAAATGAAAACAAAAAAAAAAAAAACTGGTAATGTTTCAAGAAATCTTCCTGTGTTACATTGTGTTATTATATGTTATATTGTTCTTAAAGTGATACTAAAGGTTCCTTTTGTAAAAAAAAAAAAAAAAAAACAAACGTCATACTTACCTCCACTGTGCAGCTCGTTTTGCACATAGTGGCCCCGAACATCATCTTCTGGGGTACCTTGGCAACTCTTTTGGCTCCTCCCTGCATTAGATAACCCCCTGGGAGAAGCACTCTCCCGGGGGGGGGGGGGTACCTTGCAGGCGCACTCCCGAGTCTAGCATTTGGTGTCCATAGAAACTGAATGCAGGACTCGGCCCCACCCCCCGGCGGCTGCATCATTGGATTTGATTGACAGCAGTGGGAGCCTATGGCTGCGCTGTTGTAAATCTATGCAATCAACAGCTGAGAACCCCCTAGCCGAGAGAGCCGGTCACTGCCAGGTGTTTTTTCACCTTAGGTGAAAAAACACTTACCTTTACAACCCCTTTAAGTAGCTTTGAAAACACTACAAAACCAAACCCCTCCAATAGGAGAGGTTTCATAGTCCTATCTTGCGTCTGTTGTCTTGATCCAGATGGGTTAGTGAGCATTGTCATCCTAGGACCAAGTCAAAATAAAGAAAAAAAAAAAAAAACACAAAAAATAATGCAGCCACCACAGCCAAGGACTGGTAAGCTGAAATAAATTATATTTCGTTTTTGGGTTTAGATATACTTTAACCAAGATCTATTATCTGTGGAGCATTGATATGAAAAAGGCAATAAAGCTCAATTAAACCATATTGGAAAATTGGTTATTTGGATAAATTGCCTCTGTGTCATTCTATTGCATTTGTTTGACTTAGGATTTGCAGAGGCACTGTGGGAGACTGGAGGCCACTGCAGAGGCTAGGAGGTACTATGGGAGGTTGAGAGGCACTGTGGGATACTCTTCGAGGTTGGGGGCACTATTAAGGGGCTGGAAGCTCTGAAAAAGGCTCGAGCACTCAGGAGTTGAGGGTTCTCAGGGGGGCCTGGAGGCACTATGTGGGGTTGAGGGGCACTGCAGGCAGTTATAGCAGGTTGGTAATACTATGGGATCTGGGAAACACTGACGGCAGCAGGCCACAGCTGGGTGGTTGAGAACCACTGATGATCCAAGTTATCATGACAGAATGTAGTTGGACTAGTGGTGAATGAAGAGACTTTTACAGTATTAAAAGCACTATAAGATTTCAGCATTTGCAGATAGTATATAAAGCAAAAATTATACAGGAAAGTCTTAATATGTCATAGTTACATAGTTAGTCAGGTTGAAATAAAGAAAAGTTCATCCATTTCAAGCAATAGAAAAAAACCTCCATATACACAATCCTATACCCACAGTTTATCCAGAATAAGGCAAAAAAAAAAACAAGCATGATCCAGTTTACTCCATTGGGAGAAAAAAAAATCCTCCTAGATTCCCCCAGGAGGTAATCAGATATTCCCTGGATCACTACTCCTGGTTATGTCTGCCCTAAAAAAAAAAAAAAAAAAAAAAAAAAAAAAAAAAAAAAGGACTGCAAAAACTTGAACTTGAGCAGAACTTGAAGTCCAGGATGACACCTACCTGGAAGAAAGTGTTCACCTCCTTCCCATTGGCTGTAAATGTCATGAGTCCGGTAGCCAGGTCAATTAGGCAACCAACAACAAGGTCTTCCTTTCGGACACGAGCCTGTTGAGTGTTGTTGCTGAATTCTCCACCCCAAACCATATAACAATTACTGCGATTAATGCTGAGAAAAACAAAATGATTTACTAGATAAAAAATTTGACAATTAAGCATGAAACAAAAAATTCTAAATATTTTTTAAATCCATACAATGAAAGGCTGAGCGACACAATTTTTGAATAACTGTGCCTCAGAATGTATAGAGTAAAACAACAGATAGAAAGCAAAAGAACCATCCCACTTTTTTCTACTATGGAAGGTATACGCTGCTGTTCACAGTCTAAATCCCCATACACATGGGCCGAATATCAGGCAGCATCGGCCAGTTCAATAGAAACTGGCCAACATTCAGCCTGTGTGTACTGCGGCCAGTCCATGACCAACAAAGATCTGCTGACCGTCTCCCAATCAGCACTCTCAGCCAATGGCTAAGATCGCTAACCGAGTATTCTGGCGGGAGGAGGGGTGTCCCCCTGTCAAAACACAAAAACACAATAGAACACCATGGAAGAGTGTTAGTACAGCGGCTCCGAACTGAGCTGTACTAGGCTTAAAGTGTTACTAAACCCAGTAATATGAAAATAGTTCACCCCCCCCCCCCCCACAGTGCCCACAGCCTATAAATCTTCTTTTTATATTAACCACTTCCAGACCAGCCGCCACAGTTTTACTGCGGCAGGTTGGCTCGGCAGGGCACATCGACGTTACCTTACGTCGCTTTTCCTTTTGGCCACTAGAGTTGCACGCGCCGCAGCGTGTACCCGGAGCCGATGCGAGTGCCTGGCGGGCACGATGACCGCCGGGCACCCGCGAATGCTCGTGACAGAACGAGATCCCGGATCAGTGTGTGTAAACACACAAATCCAGGTTCTTTCAGGGGAGTAGAGACAGATTCATACTAAGAACACCGATCTCTCTCTCCTCCTAGACAGTCCCATCCCCCCTACAGTTATAACAAAGGGAGGGAACACAGTTAACCCCTTGATCGCCCCCTAGTGTTAACCCCTTCCCTGCCAGTAACATTTATACAGTAGTCAGTGCATTTTTATAGCACTGATCGCTGTATAATTGTCAATGGCCCCAAACATGTGTCAAAAGTGTCCAATTTGTCTGCCGCAATATCGCATTCCTGATGTAAACCGCAGATCGCCGCCATTACTAGTGATAAAATAATAAAAATGCCATAAATCTATCCCCTATTTTGTAGACACTAATACTTTTGCACAAACCAATCAATATATGCTTATTGCGATTTTTTTTACCAACAAAATGTAGAAGAATAACTATCGGTCTAAACTGAGGAAAAAAAAATAGTTTTTGTTTTTTTAATGTGGGATATTTATTATGGCAAAAAGTAAAAGATAGTGTTTTTTTCAAAATTGACGCTCTTCTTTTGTTTATAGCGCAAAAAATAAAAACCGCAGAGGTGATCAAATACCACCAAAAGAAATCTGTATTTGTGGGAAAAAAAGGACATTCATTTTGTTTGGGTACAGCGTTGCACGACCGCGCAATTGTCAGTTAAAGCAATGCAGTGCTGTATCGCAAAAAAATGGCCTGGTCATTAAACAGCCAAATCTTCCAGGGCTGAAGTGGTTAAAATACTGCCACTATATACCTTTTTGGATGATCTGTATACCACGGTTACATGATAAACTGCAGAGATTCTCCAGTGCTGAGAGTTCAGGAAGGAAGAGATTTCCACTGCAGCCTGTATACACGCCCACATGTGTGATGTCAATATCATGTGACCTGGCAATCCCTGAGAACAAGTAACTGTTCTCTCCAGCATAAAAGATAACAGAGCATGTGAAGGCCGGCTACCCTGCCTGTGTTATTTGGCCTTCGCCATATAGACAGTGCAGGAAGGGGAGGATCTGTGCATACAGGATAAAACAGCCACTTTACAAAATGCAGAGGATTAACCCCTTAAGTTCCACAGTGAGAATAACAAGCATGCTTTACTGCTTATACAGACTGATTTTACTGTTGTGGGTTTAGTAACACTTTAAGGAAAGTTCACCTGACTCTTTCTAAATATAAAAAAATAATCTTGTAATTGTCAGATGATTTGCAAATGGTCATACTTTTTTTGAATGTACAACTGCATGCACAGAAGACACTCCAGAACACTTATCATATTGGGACACAATCTGCAGTGCTCATGGCAGACAGATCTAAAACTACCAAAGCCCAAAGGGGAATCTGTAAACTCCCAAAATGTGTTGGCCTTGCACTAACAAAGTGATAATTTTTCTGTAGGTGGCTGGAGTTTTTAAGACTTTCTATCCACGCACAGTGCTCCTAACCCACCACCAAATCTTTACATGCTTGAAGGACCCTCCACAAGTCATTTCCACAAGTCATTTCACGAGGGCCCTCGTGAAGAAGTCCGATAGGACGAAACGTGCGTCAGGGACGTTGACTAGAGAAACAAGGAAGTGACGTGTGCGCTCCAGCCTGCGGTCCACCGACCAGGAAACATCCTAGGACGCTTGAAACACCGCTCTCCATAGCGGAAATCAGCTGTAAAGGATCCGGAAGGCGATCACAGGCAGAGTGCTTTACATTTATCTTACATGCTGATTTGTCTTTTACATTTGGTACGCATTTTATACTAAGGGGTGTTCTATTTTCATCTGATTGGGGGGTTTAATAAATGTTTTAAACGGAGTCACACTATGTAGTGCAATTTGTTTCAACATATGATCTACCTGCCAATGGTGAGCTACTGAATGGGAGGATGTTGAGGAGAATTGGTGGACTTCAATAGAGAGAGACACAGGACCCTGATGAAAGTGTATACATGCCCATATTCTATTTAGCTCTGGTGAGTGCATTAATTTATTTATTTATTTATTTATTTAGTCATTTATTTATTTAATTATTTATTTATTTATGGTCACCGTGAAATGAATGGACTCTCGTGTAATTTATTTATTTATTTATTTATTGATCGATTTACTCACCCCCTATCTTATTGATTTTTATTTATGATTAATTACTTTGTGGACTATCGATTGATTTACATATATCTAGATCCAGTCATTGATCCATTTATATATTCAAACGATATCCTGTCCACTTAATCAGCTCCGTCTGATACCCAAGCGCTGCTACAATATTGATACAGGTTGGATGCAGGTAATTGTTTATTTTTTCTTTGATAGGGTCAGCTATTTTCTAGTTGTAATTCCACAATCTCGTTCTCTCACCTGTTGAAGATGTTTCCTTTATCATCACCCATAGTGATGGTGGCACTGCGAACTTTGTTCAGGTCGAAGTTCATATCATACAGATGGTAGTCAGGAGTCACCCAGCCAATCCACACTCCAGTGGGCTCCTGTCCAGCGAATACCCTCACAGAGTAATAATACTGAATAGAAGACGGAACATACAAATAAAGATTAGACATAGGCCTGTACCAGTAGGAAAATCTACAATGTCTAGAAGCAGTCTAATACCTTTAAACATTCACATTTATGATAAATCATTACACTTTTTGTTTTTTACAACTGTTGTCAAAGTGCGTAATTTCTGCGTAGTAACTAGCAACATCATCCGTTCTCTGTCTGAAGCATTATTTAACCCAATTTATAAATGAGGTGGTATGCTTTATGGACAAAAATTTAAGGACACCTGACCATCTCACCTACACTATTTGCTTGAAAGTATAGGGACATTCCTCTAAATTATTATGTTCAGGTGTTTCCAGTAAAGGACACAGCATGTGTGGAGCATCTACACTGTATAGTATATTCACTGTGTATTTACTGTGTAATCTTATTGTTCCCTATTTGTTTTCAGTGTAACACATTCATATACCCAATTCCTGAAGAAGCTCAGAGGAGCGAAACATGTTGAATGAAGTGGTATCTAATGAAATTGTTAGCTCACTGTTTTAACATCACACATATTAATTTCAGTGCTGGTGAACATTCCAGTTATCATGGAAATGCATGTTTTTTATTGTTTCTATGTATGCGCTTAATAAAATTATTTTTATGGATATTCAGTATCTATCTATGTGTCCATTATCAGCACCCTCAAAGTCCCGGGGGTTAGTGAACCCCAAGTCCATTTTTCTGTATTTATATTTCCAATTGGGACGTGGTGCTCTGTTTGAAGGTCTCAATCCCTTGCTATGTTACAGTAAAGGACACAGTTAACTACAATCTTCAAAGATATTTTATACAATTATGTGCATCCAATCTTGTGACAACAGTTTGGTGAAGGACCCCTTTCTGATCCAGTCTAATGTGGCCGCTGTGCACAAAGCCAGCTCCATAAAGACATGGTTTGACCAGTTTGATGTGGAAGAACTTGAGTGGCCTGCACAAGACCCTGACTTCAACCCAACTGAAGACCTCTGGAATGAGTTAGAACTGACTGTGAGCTGTGCCTCTCACCCTGATCGCTCAAATGTTCTTTTAGCCAAATTTCCACAAACACACTACAAAATCATCTATAAAGCCTTTCCAGAAACCTTTCTAGAAAAGCAGAGGCAGTTAGCTGCAAACAAAGGGTGGAGGGTGGGTGGTCTAAACACCTCCTTAATAATGCTTATAGTTGGTAATTTGGGAATATGATGTCCAATAGACATGTGCACAACAAAAAAATTTGTTTATTTTCGTTTCGTTTTTTTCGTTTCCGTTGACTCGTAACGATTCGTAAATTCGTAAGTCGTCGGTGTTCGTATTCGTAACGATTCGTATTTTCGTAAGAGTTATTTTTTCGTTGATTTGTTTTTCCGTTAGTTTAATTTTCGCTTATTCGAAATTCGGACGCATTCGTATTTATTCTTACTTTTGTAACATTCGTAATCGGAGCATAATTCATAATTTTATGTAATGTGTATGCTTTTATTACATTTTAAGAGACACGGAAAATTACGAATCTAAAAAAAAAGTTACGAATGTACGAATTTTTTTCGTTCAATCCATTCGAGGCACGTTAAGCAGCGCCATTGTAAGGGACACGGAAAATTACCAATTCAACAAAAAAAAAAAAAAGTTACGAATGTACAAATTTTTTCATTCATTTTGATTTTCGTTGTTCCTGTTTTCGCTTTTTCGGATTTTCTTCTTTCGTAGATTCGTTTCTAATTTGTTTTTTTCGGATTTTCGTTGTTTTCGGATTCGTTCGATTCGAACGATTCGTTAAAATTTTTAGCGAATCATTCGATAACGAATGAACGAATATAACGCAAAAAAAAAAAAAAAAAAACGAAAAAAAAAAAAAAATTGCACATGTCTAATGTCCAACAAGCTCATAAATGTAGGCGTGAGATCTAGGCAATTTGCTATAACTTTACAATAAAATGGATTTACTATGTGTATCAGCATAGCAACCTTTGAGGGAATCAGACATCAACCACTGGATAGAATTTCTGATAAAAATGTATTACATTTTCAAATTATTTTTCATATATACAATGTCTATCTGACACTATTTATGAGAACATACCTCTTTAAAAAAAAAAGATGCTTAACCACTTTGATACAGGGCACATTCCCCCCTTCCTGCCCAGGACAATTTTAAGCGCTGTCACACTTTGAATAACAATTGCGCGATCAAGCAACTCTGTACTCAAACTACATTTTTATAATTTTCTTCCCACAAATAGAGATTTCTTTTGGTGGTATTTGATCACCACTCAGGTTTTTATTTTTTGCTAAACAAACTAAAAAAGACCAACATTTTTGAAAAAAATAAACAGTTTCTCTGCATGACTGCAGGCGAGTGCGGGGTGTAGCAAGATGGCTGTCGCAGATGTTGTGACGGAACTTCCATTACCTATTCTGATGGGTCTCTGATTCTGAAAGAACAATGGCGCCAAGTAGACGACATGCATACATTGATGGTGGCCGTGCTCTGCCTGTGCAAGGTTCTGCCTTTGCGACGCTGCCAGGCTAGGGGGAGTGTAGAGGTGGGTGGGGGGGAGTCATGTGACATCACGACTCCACCACCTGAGTGCCGGCAAAGAGACCTGCCCACGGAATCTAGACATTTGCAGGGCTCCTACAGCCAAAAGGAGTAACATTTTAAAGGTAATGATACATGCATGATGTTTCTAACAATGGACACCTTAGTGTTGTGCCTTTAGTTTATACTGTGTAATCACCAGGTTTACATCCACGTAAAGATTCTTGTAAAATTAACGGTCATGCATAAGATTGATTTTCCTGTAATTTTTGTGCACGGCTACAAATGCACTTTTAGTAAAGTTCTATAAAAAATATAAATATTATGTGGTTCCATACTGTTGTGGTGTTCATAATGATCTCAGCATCATCCCGGTCATCTGGCACTACTTCTCTCATCAAACGTGGCATTGTTGGCACAACAGGAGTTGTAGAGATGAAGGCTGGTTTCTTGGGTTTAAACAGAAACCTGAAAAATAAAAAATGAAAGAACCTTGAGATAGGAAGCTTTGCACAGAAAGTTTCTGGTCACTAGGTATGAGCAGGAAAAGTTTGGTTCACATACATTTTGGTGAACACAGCAAAAAGTTCACTGACCCTGAACAAACACCACTGAAGTCTGTTTGAGCAGAATTTTATTTTTTTTCTGGCTTTTTAAGCGGACACTGCCATGAATGACATCAATGCCACTTCAATACTGGGCATTTATACACCTGTCCTTCCCAGACCAATTTTTAGCTTTCGGCGCTCTCACACTTTGAATGCCAATTACTCAGTCATGCAACACTGTACCCAAACAACATTTTTATCATACAAATAGAGCTTTCTTTTGGTGGTATTTCCACTGGGTTTTTTATTTTTTTTGCGACGTAAGTGAAAAAAGAGTGAAAATGTTGAAAAAAAAAAAACCACACTTTTTTTTAGTTTCTATGATAAAATTTAGGAAATAAAAAATAAAATAAATAAATAATAAAATTAATTGTTCATAAATTTGGGCCAAAATGTATACTACTACGACTCTTTGGTAAAAATAACCCAAATTAGTGGATATTATTAAGTCTCTGTGAAAGTTATAGAGTCTACAAGCTATGGTGCAAATCATTGAAAATTGATCACATCTGATCACACCTGATGCACTGACGGTCTATCTCATTTATTGAAGCTCTGAAATGTCAGGAAAGTACAAATACCCCCCAAATGACCACTTTTTGAAAAGTAGACAGTCAAAGGTATTTAGTAAGAGGCATGGTGAGTTTTTTGAAGTTGTAATTTTTTCCCACAATTTTTGGGAATATTAAGAATTTTTTTTTCACAAAATTGTCATAATAACAAGTTATTTCTCACACACAGCATATGAATACTTCCAATTACACCCCAAAATACATTCTGCTACTCCTCTTGAGTATGGTGATACCACATGTGTGGGACTTTTACACAGCCTGGCCACAAAGAGAGGTCCAACATGCAGGGAGCACCGTCAGGGGTTCTAGGAACATAAATTACATTATTATTGGAGCATTAGGACAATGGAATTACCCACAAAATGACCCAATTTTGGAAAGCAAACACCCCAACGTCTATTCTATGAGGCATAATGAGTCTTTTGAACGGTTCACTTTTTTCCCCACAAGTCTTCGGAAAGAAAATTAAAACTTATTTTTTTTTTACACAAAGTGGTTCGTTTATAAGTTATTTCTAACTAAAAGCATGTATATTGCAAAAATTACAGCCCAAAACACATTCTGCTACTCCTCCTAAATATGATGAGACCACATGTGTGAGACTTTTACACAACCTGGCCACATACAGAGGCTCAACATTGAAGTAGTACCTTCAGGTGTTCTAGGAGCATAAATTACACATCTCATTTCATTCCTACCTATCACACTTTTGAAGATCCTGGAGCACCAGGACAATGGAATTGCCCACAAAATGAACCCATTTTGGAAAGCAAACACCCAAACGTATATTCTATGAGGCAGGGGCTGCAGATAGGTACTTGAGTACACTGATGGGCTGGAGATAAGTAGTCGGTTACTCTGATGGGCTGGAGACAGGTACTCGGGTACGCCGATGGCCTGGTGACAGGTACTCAGGTACTCCGATGGCCTGGTGACAGGTACTCGGGTACTCTGATGGCCTGGTGACAGGTACTCGGGTACTCTGATGGCCTGGTGACAGGTACTCCAATGGCCTGGTGACAGAACTCGGGAACTCCGATGGCCTGGTGACAGATACCTGGGTACTCGGATGGACTGTGACAGGTACTCAGATGGGCTGTGACAGGTACTCGGGTACTTTGATGGCTGGTGACAGGTACTATGATGGCTGGTGACAGGTACTTTGATGGCTGGTGACAGGTCCTCTTTATTAGGGGGGTAATCAGTGTGGTTGGTGTACACTAAGCGGTAACGAGATGTTACCGCAATCTCCTTCTCACATACGATTGGTGTGTGAGGAGAACCCAGTAACATCTTGTTACCGCGGTTTGTTGACATTCTGTAACCCGGTTGTGATGGGACACATTTCATTGGCTCTTTACTGCGATCGGGGTTGGGCTGTGTCAGGGTGAATAGCCTCCCCTAGGGGCGTCCATGAGCGCTGTGCATGTAGACAGTAAATGTGACCGGTTGTGATTGGGTACAGGCGGTCACATGGTAAAGAGCCATTTTTTATTGGCTCTTTACACGGATCAGGGATGGGCTGTGTCTGAGGGACACACCTCATCCTCAATCGCCGCTCTGCGGGCCCCCGGGGGCCCGCAGGAGTGGCGACAAGCCGAGGATGTCATATGACACCCACCCAGGATGGGAGACGTCATATGACTATAGCCCGGTATTGAAGTGGTTAAAGAACATGATTTGGGGATGCCTTAAACCTACAGGTGAATTTACAAAGCAGTACAACGTAGGCTGCTTAATTACAGTGTTTGTTTAGATTTAGCACCCCAATGCAAGGTGCCTTTCCAATAGCTAAACTTGCTTCCCCCTCTTTCCTGGCCACCCAGGCTGCATGCCTGGATAAGGGTCTTTTAATGAGTTTGTAGAGGGATTCACAATCTTGGCACTGCCCCTTTAAGAAAATGAAAAAAATAATTGTCAGGAGGACCCTCTATAGATTTATATAAAACCCATATCCAGTCATGCACCCTGAGTGGCCAGAGAAGGGGGGGCAGTATCCCCCCCCCCCCCAAAACCATACACTTCGCTATAAAGGTTGCATATGCCTTGAACATTGGGAGAGTCCCTTATAAGGGATCTTACAGGGAATCTGGAAGCTTCATTTAGAATAAGGGGACCCCCAGACACTCAGTCCCTCCCAATGGGAATTAATAGGGTATATAGTTCCACTTATTTCCCATTCAAAAAGAGTGAAAATGTATTATTAGAAAACACTTCATGAAAACGTTTTTTATAAACAATATCCCCTGATGTGTATTTATCAACCATGAGCCTCCACAACTGATGATGTTCACCTGCTGAGAAAATTACAGATTTCTAGCTGGCAACTGTTTTTTTTTAAACAAACCAGCAAGGGATCAGTCCTTTAGTGGTGGTAGCGCTACTGCCGTGCTAGAGCATCAGTAACACTGGCATTAGTGCAGCGGTAGTACTAGCACCACTAAGTTACAGATTCCCAACAGGTTTGTTTATAAACAGTTGACCAAATATGATGATGATTATATTTGGTCAATACCATCATTCAGAAAGTGGGCAAATTGGCCAAATGTTGCCGATTTATTACCGCTTCACCAAACAGCTGGGTTCAAATAGAAATCATGTTTAACCCGAACTTGGAGCTCATTCCCACTCTCTGCGGTTTCTTACCCTCTCTTTTTGGTCTTTTCTGTTGTTGTATCTTTCTCATTTTCTGGCTTTGGTGGTTCCTTGGGAGTTTCCTTAGCTAAATCCTTCTCATTGGTTGCTTCTATTTCCTTGCGGGCTGCAGATTTCTTTAGGACTTCAAACTCCGAGTCCATGTCCACATCTTGGACTTCTTCTTCGACTATGGTAAAAGAACGAGTGAGAGGTGTAGCCCCTGGGGTGCATTTGAAGGTGTCGTAGAACTCCACAGGCATGCTGAGCCTAAAGAAAAGCATGTCAGTGTTGCTGTTCTGAGATCCAAAAGTCTTATGTGTCACTTTGAGGCATGGAGGATTATCTACTGTTCCATCTATTCTGGAAACCTGAAAACATGGGTTTTGAAACAAAAATATAGTCAGTATTCATGCCAGTGGACTATCTGCTCCAAATTCCTCTTATTGTATGAATAAAAAAACACACCCAGTCCTTAATGGAGAGACCAGTGATGGGGTGTACTTACACTGGGCACGGTTGAACCGAACCACGCCCAATTTAAGTTGACCCCCCCTCCCCACTCTTCTGCCAGCCAGACCATAGTGATCTAAGTTGAGCTCTGTGCTCAGTTTTGCATGATTTTCAATAACACTGAAGTGAACTGTACCGGACTACAAGTGAAGCATGCCAGAGACAACCTCTTCAAAGCTGTCCTGGGCCCAATAAGCTCAACCATTCTCGGCATGGGTTGGAGCACTACAGAAACAAACCAAGGGGGGTTAACTGTCCTGAGTACAGTTAAAACTGCCAGTGTAGAACTTTCGTTGATTAGTCTGAGCTCAATCAACACTGCAACCAATGCTTGGTGTTTCTTCTAAGTTTTTATCATCTCTAGACATGTGCAGAACGAAAAAATGTGTTTCATTTCAATTTGTTAATTAACAAATTTAATTTAGTTAAATTTGTTACGTTCTTTTTCGGAATTTGTTGAGTTTCATTTCGTTTTCTAATTCAATTCAAATTTTCTGAATTTTTATTTTTTTCAATTCAAATGTGGCTGCCGAAATGTTCCCTTCTATGAATTGCAATATTTTGCATTTCATAATAGTGTCCAAACTTTGATTGAAATTAAATTAGAATTTTGTAATTTCGGACAAATTTCACTTCGTTATTTCAGAGGATTCACTTACATTATTTACTATTGTGATTCGGAATTCGGATACATGCATATTTCCAAACAACAAGAAAATGTGTCCGAATTTCAATTCAAAATGAAACTAATCACACGTCTAAACATTTCTACAATAAAGAATGAGAGCCTGAGTACACTGGCTTTTGTACACTTCAGAACTGCCCATCTCACATGGAAAGTTAATGGAAACGTAAAAGCAGCTTACAAGGAGGACAAATACCCATCATAAGGAGATCAAATGCAAGTCCAATGTAACCACGAGGACATTTAGATGAAATTCAGAAGCATCTAAAACTAAGCTCAAAAGCAGGCTAAATGAACCTGATTGCAAGCTACATTTTCCCAACTTTCAACTTGGACTTATGGTACCTACATTGACTAATCCTACTGTTTACCGGGGATATCCATTGTGATTTAAACATATTGTTTGGGCTAGGTATTGAAATAGCATTTACTAAAAATATTTACTAATAAAATCATACACAATTTTCCTACCTCAATGTGACCATGATCTGCAGGCACGCTTGCAAACTGAGGAAGGCTTTTGCTAAACCAGGTGGTAATTTCCCTCTTCATGTTGATAGAGAATGGCTCAAACCCTTCTTGCAGGCCACAGATAGTAAAGTAGCGCAGACTGCCCACATCTTGCCCAAGATTTAGTCTCCCTACTTGGGACATTCCAAGACTGCAAACCGGTATAAACCCTGTGAAGGAATATGGACCAAGACAGATTGAGCTCTGTTGGTATAGACAACACAAATGTGCATGTTTCCAACTAAGGGTCCCACAGAGAAAAAATATGAAAACTAAAAAATGGATAATTTTTCTGTGCAAATTACATCTGGCATTTGCAATGCATTTTCAAAATTAATATATCTTTTTTTTTTTTATAGTCCCTATAGAATGTCAGAGCCAATCAACCACAACTAGTGTGGGAATAATCCGTCTTTACTGAATAAAAACACTTGCGAATACAAGATGTATTCATTAAAACAGCATTTCTCAACTGGGGTGCCTTCAAAACACAGGACACAGTTTACCTTGGATCAGCGCATGTGTTGCAATGGTGCTGGCAGGCTGGATGCCATCACTATAACAACCAATGAAGTTCTATGGCCAGGACAACTTCCCACTCACACATCGTGGCAATGCATGGTGCTGGATCCAGGGCAGGTGGCATGCAGGGTTGCCCTATTATTCAGGAGAGGACAGAAGTGCCCCCTCAGTCCAGATCTACTTTATCTCCCATCTTCTGCAAAGCTACTGGAGTTTTAAGGCTTCTGATGGGAAAAGGAGACTCTGAAATGGGGGGCTCTCGTGTCTAGCGGAGGCCTCTGATGTATAGGGGGACGCTGATAAGGATTCTGTACAGGGGGACTCTGATGTGAATGGGGCACATTTGATCTAATGGGAACAAACTCTGATGTAAAGGAGAGGTTCTGAGGAGAAATTAACTTCATCCGGGCAGTTGCGTGCATCATCCCAGGCTCGGGTATCCCACTGATAATAACATTGTTCTTTTTGCATTTTAGGCTAGGGTGCCTTAAGCTTCTGAGTACTTTTAAAGGGTCATGTAACTCAGAAAAGAATGAGTTGTTAATGAAGAAGAAGAATGAAGAAGTTGATTTTCATGGTCATTATTCTCCGAGACTTTTCACTAGAAAATGAAAAGGCTCATTAGCTTACTAGACAGCAGGGCTTTTTTTCAGCGATAACGCGGGGGTAGACAGAGCCGGCAGGGTCTATTGATGCTGGCTGCTGGGGGAGCTATTCTAGATGGAGGGGATCTATTGTTGCTGGTGGAGACCTATTGTTGCTGGGGGTGCGTCTTATGATGCTGGGGGATCAGTAATTGCTGGGAGAGATCTACTGTTGAGGGAGGGGTCTATTGTTTCTGGAGAGTCTGTTGATGTTGGGGGCTGTGGGGAGATCTGCTGTTGCAACCGGGGGTCTATTGTTGCTGCCAGTGGGATTTTGCTTTGGGTGTTCCATTGTTGGGGGGGGTCTATTGTTGCTGGAGTGGGCGCCATTGTCACTGGCTACAGGGGTCCTATTTTACCACTTTTCCTAAATGACATAATTTGAAAGATTTTTCACATAGGTTGTTTTTAAAAGCGTATTTCAGCTTTAATAAAGGTGCAGAATAACCTTTAGGCTCCATTCACACCTTTGGTGTTCCGTTTTGCGGGGGGGGGGATCCCAGCGATTCTGCCTGCGATTGGTAAACGCCACAAATCGCTGGCCTTTTGCTGCCCCCGCTATTTTAAGTGGCACTAAATCGCAGGGGGATTTTGCTGCCCCACGAATCGCAGTAAAAATGCGCACGCAGATTTGCGGGACACCCAATGCCCAAAGGAAGTACAAGTGCTTCTTTTTGGCGTTGGGCGTCCCGTGATTCTGTTTGCGTATTTTTACTTAATTTTTACCGCGACTCGTCGGGTGACAATCACAGCAAAATCTCGTTGCGATTTGGTGCCGTTCAAAATAGCAGGGATCACAAGGGTGTCCCACAACTTGCAGAGATTCCGAATCGCGGTGATTCCACCCACAAAACGGAAAGCCAAGGTGTGAATGGAGCCTTAAACTTTTATTTTTTTGCCGCAGCCTATGTAGCCTTTTCACAAATAAATGGCAATATGGTTTCCCTACATGTTTATAAATGAAAAGCATAGAGATCCAACTAACATTTAAGAACATCACAGAAAGATTTAACTCACCTTCCCCAATTTCTATATCCTTGAATGCAACATCAGAACCAGAATCACCGATCAGCATCTCCCCATTCAGGGTGAACAAGATGTTCATTTCAGTCAAGTCGATCATACACCCAACTACATCGCCAGGCTGCCAATTACGTCCAAATGGCTCACTACCAATGTGCCAGCGTTGACCCTGTATACAATCAGAAACAATAAGTATATGTGTGTAGATTTAAAAGACCATGGGGTTGATTTACTAAAGGCAAATCCACTTTGCACTACAAGTTCACTTGAAGGTGCAGTCGCTTTAGATCTGAGAGGAAGAGCTGAAATGAGGGGAAGCTCTGATGATTTTATCATCCAATCATGTACAAGCAAAAATTTTGTTTTTTATTTTACTTGCATGTCCCCCTCAGATCTACAGATCTACTTGTAGTGAAAAGTGGATTTGCCTTTAGTAAATAAACCCCCATGTCTCTACACTGCATGAAACTCGACGTTCCTAGACAAGCGAACCTTCCTGAAGTTTGTTAGTTGTTTAAATAAGTGTGCCATACACATACTATATCAATACTCACCCTATGGCCATTAAACACATAACCCAGTTCATCTGCCCCCAGCTCTACGTCTGGTCGCACTTCAGGTCGAGCCCATCCAACTCTCATCTCCCCTGTGGTGACGGCTTCAAACTCAAAGTACCACTTCCCTGACTTCACTGCATAGGACTTCTCGGCTCGGAATATGCGCATTCTCTCAGCACGAGTCTTTGTGATACCTCCCTGGGCGCCTGTGAAAGATAGGAGGTCAGGTTAGGGTTTTGTGCCACTGTTATTCTTGCTATCATGCTTAACTCTAAATCTTAAACCAATAAATGTTTACAAAGATGATTAATAGCTAGAATTTTATGATTCACATTTTCTAAAATCAGAATCAAACTTACACTAGGAAATGACAGAGAAAAAAAATGTCTTGATCTAGACCAGCGGTCTTCAAACCATGGCCTGTGGGCCTCACTTGGCCTGCAGCTAGGGTCAGTGGCATGTAAGTGGGGTGCAGCGTGAACTCAAACAGCCAGTTGAAATAGAAATCTTTTACTAAAGTAAAGCAGCAACAGTTAATAACCTGGTTGGACAGCTACCCAGCCAGCCACACTCAGAGTTTCCAATAACATACAGAAGTAGGTTCCAGCCAAACCAACAGCGTCTGTTGAGAGGGGACAGAATGCAGCCTGTCCGTCTCATGCCCGAACAAGAAGGTATCCAGAGAGATGCAACCCTATGCTTTCCCTTCTCGTCAGCGACCTTTCCTTATCGATAGTACTGTCCCTAACAGACGGGGTAACCTTTCCATACTCTACACACTCACATAGAGCATGATAAAAACCCAGGGGCAGGGGTCTTAAATAGACTCTGCCACACCTAAGATGGCCACCGGAGTCACATGGGCAGCCAGAATCCAATTGGATCGCTGCCCCAGTGACTCAGGAAACCATAGAGGAATCCTGTTCCTCATTATATCCCCTCCCTTGCAATGCCGCTGCGGTTGAGCGCCACCTGCAGTGGAGACAGCAGTCTGCACCTGCCTACAGGCATATGCTCAATGTGGACAAGATTGATGTGCCTATGAATTCTACTCCATCTCCACCCCAACATGCTCCAGCTCAGGTTCCCCCTTGCTTATGTGTCATCATCCTTGTTGTTGGTTGTTAGGAATGCAAAGAACTTCCTCTGACCAGAAATGCTCCACCTGCCAGCTCCTGCTGTGCTGCTAGTCATGCTGTAAAGCCTTACAGTGGTAGGGAAAACGCTAATGGGGACCCAAAAATAATGGAGTCTCTAGTGAGGACCATGATGAAAGGAAGCACTCTGATGGGGACCCTGAGGTAGTGGGGAGCTCTGATGGGGGCCCCCCGATTTAAAAAGGGACTCTAATGATGACCATGATGTCAATAGGGACCCTGATGTTAGGAGGGACACTCATTTATAAAAACTTTTTTTTTTGGCCCAAAGATATTGTGTATGTAAAAAGATGCTCCCTCATCCCAAATGAATCATGTAAACCATGTAAATATTGTAATCTATAATGAATTAGGATCACATTTGTTAAATTTTTAAGTTTTTCAACTGGTTATAGATGTAGCACCCTCATAGAAAGGCAAATTTAGTTTTGTGGCTTTCCTGTAAGCAGCAAAGTAGCATTTGATTGCTTTAGGCTTCTCTGGGCTCTGGAGGCTGCAAGTTTAGTTATATTGCTTCCCCCTGTCTTTTGGAGATTTCCAGACTATAGCTGGTGGGAAAGTCAAATGGGCCTCCAGAATATTTATGGTGTGCCCAGATAGTGGTTGGGGAGTGCATAAATAGTTTGGATCTTCAGAAAGCAGTGTTCTTCCTCCCCAGGAGGAGAGGTTCCCAGCCAGTAGGCTGCCAGCCCTCCCTGGCAGTCCAGCTGAAGATTTTGCAAGTTTATAAAGAGCTAAGAGGGGTTTCACAGAGGATTCGGTCCTGAGGCTCACTGAAGAGACTGTCCACCTGAGTCTGGAGGGAGACATCCAAGCCCAGGGACACCAAGTACAAACCTGAGGAAGAGGGATCCTTGTGACTGTTGCTGCTGTTAGCCCCTAGTGCACTACTATTAAGGCTTGCCTGGCCTGGAACATGGTTTATGGTGTTCCAGTGCTATCCACTTCATGTCCCGCTGCCTAAGGGACTGTTCTAAGAAGCAGCTGTAAAAGGGAAGAATGTCTTTATGTTGTGTAGTGGTATCAGCCAAATGATCAGACCAGTGGCGATATGCAAATTCTGCTTTACTAAACAATGAAGGTCAACATAACACTGCAAAGGGGATATCATATGAGCAGGGGAGTATAGTATAGTATAGAACAGTAGGGAACGCAGTAATGGAACATGAGAACAATTCTACAAATGGCCACTAGATGGCAGTAGAGTTCCTGAGTTCAGTTCAGCTTCTGAGAAAGACAGAAGACAAATATTTCTCATATGTCCACCTTTTGAAGGAAGGTCCTAGAAAGCTCATGGCTGAGTGCATCTGGGTTGGCACAGGCTTCACACTGGCACTGCTGCTGTTGTCTTTGGTCAGGAGGCTCTAGTGGCCTAAGATAGGGCCACCCCACTGCATGGGCAGCCTCTCCAAACAGACTGTAGCAAAGCTCCAGTAACTGAGGCTTACATAGATGCTACGTGCTCTTGTGCTCACTGCTGGTGGTCTGCAGACCAGACTTAATGGGGAAGAACCCAGCACCTGGTGACAGCTCACTTGCCCAGTCACTGCTGTCCCATCAGGTAGGTTTTTTCTGACCACAGGAAGCAGTGAGGAGCTGGAATTTATATCCCCCGGTGCATGTCCAAGAGCTCAGGGGATGCTGGGAACCCAGAGGATTGTGGGAGTTTGAATTAAAGGGACCTGCATCTGACTGTGGCTAAAGGGGCAATCCGCCACACTTACGGATCTCCTATCACAATTTGAATTAGCATGAAAGATTGGAAGTGGTATCATAATTTTTGGAATTTATTTATCCAGACATGGACTGGGCGGAGGGAACCACGCATTTGTCTAAGGCTCGCCAGTTCCTAAATGTCTTGCAGGACAATTTCATGGGTCAGATGGTAGATGCACCAACTAGAAATAAAGCGTTACTGGATCTACTGATTACCAACAATACAGACCTGATCACGGAAGTGGAAATACTGGGCAATTTAGGAAACAACGATCACAGGTCAATTGGCTTCAGTATAATTCACACAAATAGGAAACATAAGGGGAATACAAAGACACTGAATTTCAAAAGAGCCAACTTCCCTACGAACCTTGCTAGAAGGCTTAAATTGGGATAAAATCTTCGGAACAAAGAACACGGAGGAGAGATGGGTTTGCTTAAGAGCATATTAAATAAGGGCATTAGCCAATGCATCCCATTGGGTAATAAATTTAAAAGAGCGAACAAAAGTCCTGGATGACTTAACTACAATGTAAAAATGCATATAACAGCAAAGGAGAAGGTCTTCAAAAAATACAAGGTTGAGGGATCATCATCAGCATTCAGACTTTATAAAAAACGCAACAGGAAATGTAAGGGTGCAATTAGGATGGATGGAACACGAAAGACACATAGCGAGGGGAGAGAAAAAAAAAAGAAATTCTTTAAAGCGGTTCTACACTGTCAATGATGTTTTTTTTTTTTTGTTGTCTAATGTGCAGTAATGTGATTTGAATATTCATCACTCACTTGTTTGACTCTTGAATCTAAATGCTGCCGTTTTTCTTCCGCAATATGAAGTTATAAAACGAGATCATGCCGGGTTCCATCTTCCCTGTGGGCACCTGAAACCACACAGGCCCCTTTCTTCCGGGTTGCTGGCCCACAATGCCGACATCTCGCGAGATTTCGGAAGATGTGACCGAAATCTCGCGAGATTTCGGAAGATGTGACCGAAATCTCGCGAGATTTCGGAAGATGTATCTCGCGAGATTTCGGAAGATGTCCGCACTGTCTCCTGGGATCAATGACACCAGATCCCAGGAGACAGTTCGGCGTGACGACGATCGACGCAGAGACCCCGCCCACCGCCGCAGAGACAGAGGACAGGAAGTCAGCGATTTACAAGGTAAGTGAAAAAAAAAAAAACACATTTCATTTAGTACTCTTTGCCTGATTTGGAAGGCAAAGAGATTTACTAAATGAAATGTGTGCAGAACCGCTTTAAGTATGTCAACAGTAAAAAAGAGAAGACAGACCAGATTGGCACCATAAAGTATGAGGAAGGACATCTGGTTACAAATGATGGGGAGATGGCGAAGATTTTGAATGAATTCTTCTCCTCAGTCTTCACAAGGGAATCGGGGGGCTTCAGTAACCAAAACTGCAGTGTTTATCCTCATGACATCACAGGAAGCACCTCCATGTTTAACAGAGGACAGAATTAAAATTAGACTTGGGAAAATTAACATTATTAAATCTCCGGGACCGGATGGCTTGCACCCGAGGGTACTTGGGGAACTCAGTCAAGTACTTGCCAGACCATTGTTCCTAATTTTTACTGACAGTCTACTGACTGGAATGGTACCAGCTGATTGGAGAAAAGCCAATGTAGCACCAATATTTAAAAAGGGCCCAAAATACATCACTGGGAATTACAGACCAGTTAGTCTAACATCAATAGTATGCAAGTTCTTGGAGGGTATGATAAGGGACTATATACAAGATTTTAGTAATGAGAACGGTATCATTAGCAGTAATCAGCATGGATTCATGAAGAATCGTTCTTGCCAAACCAATCTATTAACCTTCTATGAGGAGGTGAGCTGCCATCTAGATAAAGGAAGGCCCATAGACGTGGTGTATCTGGATTTTGCAAAAGCATTTGACACAGTTCCCTATAAACGTTTACTGTACAAAATATGGTCCGTTGGCATGGACCATAGGGTGAGTACCTGGATTGAAAACTGGCTTGATTGGATTGCGCAAAAGTTATAGCGCCTACAAAATAGGTTATTGATTTATGGCATTTTTATTTATTTATTTATTTTTTTTACTAGTGATGGCGGTGTTACATACACAGATCCACGTTCCTGCTCTGTGGCGAGGAATCGTGGGTGCCCGGCGGACATTGCGGCCGCCGGGCACGTGCATCGGCCCCCGAGTGACGCGGCGGGCACGCGTGCCCCCTACAATGCCAGGAAGCCAAGGATGCCATATGACGCCCACCCAGGATGGTGGAGCCACTCTGCGGGCGTCATATTACAATGGCTAGGATGGGAAGTGGTTAAAATTAGAAGAAAAGAGGTTTAACCTTAAACTATGTAAAGGGTTCTTTACTGTAAGAGCGGCAAGGATGTGGAATTCCCTTCCACAGGCGGTGGATTAGATAAGCACCTGAACGACCACAACATACAGGGCTATACAATGTAATACTGACATATAATCACACACATAGGTTGGACTTGATGGACATGTCTTTTTTCAACCTCATCTACTATGTAACATTTCTGTTAGTGTTCTGGAGTACCCCAAAGCTCCCTTAAGCCTAATCCAAGTAACTGTGCAAAAAAAAAAAAAAAAAACTTTAAAAAGGCAACTGTTTAGACCACATGTGTCAAACACAAGGCCTGCAAACTGAATCTAGCCCATCAGGCCCTTTTAAGTGGTCCTCGCACCTCTGCCCCCTTGTCTCCGCCCCCACCCTGTCTAAGCAGTCAGCAGCAGAGAGGAGGACATAATTCCTCATACAGATCCTGTACCTCTTCAGCTCCGCCTCCTCTGGTCTCAGCATTCAGCAGACTCCGGCAGCTGACTCCAGCCCTCCTCTGGTCCTTTTCCAGACCCTGCACTTTCTGCTTTCCAGCTACACCCCTAGATTCTTCCTGGCAGAAGGGAGTGTACTGTGATCCAAGGGAGGGTGGGAGACTCTTGACTTCTGATGGTGAGGGGGGGTTTGCAGCTGATGTAAAATGGGTGTGCTCTGAACATCTAGTCCTACAGATGCATCCGACCCTTTGAGGGCAACCAAAATGCTGATGACGCCAGAAATAAAATTGATTTTGATACCCCTGCTCTAGGCTGGCTGCTACTACACAGAGGGCAAAGAACCTGGGTTTCAAAGCAGCAGCTCCTGCAGGGTAGCGCTAAATATTGTGGGGTTCTGCTTCAAGTGGAGAGCTCGTGGAGAGGTAATCCATGTCCGCATGTACTGTAGGTTTAAGGGATTCCTGCCTGTGTTTATTGGTCAGCGTGCATACCTCCCAACTTTTTGAGATTGTAATGAGGGACACCTATCAGCAAAAGCATGCAGCCATAGGACACACCCCTTACCACACCTCCTTAAAGGAGAATTGTACAAAAAAACAAGATTGGTTAAACCCACAAGTACTTTTTTTTTACCACTACTATTCCTTTATATTGGCTTTTGGAATTTACAAATGCAGCAATTTAGAATTCAGATGAAAGGTTTAGCACTGGAAAACACTTTTTGATAGATAAAAAGTGCATTTTTATATACATCTATATAGATCAGACCAAAATAAGGGACAAATGAGTAGGAATGAGGGACAGAGGGACATTGTTCCAAATCAGGGACAGTCCCTCGAAACCAGGGATAGTTGGGAGCTATGAGTGTGTACAGCAAATTGAAAGGATTCTCGTACAGGGGTAAGGAACACAGTTAAAAACAAAAGTCCAGCAAACAGTTGTTAAAGTGGATGTCATAATGTAGAGAATAAGATTTCCTTTCATTTGAGCCCAGTCTTGCCACACAGATTTACTCCAGCCCTGAGCAATCCTCTTTTAGACCACTTTCACACTGAGGCGCTTTTCAGGCACTTTCACGCTAAAAACAGCGCCTAAAAAGCTCACGAAAACTTATTTCCATTAAAATTAATGAACGCTTTCACACTGGGGCAGTGTGCTGGCAGGGCTGTGAAAAACGCCCCTCCCCATTGAAATGAATGGAAAGCTCTTTAAAAGCGCCTGAAAAGCTCTTCAAAAGCACTCAGTGTTTTTACTGGCAGTTTAGAAGCGCTTCGGTGTGAAAGTGGCCTTATTGTTCAGTTAGAAAAATTTTGACAAAGTGCTGAAAACATTGTCAAAAACGCCTCCTTGCTGTGAGTGACAGGTGATTTACATGCACTAGCCTGAGACAGGCACAGACCAGAGTGAAAGAAAATGTATTCTCGAGTGAACAGCAAGAAGAATATAGGGGAGATGTATGTAGTCAGAGCTGGGCGGAGTAGAACATCCAGTGATATGATTGTTATAGTGCAGTGTGTGTGTCTGAGGTCACCTGATCACAGATAACATTCCTCCAGGATTTGTTATGTGGGGGAGGGGTGGATTTCTCACTTTTTATAATTACACAGGATGTGCCTGTCTCAGGATAGTGCATGAGATATGTAAATCACCTGTCACTCACAGCAAGGGGGTGTTTTTGACAAAGTTTTCAGCACTTTGTTAAAATTTTTCTAACTGAACAATAAAAGAGGATTTCTCAGGGCTGGAGTAAATCTGTGTGGCAAGACTGGGCACAAATGAAAGGAAATCTTATTCTCTACAAAAAAATGTTTTTGGGTTTACATCCACTTTTCACATCTTTTCTCTGTACCAACAACTGATTAACCCAGGGAAAGACAAATTATACCCCAGGTGGGGAACAAGTTGTGGCCAGTGCTTAACCCCCCCCCCCCCCCCCCCCCCCCCCCCCCCCTGCATCCTGCTCCAAACTTCTCACTGCCACCCATTTACCTTATGAACTGCAAAATCCTATGCGGCAGATACACTCAATCCACAACTGACAGGGGCTGTTCAATTGTCACAATGTATATTATTCATAAGCAATGTGTCATAGTCACATGGAAAAAAAAAAGGTATTACATTTTTTACTCCATAATGCGTACACACGGTCGGAATTCTCGTCGGAAAAAGCTCTGATGGTTTTCCGTCGGGATTCCGACAGAATTTCGCTCAAACTGTCTTGCCTACACACGGTCACACCCAATTCCGACGGTCTGTAACACAGCGGCATAAAACACTTTCGACAGCACTATAGAAGGGAAGTTTAATGCTTCCGAGCATGCGTCGAATTGTTTCCGAGCATGCGTCGGAATTTTACGTGTCGGAATTGCATACACACGATCGGAAAATCCGATAGAAAGGTTTTCCGTCGGAAAAAATTGAGAACAGGTTCTCAATTCAAAGTCCGTCGGAATTTCCGACACAAAAAAGACCGATGGGCATACACACGGTCGGAAAATCCGTTGACAAGCTCCCATCGGACTGTTTCGATCGGAAATTCCGACCGTGTGTACGCCGCATAAGGAGAAAAAAAAAAAACATGTACAAATCCGCTTTAAGCTACTTTGCATCATTTCAGCTTAGGGTCATGTTGCGTATGGGATTTTGAAGCAGAGGCTATAGAAGCTCTCTTTAGTGTTTTTGTTACTAGGGAAAAAAACGAATTGCAGTCCGTGAAACGGCTGAGAGACAATTCCCGTGATTTGTAGTTTAATCACTGAATGATTGACTTATTGCAGCATTTATAACTAGAATTGCCAGGCTCAGCAGGTACTTATCTTATTAAATGCAGCAGGAGAGGACCAAATGCACCAAACATTTGTAGGTGCATAGAGAACTGTAGTCATGTAAAACAGCCATGGTATCAGAGATATGCAAATGCTACAAATCTCTTACTTTTTGACATGGCCATGTATGCACTGCCTTGTACAATGTATAAAATAAATATTATAAAGAAAAGAAATACTATTTCAGGCCACTTAGAGCCACCAATGGCTGCGCGGGTCTCAGTTTAACAAGGTTTCCTGTAAACACTTAAGAACTGTGTGTTTTATAGTGTTTTTATGCAAGACTGAACCTCCTCGTACTTACAGCTCTCTTGGTCAGGCGGCTCAATGTTGTATCCATATCCCATGAGAGTACGCACAGCTTCACACAAGCTGTCCCTGTTGGTTTTCTTGGTCTTCTCATCCAGCAGAACATATGGCACAAGGCGCGGGTTTCGCTTGTTCTTTATGTCCTGCAGTAAAATAAATTCATACAGCTCAGAATTGGTATACAAGAGAACTAAACAAACAATGCACATCTCTCTGCCAATCCCTTCATTGGCTTCCTCTACCCCACCGTCTAAAATTCAAGATACTAAGCACAACATACAAGGCCATCCACAACATTGACCCCAGCTACATCACCAACCTCATCTGCAGATATCGACCAAATCCTCCTCTTTGCTCCTCCCAATACCTCCTGCTCTCTAGATCCTCCGTCATCTCCTCCCATGCTCGCCTCCAGGACTTCTCTCCCATCCTCTGGAACTCCCTGCCCCAGTATGTCCGGTCAGCCCCTACTCTGTCCAGCTTAAGGCGATCCCTGAAAACTCAATTATTCAGGAAGGCCTACCCCACCTCCACCTCAGAACTGTACCCAAGCCACCTCCATCAGATCACCCCCTGCACTATTACCTTTTGTTCTACCTTCTCATCCCTTTAGATTGTAAGCTCCACAAGCAAGGCCCTCCTGTCTCTTCTGTATTGAACTGTATTGCAATTGTACTGTCCCCTCTCTACATTGTAAAGCGCTGCGCAAACTGTTGGCGCTATATAAATCCTGTATAATAATAATGCTAGAGATCCCTCTCAATTATTCTTTAATATTCTGACCACCAGCTGATGTCTGAATTGGACCATCTTCTTACAAACGCTCACTTTTATTTTTTAGGGGTGTGCATGCATAACCATTGCAAAGTTTCCTCAAGAAAGCTAGCTTTGTAATTAAAGCATATCTAAACCCATAGACAAAAATGTAATATATTGCTGCTTGCCAATCCTTACAGAGGAACTTACCTTTGCTTCCCTCTTGCAGCATGCATTCATTCCTTAATCATCTGATCAAGGGCAAATACTGCTGTGCAAAATGTAAGCACATTGTTTCCCTGGAAGCCCAGGTTCTGAATCTGGGGAAGCAACTGTCAGCACTGAGAAGTCCCTCCATACTAAAGGAGAGCCAGGAACGTACGCGGCAGATGCCGGCAGGAGCCAGAACAGAGGCTGGTGGAGACAAGGAGGTACTAGGAAAGAGTAGATGGATGACAATCAGGAAGGGTAGAGGGGGGAAGTGCCAGGGAGGCTGACCCAGGGCTGGAGCATCCCAATAAGTATGCTCCATTGAATGACATTGGTGAAACCAGTCAGGGACCAGCACTGCTGGAGCTGAGGGACTCTCCTAGCTGCCAGGGGAAGAACTCCTTCAGTGAGAGTGTGGGGGGGAAGTAAAGGGAAAGGAAAGACAGATTCTGGTGATAGGGGACTCAATTCTTAGAAGCACAGAGAAGGCAATCTGTAACAAAGACCTGAAGCGCTGAACTGTATGTTGTCTACCGGGCATGGATCTGGTGGACAGATTACTGGGAGGGAGATTAGGGAAGTAAACAAGTGGCCGAAGATCTGGTGTAGTAAGGACGGGTTTGGGTTCCTGGAGGACTGGGCCGACTTCTCAGTCGATCACCAGTACTATAGAAGAGACGGGCTGCACCTAAATGAGGAGGGTGCAGATCAGCTGGGAGTAAAGATGGCCAAAATGTTAGATGGGGGGAGGGCCCAGAGGTAGAGATAGTCAGCGCGGAACATATTCCAGATGGTAGTATTGGGGGAATTAGTGCTAGGTTGATTAAAGCACATAAAGCCAAGGTAAGTATAGTAACAAGTCCTAGTTGCAATCTCTGAACACCCAATAATAAGGATGAGCTCCGGCGTGTTCGCACAGCCCACGTGCAGAGCCCGCCAGGAATTCGGCACTGCGCTAATCAATTCTTTAAGTATGTAAACAGTAAAAAAGGGACCAATACTATTTAATTTGTTCATAAATGACCTGGAGGATGGGGTAAACAGTTCAATCTCCGTATTTGCGGACGATACTAAGCTAAGCAGGGCAATAACTTCTATGCAGGATGTGGAAACCTTGCAAAAAGAACAAATTAATGGGGTGGGCAACTACATGACAAATAAGGTTTAATGTAGAAAAATTTAAAATAATGCATTTGGGTGGCAAAAATATGAATGCAATCTATACACTGGGGGGAGAACCTCTGGGGGAATCAAGGATGGAAAAGGACCTGGGGGTCCTAGTAGATGATAGGCTCAGCAATGGCATGCAATGCCAAGCTGCTGCTAACAAAACAAACAGAATATTGGCATGCATTAAAAAGGGGATCAACTCCAGAGATAAAATGATAATTCTCCCACTCTACAAGACTCTGGTCCGGCCGCACCTGGAGTATGCTGTCCAGTTCTGGGCACCAGTCCTCAGGGAAGGATGTACTGGAAATGGAGCGAGTACAAAGAAGGGCAACAAAGCTAATAAAGGGTCTGGAGGATATTAGTTATGAGGAAAGGTTGCGAACACTGAACTTATTCTCTCTGGAGAAGAGACGCTTGAGAGGGGATATGATTTCAATTTATAAATACCGTACTGGTGACCCCACAAGAGGGATAAAACTTTTTTGCGGAAGGGAGTTTAACAAGACACGTGGCCACTCATTAAAATTTGAATAAAAGAGGTTTAACCTTAAACTACGTAGAGGGTTCTTTACTGTAAAGCCCCATACACACGGTCGGACTTTTTCATGGATTCTGTCCGATCGGACAATGTTGTTGAAAAATCAGACCGTGTGTATGCACCATCGGACAGTGTACGTCAGATTGTCCGACGGACAAAGTCTTATCTCCTGCTGGAAAGATTTGCCGTCAACCCGGTCCGATCACACCAAACCCGATCGTGTGTACGGTTGTCCGACCGGACAAAGTGCTACGCATGCTCAGATCACATTACAAGACCAAAGCTATTGGCTACTAGCCTCTACGTAGTCCCGTCGTACGCAACAAACGTCACCACGTTCAGAATGATCGGATTTTCCGACAACTTTGTCCGACCGTGTGTATGCAAAACCAACATCGGACAAAGTACGACGGACATGATCCGACGGACCTGGTCCGCGGATTGTCCGACCGTGTGTATGGGGCTCAAGAGCGGTAAGGATGTGGAATTCCCTTCCACAGGCCGTGGTCTCAGAAACTATTAGATAAGCACCTGAACGACCACAACATACAGGGATATACAATGTAATACTGACATATAATCACACACATAGGTTAGACTTGATGGACTTGTGTCTTTTTTCAACCTCACCTACTATGTAACTATGTAATAATGCATGTCTCTTCTGCAATAAAAAGCCTGCCTGCTCGCTGTTTGGGACAGCGGAACTTTCCCGCTAAAAATCACTGATCTTCGACATTACTAGCAAAAACAGAAAAAATAAAAAAAGTCCCTAAATCTTTCCCCTATTTTGTAAACGCTATAACCTTTGCGCAAAACAATCAATATACGCTTTTTTTTACCACAAATATGTAGCAGAATATATATTGGCTTAAACTGATGAATAAATACATTTTTTATATAGATTTTTTGGATTTATAATTTTTTTTTTAAAAAATTGTTGCCTTTTTTGTTTATAGCACAAAAAATAAAAACTGCAGAGGTGATCAAATAACACCAAATGTCAGCTCTATTTGTGGGAAAAATAGTAAATCAATTTTGTTTGGGTACAAAGTCCCACGACCGTGCAATTGTCAGTTAAAGCGACGCTGGCCGTATCGCAAAAAATGGCCTGGTCATTAAGGGGGTAAATCCTTCCGGGGCTGATGTATATACAATGTACACATAAACAGCAGCCCAGGTTTCCAGCAGTTTGACTTTTTCCCCCTACACATTGTTGTAATCAACACTGCTGTTTAGGAAGTTGGAGCATATTTACGACCTTGAAAAACTGCCTCTTCGCAGTACAATGCAGTCAGACTGCTGCATGCTGTGTGAGAGTAATGCCCTGTACACACGATCGGACATTCCAACAACAAAATCCATCGGATTTTTTTCGACGGATGTTGGCTTAAACTTATCTTGCATACACACGGGTCACACAAAGTTGGACGGAAATTCCGAACGTCAAGAACGCGGTGACGTACAACGCGTACGACGAGCCAAGAAAAATGAAGTTCAATAGCCAGTGCTGCTCTTCTGCTTGATTCCGAGCATGCGTGGCACTTTGTGCATCGGAATTGTGTACACACAATCGGAATTTCCGACAACGGATTTTGTTGTCGGAAAATTTTAGATCCAGCTCTCAGACTTTGTGTTTCGGAAATTCCGATGGAAAAAGTGCGATGGAGCCTACACACGATCGGAATTTCCGAAAACAAGCTTCGATCGCACATTTTCAGTCGGAAAGTCCAAACGTGTGTACAGGGCTTAACAGTTCTCTCTGCAGCGCTCTGATAAGCCCCCTGCTGTATTGGATCAACAGCTCCTAATATCAGCAGTGAGCGAATGATTTCAATGACTTCAGTGTTTCTGTTGTGATTGAGGATTAAATACTCCACACTCCACAATACCTGAGGTTGGCAAAGGCTTGTTTTAATGCACATTTAATGCATGGTAACAAAATGTAATACTTGGAAGTCCATACGTGAATGTGCCTTGCCACAGATTCACTTTACCTGTATTATGCTGTATGTCCACCCTTGCTGTACTCGATCTCTTGCCCACACATTGTGCCCATTCTCTGCCAGTTTGTCCACCAAGGTGTTCTGAGCTGGTGTCAGTTTGACATGGGAAAGATCAAGGGGAGCTGGTTTATATCCATTGGACATCATGTACCTTTGGAATGAAATTTTAAAAAATAAATGGTTATATGTCACCGTTTCTAACCCTTTACTCAATCACTGTGAGCTTTTGGCTTTAAAATTGTCTGAAGGGTAAGATAAAGTAACAAAGTTTTCTTTCTCGTACATCACGGGACACAGAGCAGCCATATACATTACTACCTAGGTTATGCGCCACCTATAGGTGAATGGACACTGGTAGAATAACCAAAAACAGGAAGTGATCCCCTATATAACCCCTCACATACAGGAAGTACTCCAGTTTTTTCGCCAGTGTCTAAAATGGTGAATGGTCACTTTTGAGCTCTCTGTGAGCTTCCATGCTGTAATCCCGCACAGGTTCTTAAGAATCAAGGGACAGCGTTTCTAGATCGGATCTATTTCAAAAAGCTACTATGCTAAGATAAATGGTACCCGAGCTTCGTAAAGAAGATTAAAGGATCAACAACGGGGCTTTGCCTGTAATGCAACCTTCGGGTGCTGGACCCTGCATAGTGGAATCCTGGACACCACAGCACTAAGGCTTGGAACATCTCGGATAGATCATAAATTCAGAGAAAATCGGCCCTAAAACTAGTTCAAAGTCTGGAATACTTAGGTCTTATCTCGGACACAGTCCAGGCAACGGTGTTACCTTTCCTCCAAAAAGGGTTGAGGCCCTAAAGGATCAGGTTTGGCAGGTAAGCTGAAAAAGACGCCCGTCTGTCTCACCCTGTATGAGTCTTCTGGGAAGGATGGTTTCCTCATTCGAGGCAATTCTGTATGCCCAGTTCCATTCCAGGGCATTGCAGCAGAACATTCTGTCTGCATGGAGCAGGAAGATGCAGGCTTTGGATTCCTGCATGATCATAACCCCCAAGGCTCGAGGAAGTCTCGCCTGGTGGTTAATAGACCAGAATCTGGTATAAGAAAGGTCTTTTCTTCCACTATCGTGGAAGGTAGTGACCATAGATGCCAGTCTTTCTGGCTGGGAAGTTCAACAGGCCAAGGAGAAATGGACTCTGAAGGAACGAGAATTGCCCATCAATGTCCTAGATCTGCGGGCGATACGCCTCACGCTGAATTGTTGGACAGCAAGGTTACAAGGTCACCCGGTAAGGGTGAAAACCGACAATGCTGTTACCTATATCAACCACCAGGGCGGCACCAGGAGTCATCTGGCTCACATGGAGGTCAATCATGTGCTGTCTTGGGCAGAAATGAATGTGCCAGTGCTGTCTGCCATCCACATTCCGGGGGTAGAGAACTGTGAAAGCGGACTATCTCAGCCGCCAACAGATACATCCAGGAGAATGGTCTCTGCACCCACAGATATTTATGCAGATTTTCCAGCGGCGGGGTACACTGGATGTAGATCTGCTGGCATCCAGGTTCAACTGCAAGATTTCAGCAGTTTGTATCGAGAGCAATGGATCCACAATCGGGATTGATGCTCTGGTAGTTCCCTGGACTCAATTCTCTTTGATTTATGCATTCCCCGATTCCTCTTCTGCCACATCTTTGCGCAGGATCCGAGAGGAGATGACATCAGTCATTCTGGTAGCTCCGGCCCAGACTAGGAGGTAGTGAGATTAGCAGTAGGCAAGCCTTGGATGCTTCTGCTCCAGCTCGATCTATTCTCACAGGGTCCTATATTCCACCCCAATTTACGCTCGCTGAATTTGACAGCGTGCCTATTAAAGCCAGGGTGCTAGGAGATCATGGTATCTCAGAACCAGTGGTGACTACATTGGTGCCAGAAAGGCAGTCACCAGGAAGGTTTATCACAGGGTTTGCAGGGCTTACATTGCGTGGTGTGAGGCCAGAAGTTGTCAGCCTCGCAGCCATTTGGTAGAGAGAATTCTCTTTTCGTCAGTCAGGCCTAGATAAAAGATTAGCTTTGACTACAATTAAAGGGCAGGTTTCAGCCTTATCAGTGTACTTCCAGAAACCTTTGGCTTCACATTCCTGGTCCGGACTTTTCTTCAGGGAGTTGCCTCCCATTAAATCACCTCTTTGCCCTTGGGATTTGAATTTGGTTTTGTCGGTGCTACAGGAGCAGCCTTTTGAGCCAATCCCCAAAGTTCTGTTAGTTCTGTTAACACGGAAGTTGGCTTTTCTTTTTGCAATTACTTTGGCTAGAAGGGTCTGAATTGGCGGCCCTTTCCTGTAAGGAGCCGTATTTGATTTTGCACCATGATAAAGTGGTGCTACATCCTGTTCCATCCTTTTTTGCCTAAGGTGGTTTCTGAATTTCATTTAAATCAGGACATTGGTTCTACCTTTTTTCTTTCAGCCTGGCTCGCCATAAGAGAAGCAGTTGCACCTTTTGGATGTGGTGCGGGCGGTCAGAGTCTACCTGGAAAGGTCTGCAAGCATCAGAAGTTCTGATGCCTTTTTTATTTTGCCGGAAAGGCCCCAAGAGGGGTCAAGCGGCTTCTAAGGCATCCATTTCACTTTGGATTCGCCAATTAATCACTCAGGCCTATGGCCTGAAAGGTAAAGCTCCTCCCTTTGGGGTTAGAGCTCATTCTATCAGGGGTATTGGAACCTCCTGGACTTTTGCCATCAGGCATCAGTGGTGCAGATTTGCAAGGCCACTTCTTGGTCTTCGGTACATACGTTCACAAGATTTTATCAGGTGGATGTTAAGGCAGCAGAGGACTCGGCCTTTGGCCGTAGTGTCTTGCGGGCTGCTGTATAAATCTGATGGCGTTTTCATACAGTGCGTCTCCCTCCCCTCAAGGCTATTGCTCTGGGAAGTCCCAGGTAGTAATATATATGGCTGCTCTGTGTCCCGCGATGTACGAGAAAAAATTTGATTTTTTTCTTCATACTTACCTGTAAAAATCTATTTCATTGAGTACATCAAGTGACACAGAGGTCCTTCCCCTCTTTTTTTAGGACGTTCATTACTTGCTACAAAACTGGAGTACTTCCTGTATGTGAGAGGTTATATAGGGGATCACTTCCCATTTTTGGCTATTCTACCAGTGTCCATTCACCTATAGGTGGCGCATAACCCAGGTAGTAATATATATGGCTGCTCTGTGTCCCGTGATGTACACAAAGAAATTAATTTTACAGGTGAGTATGAAGAAAAAAATCCAATTATTACATATTTATTGCAGGCATGATAACCAAATAAAATTAAATTACAATTCGCAGCTCTTAGATACAAAAGGTCCATTATGATCTTATAGCAGTTATCTAGTTATGCTTACGTTTTGGGAAGTTTTATCTTTTTTAGGTTTTCTTCTGCTTTTTCATCGGCCATTCCAACATGACAACCCAGAGCTAAGAGTGTTCTGCAGAGAGGATAGAAGACAGCATTGTAGGAAGGGCATTAAAGAAATTTTTAAACCTTATAAAATGATTAGGGCATACATGTAATATTATTAAAGGATGGTTTTATGTTGGGTATGGCTAGGGTTAGGCAGTCCATACACGGTGAGCATTTCTTTCTTGCAACCACTTGTTGCAGTAAAGATATTTGCACAATTTCCTTATCAACACACACAGTGCTGACAGGGGAATCCCTCCTGCCGAGTAATTGTCTGCAATTACCGCTTTATCGCTGGCGGCTATAGTGGCTGCTAGCAATAACTGCAAGAGAATTCGGCAGGCTGGTTGTACCCAAGTTCATTGATCAACTTGGCACAATCGGCATGCATATTAATGGTTCAAACCATGTATGGCCAGCCTTAAGCCCCATACACACGCGCGGATTATCCGTGGACCAGGTCCATCGGATCATGTCCGTCGTACTTTGTCCGATGTTGGTGTTGCATACACACGGTCGGACAAAGTTGGCGGAAAATCCGATCATTCTGAAAGTGGTGACGTTTCTTGCCTACGACGGGACTACGTAGAGGCTAGTAGCCAATAGCTTTGGTCTTGTAATGTGATCTGAGCATGCGTAGCACTTTGTCCGTCGGACTACGCTACACACGATCGGATTTGGTGTGATCGGACTTTGTTGTCAAAAAATCTATCCAGCAGGAGATAGGACTTTGTCCGTCGGACAATCCGACGTACACTGTCCGATGGTGCCTACACACGGTCGGATTTTACGACAACATTGTCCGATAGGACAGAATCCATGGGAAAATCCGACCGTGTGTATGGGGCTTTAGACTGGTGATTAAATTTAAATGTCTGCTGACTATTATCTCAATAACATCACATTGATTTCATTGTGCTGTACAACTGCCAATCCAATGAGTCAATAAATTAGTAGCAATAAGATTTAATCACCAGTGCAGCCCCAGCCTAAAACACAGTTTTTGTCCATTAATGAAAAACTCCTGAACATGCGTTTCAGGAAAATGCATTCCCTTTATCACGGTTGGGTGTTAAAGGGGGGGGGGGGGGTCTTTATATCTTTCACTAATAAAAACCCTTAAATGCCTTGTATACTGTCTGAATAAACGCACAACACCCCTCTACATCTACAACAGCCTAGAGCTGCTTGTATTATACTGGAGGTAATTGCAAGGCTCTGGACCCAAGTCTTTTGAAGATACTAAAATATCTTTAGTTGGGCCTAAAACAGTCTCAGTTTGCCAGCTCTCTACAAAGCAAGGGTCTTCCAATCAAGGGAGTCACCAGACTTGAGTGGCATAAGTATATTCAAACAGGCAGGCATGACAAACACACAATGAAAGTGGATTTGTGCAGATGGCAAAAATACAAAACAATAAGAGACAACATGTTTTAGGGGCAAAACTATCTCCCTTCATTATGGCTTTAATATCTATCACAGTGCAAGGCCCTTGATGCTGGGATGTGTAATGCTGACACTTTGTAAGATCTCCCTTGCTCTGAATGATATATATAGGTTGTCAGGCCTGGTTTCCTCTACTTACGGGCAGTTCTTTTCTTTCAGTGCTCAGAGTTGCTCAGCTACCAATTACAAGCCACTCGTTTCTACAGTGACTCACCTTGTTACCATTAACCTACCTCTTTTGGCTATTTAAGCAGCTTAGCTCATTCTCTCCTCGCCCTTGCGTAGTCCACGATATCCAATGTGGTCCTTCGAATGAACTAGCCTGGCTGACTTCTCTTCCAATACCTGTTTGTGCTTTGGTGCCTTACTACGCTGATTTCTGGCTTCCTGACCCCGGCTCGTCTGATTACCCGCTCTGGCATCCAAACCCTGGCTTTAGTTTTTGACTATGTTCTGTGCTGTGTTATTTTTTGCCATTTCATTTTAGGTGTGATTTTAACTGCATTTTTAGTCTCCACCTGGTTTATGGTTCCCGACAGGTTGTCATTGCCTGAGTCCAGGAGATTCTATGATAGATACTAAAGCCCTGATGAAGAGTCCATCTATCACGTTATCTACTGGACAAAAACAATGACAACCTGAGTATATCGCTCAAAGCAAGCGTCAGCATTACAAAGCATTGCAGCAAATGCCTAGCACTGTTATAGATGTTAAAGCCCTGATGAAGGAGGACTATTTGGCCCTGAAATGCATTGGCTCCATGTGCTTGTACTTTTGCCATTTGTGGATCAAAAAAAAAAACTTACTTGAACTCTCATCACGTTTTTTGCACTCCTTCTAGTATGAATTAACATAGAGTTGATTGTAGGAAGAGCATTCCATGCATATAGGTTTTATTCTAAGCATTTGCATATACAGTATCTTTAGTAATAATTTAGAATTTCACCAAGGACTTTACTGATAATAGTTCTTATGGAGATCTCTTTTTCTGACCTCAGACAAGATACTGTCACCTACACTCTTGCAATAATTTTTTTAATTATTTTATCAAAAGTATTGGGATTTACATGCACATGAACTTTAATGGCATCCCAGTCTTAGTCCGTAGGGTTCAATATTGAGTTGGCCCACCCTTTGCAGCTATAACAGCTTCAACTCTTCTGGGAAGGCTGTCCACAAGGTTTAGGAATGTGTCTATGGGAATGTTTTACCATTCTTCCAGAAGTGCATTTGTGAGGTCGGGCACTGATGTTGGATCAGAAGGCCTGGCTCGCAGTCTCCACTAATTCATCCCAAAGATGTTCCTTCGGGTTGAGGTCAGGCCAGTCAAGTTCCTCCACCCCAAACTCGCTCATTCATGTCTTTATAGACCTTACTTTGTGCACTGGTCCAAATCATTTGGTGGAGGAGGTATTATGGTGTGGGTTGTTTTTCAGGGGTTGGGCTTTGCCCCTTAGTTCCAGTGAAGGGAACTCTTAAGGCATCAGCATACATAGACATTTTGGACAATTTCATGCTCCCAACTTTGTGGGAAGTTTGAGGATGGCCCCTTCCTGTTCCAACATGACTGCACACCAGTGCACAAAGCAAGGTCCATAAAGACATGGATGAGCGAGGAACTTGACTGGCCTGACCTCAACCCGATGGAACACCTTTGGGGTGAATAAGAGCAGAGACTGCAAGCCAGGCCTTCTCATTTAACATCAGTGCCCGAGATCACAAATGCACTTCTGGAAGAATGGTCAAACATTCCCATAGACACCCTCCTAAACCTTATGGACAGCCTTCCCAGAAGAGTTGAAGCTGTTATAGCTGCAAAGTGTGGGCCAACTCAATATTGAACCCTATGGACTAAGACTGGGATGCTATTAAAGTTCATGTGCGTGTAAAGGCAGGTGCCCCAATACTTTTAACAATATAGTGTAGATGTGTCTAGAGCGTACGAATACAGTATGTCATCTCTTAGTGATACATGCTCAAGTAATATGCAAAGCTTTACATTTATACTATAGTGACACTAGAAAGCTCCTATAAAAGAAAACTGTCATTGCTTCTTACCACCTTCGGAAAATGCTACAAAAAAAAGAGGGGAAAAGGTAATGGGGGAATGGTGGGACTTTATATGAAGCACAACACCAGAACCAAATTAAATAGTATCTACTAATTGATTCATTTGGTTCTGGTGTTGTGCTTCATATAAAGTCCCACCATTTCCCCATTACCTTTCCCCCTTTTTTTTTCTATATGATTCAGGGATGGAGACATACGAACTCTGTAGCAGTCGTTGCCTCATATAAAGTCCCAACAATTTTATTTAATTAATTCTGAAAATGCTAGTTGCCTGGCTGCATCTGGCTTCAACATTTTCTGAAACACTGACCTGCAAGCATGTTGAGGTCTTAATTTGCATGTATGTTTCAGGTAATATAAAGGGCATTGGGTCAACACTTTATATTGGGTCATTGAAGCCTATATATTTCCTCGGTACAGGTCTATTTTGACTCACAGCTGTTATTCTAAGTTCTATGTACATACTTCAAGGTCTCTCCAGACATGAGCAGGTTGTAGTTTCTCTCTGGTTCTGGCAGACTGTGAAAATCGAGAAGACATGGATGCAGTCTCTTGTTATCATCCCGAATCTGTAGAAAAAAAAGTGTTGGTGTGTGTGGACCTTCCAGCGGATTTCAGAGATAAATTGACAAAACTGCATCTAATGTACTTTGTTAATCTAATACAATTAAGAATAGTTTCTGCTGGCATAGGTTATGCTAGAGGCCTACCAGACAGTGTAATTTTGCTATGGGGTCAAGCTGACATCTAGTGGTGAATATGGGAAGAAGTGTAGATTCACGTAGCATATAAAATTATCAGGCAGATTTATTCTTTGTTTATTTTCTCCTTTTAGAACTTGTGTCATTTTAATGGGAGTTATACATGCTTCGATAAGTGACCGATTTCTTTTCCAATCCATCTCTCTCAATAGGAATAACTGATCTATAATTGACAACTCATTTGATTGATATGGGACACACAAGGAAGTGGAATTGGCTCGATAATTGGAAAATACAACCCCGTTTCCAAAAAAGTTGGGATACTGTGTAAAATCTACATGAAGAAAATGCAATTATTTGCAAATCTCATAAACCCATATTTTATTCACAATAGAAAACATATCAACTGTTTAAACAAAGAATATTTACAATTTATGAAAAAAACAAGGTCATTTTGAAATTGATGGCATCAACACGTCTCAAACAAGGTGGGACTGAGCAACAAAAAGCTGGCAAAGTAAGTGGTACTAACAAGGAAGAGCTGGAAGAACATTTCTCAACTATTTAGGTTAATTGGCAACAGGTCAGTAACTGATAAACGATTGGGTATAAAAAAGAGCATCTGAGAGAGTCAGAATTAAGGATGAGCTCAGGCGTGTTCGCATGGTCCACGTGCAGAGCCCGCCAGGAAGTCGGCACAGCGATGCGCTAATCACAGGCAGTGAGACATTGTCCCGATGTGCGGCTGCAGAGATTTGAAAAAATATTTGGCACATCTTGAAGCGAAAAATGTAACAAAGAAGACCCAGGACTGTTAAGCAGTTAGAATCCTAGATCAGGCAAGAATGGAACAACACTCCTCCAGTAACCTGGTCTCCTCAGTTCCCAGACATTTACAGAGTTTTGGTAAAAGAAAAGGGAATGCTAGACCAAGGTAAGCATAGCCCAGTCCCAACATTTTTGTAGACGTTATGCTGCCATCATATTAAAAATTACCCTATTTTTTTCTTAAAATTGTACATTTTCTCAGTTTAAACATTTGATATGCTTTCTATTGTGAACAACATTTGAGTTTGAGATTTACAAATCATTGAATTCTGTTTTTATGTAGATTTTACACAGCGTCCCAATGTTTTTGGGATTGGGGTTGTATGATCAGAAGTTATTGGTCACATCTCTGCTGTTACCATGTAATCTCATAAGTCAATCAACAAAGCATCTCAGTGCTGCTGAGTGATCCAACGCGATCAATAGTTTTCCACCCTGGCGAACTGGCTTAGTTTGACCGAATTCAATCTACATTGATTGGAAGAGAACTTATGCCAATTTGATCATTTTGATAGAGTCACACATCGGTTAGATAATAAAATTGAAGCATGTCTGGCCAACATAAGGTCTGTACATACTGAAAGAAAGTTATTCTGTGTAGTAGACTTAAAGTGATTGTAAACCCTTAAATATATCCAGTGAAGTGACTGGCCTCAGGTGATACACAGAGATGAAAGAAATCCTCATACATAGGTTGTACATTTTTATCTGCTGCCCTCTCTCCTCCACATATGTTCGAAGTCCAGACTTTACTCAGCTTTTCTGAGCTTCAGAAGGCAGGGGGTGGGGATCTGATGTCATACACTGCACAGCGTAGAGCAGAGAGCTGAGTGGAGGAAATGGACACACCACTTTTTGCACAGTCTCATAGGGAAACATGAACATCTGATGCTAGGGGGGGGGATGCAGAGAAATGGGAAAGGAGACATAAATCATACTAGGTGCTTTGGATAGAGGCAAGTACACACTATAGGATTTGCTTTGTTAATTTATTTTCAGAAGTTCACAACCACTTTAAATCGTTGACTTGTATACGAATGCAACCACTTTTACACTCACTGTCATTGGTTAAGAGGGTCACAATTTAACAAAAGAAAAATAAGTGTGTTGTGGAATACATACAGGTCCATAGGTCCATCCTTGTTCAATTCTAGTAAGGGCCCACAGTTCATGTATGTTCTCCGCCAACTTTTCACGGATTCGCTCTAAGTGAGGAGGAAGGACAATCTGTACAAGGAGATAAAAAAATGTGAGAACCATGCCAAAGTTCTTAAACAGGAGTTCAGTTTTGACGCAAGATTTCGTTCTGTAATAATGGTGTCATGATCGGTACAGAATAGTGATGTCATCACACTGGTCCGGGTGACACTATGTTTGGGTGTCGAGAATTTTCTAAACATTTTCTAAACATGAGTTTGCTTTAAAGGATATCCAATTTGCGAAAAATCACTGAAAGACATGTTTTTCATCATCATATAACATATTTTGCCTTGATTCTCCCCTCTTACCTGCACAGTGTCCACAGGGCAGGGGACAAAAGAAGTGTGGGAGAGGGATTTAGTGGGCCCCAGGAGATTACGAATCTCTCCCACATCATGTTTATATTCTTTGATTGGCTCCACCCTCATACGATCCCGAGGCAGTAGCGCTTCATAGACTGGTGCATAACCTGGAGGTGGGAGGAACTTAAATTCACCATGACGACCTCCCAGAAGGAAACGAATTCTGAGGACAAAAACACACAATCTTTAGAATGGCAGCAACGTCAATAATGTGCTAAAAAATTTAGAAAATGCTTTTCTCCTTACTTCATTCCAGGTGAAAAGCTTGCAACTGGGAAGAAGAGCCCATCCAAGTTAAAGTTCTCAAACATGCCCTGTACTGGATGCCCATTGAATCGGAATGAGATGCTTGGTACGGTCAAATCCAGGCAGCAGCTGACCACATCATCAGCTGTTAACAAGTGTTGGTTGTGGGAGGCTACAGCCCTGCACACCCGACCTGTTATGGAATACATACAAGAAAATATTGATGGATAAACAATGGATATTGATGCTTCAGTCATTGGACAATGATAACTATTTAGATAGGTCCCTATACAGGAGATTTTCCATCACTTCTTTCCATGATGGTGATGGGTGTAAAAAAAAAAACAAAAAAAAAAACACAGAAATCTGTTCTATGGGGACATAGATGATATTAAAAGTTAACAGTTCCAACCCTTCCCTGCTCTTCCAAAGCTGAAATCAAAGTTAAAGTTAGAGTTGGGCTATAAACAACTTGCCATAGAGGACCTGAGAGCTCAAATGTCTAACTGGGACCTTGTAGTACCTGGGGATACCACAGGAGCTACAAGAAAAACAGAAATGGAAGGTGGGTGCACCTAGTGCATTACCAAAGATAATTTAATAATAAAAATGTTTTATATAAAAGTGGGTACTCACAAAATGCAACTGACAAAAGGCCATAAAAACAATGCATGCACATGCATAGAACACGGGATACACCCCCGTGAGTACCCACTTTTATATAAAACATTTTTATTATTAAATTATCTGTGGTAACGCACTAGGTGTGCACACCTTCTATTTCTGTTTTTCTTGTAGTTCCTTTCGGATTACCCCATCTGAGGAAGGCAGCATCCACACAGTTTTGGGTACCATATATACCTTTAACACCACCATTTTATTTGACATCTGTTACTCCACACCTTGGAAGACCTATTAGCGCTGGAAGTGACTGTGTTTTTTGTATCTATACCACAGAAGCTGTTCTTGATGTTCACCAGCTAGGTTCTGAAGAAGCATAAAACAATACCAGTAGTCATCAGTATGGCCTGTTGAGAGGAGAACCCTAAGCCCTTCCATCTAAGAAAGCTAAAGCAAAGCATCTGTAATGACAGAAACTGTGACTATGTGTTTGCCCACTTACTCCTCACTGAAGGGAATGGTTGCCTCCTGTGAAAGAAAGTGCACCACAGTGTTTTGTAGGGAGGAGATGGAATGTTGAGACATTGCTTCCAATTACGTTTGGAAAGTAGAGGACAGTAAAAAGAAAGATAGCACTGGACCCAAAGGCTTATCTTACTGGTTTTGTTATACTAAGGTATTAATGTTGTTGGTGTAAATGATCTGCTTCCTGGAAAGGCAGCTTCTACACTCCAGAGGATCTCCACAGTCTCCTTGGCTTGTAGTGTAATGTAACAAGAATTGAAATTGAAGCATCGCACCACTGCTAAGAGGTCCAGATACAACTTTACTCCACAGTGGCTGCCAAACAAGCTGCAAGGCTTGTGCTTGTAGTTCACACTGGAAAGTAGGTCCAGTTTACTTCTGGCTTGTTCAAATTGTTGCCAGTCAAGCCCTGATGGGGCACTTGGACCCCCAAAATATGTTGGATACTTTATTTGGATTGTACCCATGACTTTTAATGGATTGAAGTTGTATCTGGACCTCTTAGCAGTGGTATGGCACGTCACATTTTTTTTCCTCAGTTGGCAACTGCTATGGCATATCTATTGTTTTTTTTTTTTATTTATTACATTTATTATAGAATGGGGACATTAAAATGTTGTTCCATATTTACTCTCTATCTTTTAGGACCACGGTAGACATTGAAGAATAAATGAAAGTTGAACTCCAGGCAATTAGCTAATTGCAGACAGAGGTGTCAGCATCTTGACTTAAGAAAATATCCAACCATAAATATATAAAGCACAGTCCCATTTTCTGATCAGTGATCTCGGACTCACCTGACCACAGATGAAGACCATCAAAAGCAAAGGAGTACAAATCGTCACCGACTCCATTGGCTCCCCAGCCTTCCCCTGCACCAGGGTAAGGGCTGTAGCCCTCAGTCAGTGCCCAACCAACTCGAAGGTGAGTAGCCTCAGCAGTTACAAAGGGTTCCACATGATCTACAATCACTTCAAAATACCACTTTTTGAACTGAGTGGAGCCTTCACATGTCCCCAAGTAGACATTGGGTCTCATGCTGAAATAAAAAGGAGGGGCGATATTAGTAGGGAAATACAACGCATATAGTATATTATTTTCTAATGCTAGCTTTCTTACACAACTGAAACACATTAGTTCACACACCTGTTTGATGTAAAGTTTTAAAATACCTAAAACATTACACTAGTCAAATTTGTTATTTGTAAGAGCTAAATCTTTAAAGTGAACATTTTGGCTCAGCTATAGGCTTTAATGCTTTAATGTATCATACTTTATTGTATTTAAATATTTTCCATGTGTCTTAAACAAGCTTTAAAATAATGTTGTTATATCCCCACTCCACACTTATGGTGCTCTCCTTTCCCCAAAGCAAACTTAATTACGTCCACCAGTGATAAATAATGAACAATTAAAGCAGCCATATTTAAAAAAACATCCTGTATAAAATATTACAAATTAGGCTAATCCTACTTGAACACAGTGCTTGAAAAACAAACCGTTATTCTTAGTAATGAATTTAAATATTAATTAACATCCACTCAATCCCTTGGGGAAACAAAACAAGTCTGCGCAGGGATATAGGGGGCTTTCCTAAAATAAACAATACACAGTACCTGTTTTTATGGAGAGTGCATTTAAAAAGTCGTTTTTGGTAAATGAAGAATGTAAAAAAAAATTTACAGGTTGAAAGTACAATACTTCAAAAGCAGCAGGTCTATATCCCTCTAAAAACCAAAGAAAGCTAATCACCTGGTGACATAGTTGACCATTCTGGTCTGGAGAAGGAGATCTCTTCTTGGTAGCAGGTTCTCCGTGATAAGATTCTGATTGGATCTTACAGCTACCCCATTACATACACAGAGAGAACAGAGGACATCCAGAACCTGAGGGAAATAAAAAAATAAAAAAAAATAAAAAAAGTTGATGCACAAAGTAACAAAAAGCTGCATCCCTCCCAACCAATCTTTGTATTATTAGCTTGGAAGACTATGTAACAACTGTGTTTTAAACAACTCCAGCAGAGAAACTAATAATTGAAAAATAAATGAAAATTAAAAAAAATAAAAATAAAATAAAAAATAAATAAATGAAAAAAAAAATAATAAAAAAAAATGAGCGAGTAAGGAAACAGACTATCATCAGTGTTTAAAGCTGCTGGAGATTGGGATGTGTATATGGTGATTAGAAGGGTGACTTTTTTTTTTTATTATATATATATATATATATATATATATATATATATATATATATATATATATATATATATATATATATATATATATAAATGTGGGTGAGTAATCCTTGGAAATGGACACTGGGTGCAAATTTTGCACATTTAAAGATGTGTTTTTTTTTATAATTCTTTATTTAAAAGTGTTTTGAAAAATACATTGTAGGAATACAAACAGGGCAAATCAGCCTTTCTGCAGGGGAAACCCCCTGTTCAAATTGTATTGAAAGAAGAAGCAAAGCAAAAAAACGTGGTTGCGCTGGAATGTAGCTGAAAGGTTCGGGGAAATGGACCACAATAGATATGCTTACTGCAAGAGGGTTCCCTACCACAAAAAAAAGCAGGGTGCCCTCATCCACTGTCAGGATTCGCCTTCCACTTACATATAGAGTGATAACTCCGGGACTCCAGAGTACAGTTCAGGAAGAAGAAAAATGTTTTGCATTCAACGCATTGCACTTTATGGTGGACTGGAGAATTGCAGACTTTTTTTTATTTTAGATTAGTATGCACACTTTTATTGCATGAATTTTGTGATGAACGCTTTGATGAATTTTTGATTATTTGTATTCTTATATGAATTTCACTTCCTACACTATGGACACCTTTTCTGCATTCATTTTGTAGTCATTTTAAGATACATTTTTGATAGAATGCATCTACGGTATTTATTTATTGATTTTTCACATATGGATTTCACTTTATAATATTTATCATGTGGATTTGAGCATTTTTTTTTAATATACTGGATATATAATGATGCACATTAAATTTTTAAGGTGACTCTATACTTTCCCATCTTACTGGAAACATTTTTAGCGCATTCACAAATTTTATTTTGATTTATTGTACCCTAGTGGTTATAAGCGACTGCTGCTCATTTGTTCATTGGAATTTAATACTATTGGTGCAGACTATTTTGCTATTTTATACCAACAGTGGAGGCTATAGGCCTACAACATTTGTAGGCCTACAACCTTTGATGGCAACATGCCATAATTACATAACTGAAAACCTTTTAGTAGACTCGCCAAATTTTGTTGATCTTTGCGCCGTTTTTAGCAAATCAATACAGAAATTAATAACTGAAAATGAAATGAGCAAGTGCAGCACTGGACTTCCACTCAGTGGAGCCTGTAGACCCATAAACCTATATGGGCCAAATAAAATACCCCCTTGTTTATCTGGTTTTACTAGTCCTTACCTGGCTTAGAATATAGTAACAATATGCAAATAAGCTGTATTTTTACTAATCATAGGAAAAAAATGTGTGGCCAATTACTACCGTCACCTACTGTGCCTAATGGTAAATTGGCCCTAAGTAGGTGACTATCCTGATCCCCGAGTTACCTTATGATTCCGTCCATGTTTATCGAGCAGAGAAATAATTGATTTGATGTGATTTTTCTTTATAATATTCAGAACTTCAGGACTTTCAATCAATACACAGTATAAAACTTCCAAAATGCCTGCAACAAAAAGAAGATTGGGATCAAACACAAAAACCCCATGTGCAATTATTCTAAAGGATGACTCTCCACCACCAATGGATTTTAATCAATTCTTAAAAAGAAACTGTATTCAATATTTTTCTAGATATGCGTGTCAAAGTAAGCAGACTTAATGTTGTACTTGTTGGTATGTATCTACTATGTGTACATGGTGGCAGCCATAATTATTAATTTCATATTCAAGCTCAGCTTTACGATTAGTAGTGCTACACAATGCTTGTGCCTCATTGTCTTCTCTCAAAATTGAAGTTTAACTGAACTTGACCAACTCTTGTATTCTGTCTGGACATACTCCATTACTAATACTGCAACTATTTCAATTCGGCAAAGGTTTATGTTATTAATCCTTTAAAGAACTAGGAAACATTTAGAAACGATGCCCTGGCTCACATGCCAGGAGGGGCCTTCCTGGGTGCTGTGGATGCTTTACAACAGGGTTGCTCAATCTATTAAAGAATGAGGGCCACTTAAGTGATTTGGTAACTGGTCATGGGCACAATAAAATAAATTGGTTTTGAATTTTTTAATTTGAATAGCATAATGAACATTTTCCTCCTGCAACCGCTGAATGCTGACGGGAAGGAGAGGAGGAGAAGCCATATTTTAGTGGTCGCAGGAAGAAAATAGAGAGAATAGGTTCCTGAATATTCCGTCCCCACAGCCCCTCCTGTCCAACTGTAAAACAGAATGTGGCAGGGATGCCGTCTGGGCCCCCTGGAGCATGGGGCAGGGTCACAATTGCAACCCCTGACACTACACCAGTGGTTCGGGGTGTGTCGTAAAAACACATTTCAACTATGGGGTTTTACCGCCCTCCAAAGTACCATGTAAACAAACCCTTACTGTCCTGAGCCCCCTATAAGGCTGCTTTTACACTGATGCGTTGCGGTTTACCTGCACTGCAGGTGAAGCGCAGTGCACTTGTGGCTTACCTGTGAGTTAGCTGTGCTTTGCCGTAGACTTCTGTTATATCTTGCAAATCTGGTGCAATTTCTAAAAGCACACCAAAACTCCTGCATTCAAAAGTTTTGGTGCGCTTTCAGAAAGTGCACCAAACCCGCATATAAAATAGAAGTGTTCTTCTCTGGTTTGAGGTCGAGGGACACATCAACGAGCTCCACAGGTCATGGGTTGGGCACCCCTGCTTTAAAATGTTCCAAGACATTATTCAGGATATTCTCAACTCACTGAGTTTGTGTCACATTTGGCTTAATTTATGTGTGTTTGACATCTCAACTATCCATATTGACCTTAGGCAGTCAATAGAGTCTTCTTTTGAGTCTCCAGCTTATAATCCAATTGGAAACTATATACTACACACACACACACACACACACACCTTATTGCCAGATATCTTGATAAATGAGTTATATAAACATATTATTGATAGGAACCAGAAAATCAACTACACATCTGCTTTTCTACTCTAACAAAGTGGAATGTTGGATACAGGGCCAGAAACTAAGTAGTTTTACATGAGGAATAGTATGTTATATGGCAAGTCCTTAACCCTCACCTGAAGAAGCTTCCAGCCGATCCAGTTTGCTTACAACCCAGTCCAAGTTATTGGAGAACAACGCGCAATTGGATCGATTACCCCTTATTAGAGACGCTGAAAGATAAAATGCTCAATGTAATTTAAACAGATATTTATCTAGAACAAACGCTCAGAACGTGAATTACTCATACTGTTAGTGAACTTTTTATGATCAAAGACTGAGCAATGTGTACAGAAGTTGAGAAAAACATCTCAAAATGTCTTTGCAGTGCAGCAATATGATCTTAGACACGTTGAACAGACTTCTGGCCAGTCATAATTGGTCTGTTATGCATTGTACCTGTAGCACCCTGTTAAGCTACTAGTGGTGAAATTTAGTTTTTGGCCTCCCTGTAGTCAGGAAGAGCAACAATTGTTTGGTTATGTCTGCTCTGCGCTCTACTGTTGTGGGCTTGGTTACCATACCTCCCAAATTTTAAACATAAGAATGAGGGACGTGGCGCGCCGCGGCAAAAAGGGTGTGGCCAAACATGATAGTGGGAAGGGCTTGAGGCCAATGGTTAAACAAACCCTGGGCTTCCTTGTACCTATAAAAGTAATTAAAGTATGCTTTGGTTACTGTACCACAAGCTGGAGTCTCAGGGATACATATAAACTTCAACACAATAATTAGAAAAATTACTTCCAATACATGGGACATGAAAGGCGGGAACGATATGGGACCTGAAAGGCGGGAACGATATGGGACCTGAAAGGCGGGAACGATATGGGACCTGAAAGGCGGGAACGCTATGGGACATGGAAGGAAGAGAGAGAGGGGAGAGCTCACTTACTCCAGGCTGGCTGTTACCCAGTCAAGAGGCTCAGGCAGACATCAGAATCCCTTGAAAATAAATACTAGAAGAGTATAAATAGTGCGCAATATCAACCTTGATCTATTTAGATCCTGAATAAATAGGTGTAAGTGATATTAAAAGAATAAATATGACAAGTGTAGTGATAGGTAAAATACAGTATATAAATACGTGCTAAAGTGCAAATCCCAAGTGCAAAATAATTGATACTTCACGTTACATAAAGGTTGTAACAATTTATATAAAAATAAATCAATGTGTATCCATAGATAAAACAAACACTGGTGTTACAAAAAAATAATAAATAAATAAATAGATCCTTAGTGTGCTTTTAAAATACTATAAGTAATATATAGTGCTTGCTGATGATCCATACGGGGATAAGTAAATCCTTAAACCAATACAGGGATGACCTGATAAATTGGCCAATTATTCATCAATTAAATTTTCTTAATTGATGAATAATTGGCCAATTTATCAGGTCATCTATTTATTTATTATTTTTTTTTGTAACACCAGTGTTTGTTTTATCTATGGATACACATTGATTTATTTTTATATAAATTGTTACAACCTTTATGTAACGTGAAGTATCAATTATTTTGCACTTGGGATTTGCACTTTAGCACGTATTTATATACTGTATTTTACCTATCACTCGCACCTAATTATTTTTATTCAGGATCTAAATAGATCAAGGTTGATATTGCGCACTATTTATACTCTTCTAGTATTTATTTTCATATTCTTTTAAGTGTAGGACACACTACAATGGTGCAGCATATCATTTAGTTTTCTTATCTATTTTAAAAGGTTTTAATTTTAATATCCATATCAGCACTTTAGTATTCACTATACACATCAGGATCACTTGCTTCTTTAAAATTTCCCGCCCACACAACCCCTTCCCAGCACAGATTGGCTGCATGCTGGGGGGTTGTGGGCGGTCACAGGGGGACATGGGGAGGAGGTGAAGCTGATCTAACCCACCTCCTCCTCCCTTCTCAGACATCTCATACAGTGGGTGGGGGGAGAGCGGGTGGGCGGTGCACAGACAGTGGGCGGGTCCGTGGAGAGCCGATGGGCGGGTCAGTGGGTGGGGAGTGCCAGTGGGCGGGGGAGAGATCCTGACTGCAGTGGACTCCAGTACCGGAACTTGTTCCGATACTGGGCTGCGGGACTTAAGCTGGGCTGGCTCTCATTCTTGCGAGTCGATGTTGACATTAGGAGCTTTAGTAAATGTGCACAAATCCAGCTCTTTATACATATTATTATTATACAGGATTTATATTAGATATGGTATGACAAGTAAGGTGAGGAGAAACTTTAGTGTCCTGCACAGAGCCCTGACTTTAATTCTATTAAACACCTTTGGGATGAATTGAAACACTGGTTACAAGCCAGGTCTTTTCATTCAAAATCAGTACCTGACCTTATAAATGCTCTTTTGGCTTAATATACACGAATTCCTACAGTTACACTTCCAAATCTTATGAAAACCCTTCCTAGAAGAGTGGAGGTAGTTATGACCCCAAGTGAGAAGGCCAACTTTAAACTAATAACCATTGTTTTGGAATGTGATGTCCAAGAATCTCATATAGGTGTGAATGGTCAGGTGTCCACAAACTTGTAGCCATAAAGTGCAGATAGATAAACCATTTCCAGCTGGAAGCTAGAGGCTGAATTGCACGTGTGCCTATACTATACTCCCCTAGATGTGAGCATCTTTAATTCCATTTCACTACAGGCAGTAGATGGCAAGTCCAATACCCAAAGCACTCTCAAGAAGACACAAGTGTCCTGGTTGTTAACAGCCTTGCAATCTAAGTGTACTTGTTCTTCAAAAGCCAGGAAATTACAGTTTGTGCTGGACCTACTGAAAGCATTTGTATAGTGAAGCAAATCTCCCATCTAGAGGTAATGGTACATACCAAGCAATTCATATAGCAAGTTCACAATCTCTTTCCAGAACTCAGCTGCTTCTTCACCAGCAAACTCTGCGAAGTGGGCAGCTGTGCTATAGACATTCAGTCGGTCTATACAATCCAAGACTTGAGAAATTATTCCCTGAAGAGGGATAAGGAAAAATACTTTTGGTAAATATAAATAGCAGATAGAGGTTATACAAATAAATATTGCATCACAAATTGACCAAGTCAGGTGTAGTTTTGACATGAATAGAGAATATTATAAATTAACATGGATTGATAATTGATTACAATCTAGATGCTCACCTCTTCCTGGAAGAGGTTCTGACGATTTTTAAGAGACCGTAGCTTAGTCTGTTTTTCCTCATGTTGTAGCTCCTCCTCTGGGTGCTGGAAATAGCCAATTAAATCTTGCAGGGTTAGAACGACCATGTCCAAGGGTAGCGCGATTGGTTTTGAAGGCTTGTTCTTCCCAGTTAAGCCGTCCAGACCTCTGGATAATGAACAAACACCATAAAGTGAGAAGACTTGGTATACTAAGCCAACCTGGGGAACTCTGACACTTTTCTAATGCCTCCCGTACTTGATGCCTCCCTTGGTTATCCTTTAGCATAGTAGCAATACAAAATTGATAACACTTGGATTGACCCCTATTAGACTTACTTAATGAATATGTTGAAAAGACCAGCTGTACTGTAGATCATTCTGGCTGCCTGAGACTCCTCTCTTTGGGAGCGAGACAAAGACAATGCGTCATCCATATGACCTTCTTGATGCAAAATGGCCTAAAAAAATCAACATAAACTTAACAAGGAGATATTTAGAATCACTGTTACTTAAGCCAACCTACCTAAAGTAAATGTGTACTGAGAGAAATATGGAGGCTGCCATTGTTAACCTTTTCTTTTGAAAATGCTAGTTGTCTGGCTAGCTCATTTCAATACTTTCTCAGCCACCTATCTAAAACAAACACGCAGCAAGTGATCTCTTAAGTCAACTCAGAATGCCTGATCAACACACTTGTCCTAGATAAGTGATTAAAAATGAATCACCACTACAACCAGATTGCTAGAATTTTCAGAAGGGAACTTAACAAATGTAGCTTCTTTATTTCCTTCAGCAAAGGTTAACTTTAATAAGCCCTTATTAAAACAACTGGTGAGACAAATGCATCCAGTTATTTCATGCTCACCTTGCGCTTTAAAGGTCCCAGTCGAGCAACTTTGGAATCTGCAGCAGCATATGTTAGCCAGAGACCACTATTCACGTGTTGGACAAAGCACATTGACTCGCCATATTTGATGTCAGCTGGTCCCATTCCTTCTATATCTCGCTTAGGAGCAACATCCAACTTTTCCTGCAATGGTGTAAAATATCTAAGAGTTAACATGTTCTAATGATGTTGTTCAAATAACAATGCAACCTTTGACATTTTGGAAGTTTACCCATATTCGGTCTGCTGCATTTTGATTTAGGATTAAAAACAATCAAAATACACTTACTTTAATGTATTGCTTGTAACTCACAAGCTAAAAACTGTCCCCTAATCTATCCATCTTTAGACGATCCCTGAAAACCTTTCTCTTTAAAGAAGCCTATCCTGCCTCTAACTAACACTGTTTTACTTTTTCCATCAACTCATCCCCCACAGCTATTACCTCTTGTATCAATTTACCCTTTCTTTTTAGATTGTAAGCTCTAGCGAGCAGGGCCCTCTGATTCCTCTTGTACCAAATTGTTATGTAATTGTAATGTCTGCCTTTATTTTGTTAAGCGCTGCGCAAACTGTTGGCGCTATATAAATCCTGTATAATAATAATATAATAATAATAAAAAACATGTAAACATAGCAGGGCTTATTGCGTCACTACTATACTTCTGGTACTTTGTAGCCCAGGGGGCTCCAGGAAGTGTTTACCTTTGTTTTAGCTTGTGAGTTACAAGCAATACATTGAAGTAAGCGTATTTTATTTATTTTTAATCTCAAATAAAAACAGGTTTACACTATTGGAGGTTTTTGAAGAGGTGGAAATACAAGTCCTGCTGAGTCAGTTTGGAGGTACTGCTGGAGGAGAGATGCATCTTAAAGCACCAGTGGCTAAGTGGCTAGCACTTCCGCCTAGCAGCTCTTGGGTTGCCAGTTCAAATCCCAACCACAGCACTACCTGCCTGGAGTTTGCATGTTCTCCCCGTGCCTGTGTGGGATTCCTCCCACAATCCAAAGACATGCTGGTAGGTTAATTGACTCCTTTCTAAATTGGTCCTAGTATGTATGAATGTGAGTTAGGGACCATAGATTGTAAGTAGGGATGAGCCTAACACCCCCCGGTTCACACCAGAACATGCAAAAAAGTTAATTCGAACACGCGAACACCGTTAAAGTCTATAGGACACGAACGAGAAAAATCTAAAGCGCTAATTTTAAAGGCTTATATGCAAGTTTTTTCCCTAAAAAGTGTTTGGGGACACGGGTCCTGCCCCAGGGGACATGTATCAATGCAAAAAAAAGTTTTAAAAACGGACGTATTTTCGGGAGCAGTGATTTTAAGAATGCTTAAAATAAAACAATAAAAATGAAACATTCCTTTAAATATCATTCCTGGGGGGTGTCTATAGTATGCCTGTAAAGTGGCCCAGTTTTCCCAAGTTTAGAACAATACCATAGCCAAATTACATTTCTAAAGGAAAAAAAGTAATTTAAAACTGCTTGCGGCTGTAATGTATTGTCAGGTCCCGGCAATATACATGAAAATCATTGAGAGAAATGGCATGGGTCCCCCCAGCTCATTACAAGGATATTTGGGTCTGGTATAGATATTAAGGGGAACCCTGCACCCGAATTAAAAAAAAATGGCATGGGGGGGGGAGGCCCAGGCACTATATACTCTGAACAGTATATATACTATACGGTCTGCCCTAAATACTCTGCAGAAAATTGGGCCTTAGGTGTTGGAGGTGCCAGAACACTGTAACCCTTCACAGATACGCTTGTTGGGCACAGGAACGGGCCCTGCTATGAAATATTATATCAAGAATTGTAATTACATGCCCCTGTTAAACAGGGGCAGACAAATTGGGCCTTAGGCAGTGGTGGTGCCACAACACTGTAACCCCTCACAGATACTCTTGTTGGGCTCAGGAACAGGCCCGCTGTGAAATATTTGATCAAAAACTGTAATTACATGCCCCTGTTAAACAGGGGAACAAAAATTGGGCCTTAGGCAGTGGTGGTGCTGGTGCCACAACACTGTAACCCCTGAGAGTTACGCATGTTGGGTGCAGGAATGGGCCCTGCTATGAAATATTTGATCGAAAGTTGTAATTACATGCCCCTGTTAAACAGGGGCACAAAAATTGGGCCTTAGGCGGTGGTGGTGGTGCCCTAAACCAAAAATATTGCTGGAAGCCAGCATCATCAAGATTGAGGAGGAATAGGATAGAGTAGCCGCTGTTATTACAAGCCGCAGGAAGGGACGTTCCCTCCCCTCCTGCCGCTCGCCTGAGCTCTCCCGTCCCACCGCGAGGCCAGAGCATCCAGCCAGCACGTCCGCTGCTTCATTCGGGTCTTGGATCTAGTAACCCGGAAGCGATGTCATGACATCACTTCTCAGAATACTGGCATCTTAAAGGTACCAGTTTTAAAAAATAGAAAGTATTCAATAACGCCGATCTTGACTTTTGAATACTTTCAAGTGCAGAGGAGGGGTTTGGGGTCTTATAGACCACCGATCCCTCCATAAGGAGTACCTACCTATTACTGTCACAAGGGATGTTTACATTCCTTGTGACAGCAATAACAGTGATAAAAAAATATTTTTTAAAAGGACAGTGTAAAAATAAAAATTTTAAATGTACAGAATATTGGCAGAGAATATCAGCTATCGGCCTGAGAGGTGGCCGAAATATCGGTATCGTATCGGTACTGAAAAAACGATATCGGTCCCTATTTTTGACCGCAAGTCAGCTATCGTGATTGCAAAAGGAAAAGGGTTTTTAACATGTCATAGTTAGTGCTCCCATTAATACAACATTCTAGTATAGTGGAGTTCTTACACACTATGCAGTACTATTTAATTACTATATATACTATTAACATAGTGCACTGGCTGAAAACTGCCATGTACCTTGGAAATCCGGAAGCAGAAGGCGGTGGCTTTTGTGTTGGCTTTCTCAGCATCAACCAACACCAAGCCCCTCTCTTCCTCACGAGCTAAATATCTGCCAGTAGTCACATGACGCGCACGGAATGGCATTCCCCATCTCATGTGGCTCCCACTCCAGCTGTAAAATAAAACAAAACCGATGCAGTAATTAAAAGCTCCGTTGACCCAAGACTTATATTTTAGTTTTTGGCAGATGCTGGAGAATTCAACTTTGTGACAATTTCCTATATATCTCAGGTACTCTGTCGCAACTACTGTGGCAATTATTAGGGATTCACCCCTGTTTGCATTTTGAATATATTATAATATTATGGGGAATGAAACCGGAGGAATATACAAAGGTGGGTGGAAACACTCTACGCTTTAAGATGGTCAGAAACTGAGTCTTTAATTATGGTGGGAAGATCTACTTGTTGGAGTTTGCCAAGACATATAAAGTGCCACAGGCTGATTCGACCCACCAGACTTCACTTGTAGATAAAATATCAGTTTTAGGGAGACTCACCCATAAAAAAATTACAGGCACAGTTCAATTATGAACAAAATCCTTGGATTCACTTAGGTATCAAATTATTTTTGCATTATCGAGCTACAGAATCGGTAACGATACGACATTGGCATAAAATAAATTAAATGTAAGATCCAGTTTGTAGGGTTAGTGAAGTATTTAGGTGGGCTTACATTGAGAAAGGTCTCAGGGTCGGGTATGACCAGTGACTTAGTGGCCAAAATAGTAGAGCAATGGCAAAGAGGTTGCATAATGAGTGCGGTCACCTCCTTATGCTGTGCAACCGTATAGAACAGCACAAGCAAGTGGATTAGTAGTGATTATGCACTGCTTTACAAATCCTTTTGCAGGTGAAACAAATATTACATAAGCATTTCAGCTTTTCAAACAGTTTCTTCGTGTATGTGACAGTAGCTGCTCTTTATAAGTAACTCGACAAAACATATCCTGCAGAAAACTGAATCTTAAGCACTCCCAAGACACTGAGCTGTGAATATATTTCTAACCGTCTTATATCATAATAGCAAAAATTGCATGCAGCTGATTCTTTGTCGTACTATTCAGAATCTTGACCAACTAAAGTTAAAATGAGCTTACTCTCAGGAAATGGGAAAATGAATATTACCTAATTCTCAGGGGTTCCAGCCTCCACAATGAGCGTGCATGAGAGCAAACAGCCCCTCCCTCATAATGGGGAATCCTGAGGACAGTAGAGTCAGACAAAGAAGAGGATGGTTACGTATAGTCCAAATTAAATCTGTTCCCTTTCACATGCAGTGCGTGACTTACCTTCGTTGCTCCTCTCCTTGGTCAGTGGAGGAAATGGTCAAACATTCATCCATATGGCCATGGAACAATCGGAGGACATCTCCTCCAAGTACATATCCTGTAGAAATAGAACAATATTGTTTAAGAGAAAAACTCCACTAAGAAATGCTTGCAAAAAATATAATTCCAAAGAGATTGAAAGAAAAATGATGTACTGTTTATTGTATCATAGTCCTAATAGTCACACACAGACGCAGTCGTTGCTGGACATTCTGGTTTCTTCCTGCTGTGGTTCATTTGCTGCGTCCCCTCAGCCCCCGAGCTGGACATTCCTACTGCAGCCATCTTGTCATTAGCGTTTGGTGACCTAGCCCAGCGGATTGGTAAGTAGGAGGTCTTTTCCTCTTTGACCCCTCCTGCCAACAACCCCCCCCTGTTGCTTATACACTAATTTACCAACAGATACCCATTTTTTTTTTTTCAGACATAATAACCATGCATCAGCCCCTGAAGAGCGAGCAAAAGACTTGTGAAACGCATAGGGCACCATCAATGCTTTTTGTCATTTTTTCATATTACTGGGTATTCTTGCAATGTGGTATTATTGTTTATACAGTGTTTCTATGCATGTACAACTTCTACCTCTTATGATGTGTAGATATATCAACTGGTTCATCAATTTAAATGGATTTTTTTATTGTTCAATGAATATGTATCTAATGTAATGAATTGATATTCGTCTTTGCTTTTGTTCTTAACTTAGCCACTATGCCGGGCAACGCACAATTATTGCTGTTTCCCATTTGGTTATGTACCATTTTGTAATTAATAAATTGATTTCATTACATTTTTTTGTGAACGTGTGCCAAATCTCTTCCACCTCACTCAAAGTCCCAGGGCTTTTGTTCTCCTCCTTTGCGTAATAGTCCCACAGATGGACACTTTTGAAGCATTGAGCCTAATTCCAGCTCAGTTTTTTTTTTTTTTTTTTTGGATAAAACAGGGGTCTCCAAACTATCTAAACAAGGGGCCAGTTTATTGTCCTTACAACTTTAGGGGGGGGGGGGGGGGGTTGGACTGTGGCCAATGGGAGTAAAAAGTCCTGGAGTCAGTGGGAGGATACAATGCCTCATTCATTGATATCAATGGTGTCAGTGGGAAAATGCCTTATCATTGGTGTCAGTGGGAGGAATAGTGCCCCATTGTTGGTATCAATGGGAGGAATAATGCCCCATCGTTGGTATCAATGGAACCAATAGTGCCCCATTATCGGTGACAATGGCAGGTGTCAGCAACAGTGGGGGGGGATAATGCCCCAGCAACAGTGAGGGGAATATTGCCCCAAGGGCCAGATAAAAGCAAGCAAAGGGCCACATCCAGCCCCCAGGCCACAGTTTGGAGACCACTGGGATAGAGTAACGAAGGGTTAAAAATTATCTCAGGCTGCTATTTGGATCAAAAATAATAAGCACCTTCAACTACACAGGCTAAAGCAGACCCTTCATGAAAAATGTAAAGTATGCTTTCCTGCCAGTGCCAGCTGAGTATGTTTTTGGTAAAGGTCAACTTTAATTAATAATAATTTTTTTTTATTAGTAGTTTTGCTTGCTAGACTTTCATATCTGTTTCCCCAATAGTGAGATTTTTTTTCTAGCTTCCTGTAAAGACAGGACAATATTTGGGGGTGTGGTTTACATCAGAACATTTATTTCTGTCTGTCACAAATTAAAAAAAAAGGTCAGACGTTCTAAAAATGTATCCACTAAAACGTACTAAAAAAATGTTTTTGGTTTGTACTGTTCTGACACAAAGTGAGGGAAAATCCTCCTAATAGGAAAATAAATTGCCATTAAAGCCAGGCAGTCTATCTCTTCCCTGCTTTAGGATGGATGAGCAGATCTGCATTAGGAAAAAAAATGTCACTCAAGCAAGACAGCATTAACAATTAAGTTACTTCTGCGTTTGCGGGTGTACAATTTAATATTCCATATTAAATGTTTGGGAGCTCCAACCCTTTAAGCTACAATGCAGTTTTCGGTCATCACAGATATAAATACATGAGGCCAAAACAGCAGATATACAACTCTAAAGTAATTCTCTCACTAGGCAAAGTGACCTGAAGAAAGCAAACCAGACTACCTCCAGTTCTGAAACCTACCTTTACAGATCTCAGCCACCCAGGAACCCTGAGTGCTCTGGTGTTCTGATTTGCAACACTAACTTGAGAAAGTAAAGTCAAGTGCTGGATCATCCTTTCCTGTTCTTCCTGTCTCATCTTTGGTCCTTAAACATCGTGAGTGGTTTTACTGACCAATAATGAGAAACAGCGAGCGGGAGTAAGGCTGGATTTTTAAAACTGGCACCTGCAGAAACTCAACCTTTGGGCCAAAAGCAATAGCCTTGTGATAGGGTAAAAACATATGGCCTTGTGGTAAATGAAGTCTTGGAGCAGTTGTAAAGTTTACCGTCTCGGTTTTCATTTTTTTGCATATAAGCCCACCCAGGAATTGAGTCTGTCAGGACACTGTGGAAGATCTTAGAATGTACTGGACCTTGAGGACAAGATTTTCTTTTTCTTAAGATTTCTGTTACTCTTTGTTTTTTTTGGAACAAATGTTACAGTTTCCTACCTTCAGCAATTTCACAGCCTGAGGTAATTGGATTCATGTTCCAGAGGGTCTGCATGAATGAGGCATCAACCTGGAGGTCCCCACTGGCAGTGGAGAGGTGCTAGAGGGGACAAGTATAGACAGCAGTTCAAAAATTGAGAAATTGTGTATTGATATATCTGCTGGTATATAGTTTTACTATCCCAAACATTTTTCAAATTGCTTATTCTGTTTAAATCGTATGCAAAATATCTTGCATATGAAGTACCAACATGTTGGTAAAAACATTTAACAAATACTGTTTAAATAAAAATGTATTGAAAGAGAAGAGAGATTGTGACAGGCCTGATAAAAGTAGTCAATGGAGTAGCACTGGGAACTTACCAGGTATCTCTCTGAGGATACACTGACCAGGATCAGATCATCACCTATTCGCACCTTCTCTCCTTCCGATCTCTGTTTGGATGCAGGATGGATGGTCCACCAGCAGGCCTCTCCTGCTCATTAAAAGACACAAAGTGATAAAGACTAAGTGAACTTACTTAAAATCACTGACAAAGATCTTGGAGGTGTCCATGTGCTGGTCCTGAATCTTCCCACTGCAGTTCTACTTTGGAGGGTCATGCGATAGCACCACCCATAATGTGTGGGTAGCACTACCCCCGTAGGGGTTGTAAATGACAGGGTTCCCCACTGCTGCATAGCTAGGCAACTAAAAACATCCACACTTTTTCCAGAGACAAGGAACAGTCTTTGAGATTTGGTTTTATGTTTTATTAAGGGGTAATTACTTGGATAGGGAATAGGAATTATGGGATGCCCAACCGATTCCTCTTTCTTAGTTTAAACAGCTCTGATTGATTCTACTTTTGGTAGCTAACAGTCTGTTAGAAAAGCAAAATCCCCTTATGGACCAGGAACTCTCAGTCCCTTAAAGAATTAGCACAAAGTGTTGTAAACTGCATCCTGGAAAACCTCCAACTCCCTTGTAGACACTGATCCCAGTTCTATCAACTGCAGGAAATGCTAGCCCACCTGGCTGCTTCTTCACCAATCTACCCAACTGACTCTCCGGAGATATCCCAGGGCAAGGTTACAGAAGATTTAAGCACACTGTTATCTTCCAGAGAGACCTGTTATGTGTGGCAGTCTCTCAGAATCTAAGTCCTGTGCTGTATTACTCACACTGTCCTCCTTGCTTCTGCTGCCTCTCAGAGAAGACGTCTTCCAAGCTTCTCCTGTTGTCAGGATTCTCCTAGGCCAGCTCCGGAGCCCAGACCTGAAGCAGAGCACCCCCCCCCCCAGACTAGGGGGTTTATCTCAAAGGTCACAAACAATACTCTCATCACTCTATCTCCATCATTCACCGGATTTCCCTGACAGCATGACTCAATCATATTTAAGGGCTGACTTTGTCCCCTGCCAGTCCCACCACCTGGGTATTGGCTAGGCAACACCAAGTATGCAGGACAACCCTCCTAGCCTACGCCCTCCAGCTTCCAGAATGTTCTCCAACTTTCCAGAATCAGGGGGAGGCAACAAAGAGCTGCCTGAATGAGTCATCTAGCCCTGACCTAGTAAATCCTGATTCAGATTAAGACTCTCAGGTTTTAAACATGAGTCAAAGTATTATTTTCCTGCACTCACACTAGTAGCACACTAGAGGGTGCTACATCTGTTACACTGGGGCAGTAATAGGCAGTGATGTGGGAATTGGCCCAGGTCACACTCTGGAACAGGGGCTTTGCTGGTGATCCACTTCCTCTTTCCCTACAAATGAAAATGTAAGTGTAACAAACTTTTGGGACTTCGTACATATATCTACATTATCCCTAAAAGGACAATGGAGGAAGGTGGATCAGGGAAATTTGCTTCCAAAACAGGGACAACGGGGCTCTGCACATGTAAGACATCACACATTTTAACATAATTGTAACATCATTTTTAGAAGAGAAGTATCTCTGATCTTCAGGACTGTGTCCTATAATCCATGCGTAAGCCGATAGGTAGTTGAAGGAAGGTTACAGGGAATTCTAATGTTACACTTGTTTAGTTTACACCAATTTGGCATAACACCAAATTCTGGACCAGCTATGATGTTTAAATTGCAGAGAAGTGTTGATGCATGAAGGTGCTGTCCCCCATGTACTTATACAGATGTTACTCTATTTAGTGTAGATTTTATTCCTCAAAGAAATTCATAAAGATGTGAGCTGAAGTTTAGACCTATACTAACAGGTACATTAGAGAATTTGCAGCAGTTTGAGATGACCTGTGCTTGACAAAACACATTGGTATATAAAAGGTTTCATCATTTACCACTGTAGGGACTAGGAGGGGTTATATTATTAGTGGACCCCAATTACAGCATTTTCTATTTCTTTACATAGGTAGAACAAATATTTAGGAATTACGGATTCAGGAATAATAGTAAAATTAAGAATCATCATCAAAGTAGAATAAAACATTTCAGCACTTCTGTGTCCCATCCCTTAGTTCTTGTGATTGGATGTGGGGAGGGCTCAGCGACGCCCTCTAGAAGGTCCACAAAAAGATGTTGTATCTGCAGCTTTACTGCTCTCCTTTACCATAATGAAGAAGTACACTCTATCAGGAGTCATTTTTTCTTGAGGGCCAGTGAAATCCTATGCGTATTGACTAAACTCTGCTGGAACCCCAAAAAAAAACAGGACTTTGCTAAGTACTTTTACTCTTAATACCTTTTGTTTTACTGTTGTATTATTTGTCTCTTTTCTGTTGTATTATTTTTTACTACATCTTTTTCTTTTCTTGTATTAAAACAATACTTTAAAAGAGTTAAGCTTATCTCTAATGCTCTAAACCAGAATTAAAAGAATTCCTGTCTCTTTGAACAGCATGTGTAATTTTTAATTTTTGAACAGCATGTGTAATTTAAAAAATGTTTGTGTAATTTTTCTGAAACATTCCTGTCTGTGTGACAGCATTTATTACAGACATTTCTTAACTGTCAGTCTTCTAACACTGATCATGGTGAATGGTTTGTGTTCCTGCTAAACATGTTATATATATGGTGGCAGTGATTGTGTGTCTGAGGGGTTAACTGCAGAGTTACCTAACCTCTTGGAGCTGGTGCCACCCGACCTTTTAAGGGGTTTAGTATGTGGGGAGGCAAAGCGGGGGTTTATGATTATGTGACCGTCATGATTGGCTGTCACGGCAGTTACATGATTGAAAAGCTTCCCATTAATCGCTGTTAACTGTGCCCAGAGCGCGCATTGGGCGTGCTCTCAGTACAGCTGTATTTGTACTAATGCAAATGCTGCTCGGTGCCAAGGCGCACCCGCCGAGAGGCCACATATTTGCGTGCGGCCGGCACGAAGAGGTTAAAATGGAATTTAACCTGATTTCTTCCAGCACTGTGTTGTCTTCTCCTGATCTTTCTTCAAGGACAAAGTGGCAGGAAAAAAGGGCTTTGAGAGAAGAGACCAAAGGGGTCTCTTCTGTCATAAAAATCTTGTTTGTCAGCATTCTGTTTTTTTTATAGGTTAAATTCCAATTGAAGCCCCAGTATCGATTGCTCCAATGGTCATACACACTTTGATAAATTATCAATTTTTTTTCCGACCAAGCTCTTACTATCAGAATAATCAATCTATATTCGTCAACCAATTTGATTGCTATGACACACACAGGGAAGCGGATTTTGATTGATTGTTAGAAAATTGATAGAAAAAATTGTAACTTATGATCATACGTTTTCTATCGTACTTCGGTTTCCACCATGTAATCTCATAATCTGATCGATCTAAATAAGATTGTATTCATGAACAAAGTACACTATATTGTCAAAAGTATTGGGATGCCTGCCTTAATGGCATCTTAGTCTGTGGGGTTAAGTATTAAGTTGGCCTACCCTTTGCAGCTATAACAGCTTCAACTCTTCTGCTTGACTCACAGTCTCCACTTTAATTAATCCCAAAGGTGTTTTATCAGGTTGAGGTCAGGGCTCTGTGCAGGCCAGTAAAGTTCCTCCACCCCAAACTCGCTCATCCATGTGTCTATGGACCAACATCAGTGCCTGACCTCACAAATGAGTTTCTGGAATAATGGTCAAACATTCCCATAGACACACTCCTAAACCTTGCTGACAGCCTTCCCAGAAGAGTTGAAGCTGTTATACCTGCAATGGGCATTATTGAACCCTACGGACTAAGACTGGGATGCCGTTAAAGTTCATGTGTGTAAAGGCAGGCATCCCAATACTTTTGACAATATAATGTATCTTAGTGCTGCCGAAAAATTTAAAATTTAAACATGAATGGCCACCATTAGTCTGCTGGCACTTAGATTTTTGTTCCGCAAACTAAAAAAATCTCTGTGCAGGGTGAGTTTGAGTGCCATTGACACACAGTGGTTACAGCAGCAACTAGTGACACGACTGTGGGCACATTTGTGGTAGTGGCTGGGATGTGACACCACAATGTGTCACACTAATGATGCTCAGAAATCTAACGTCGTCTCAGTACCATTTGCAGACATATGATATCAGCATACCAAGGGTTAGTCCAAAGCACATTCACTTGTCCTGGTACCTCTGTTTGTAAATGAGCAAAATGAAGCAGCCCATTCCAGAGTGGAGATGGACTTTAAAGACTGAATATTATGGCAGCATTCAAGAAGTATCCTATATTTGTGGTGGGTAGTGGAGCTTACCTGAAGCATCCTCTTGTAGGCCAACATCAAAGGCCAACTTATCAGTCAAAGACCGGGATGTTGTGAGGCAACACAGATACTAGATATGGAAGGAGCACAACATTGTATATAAATTTCAATTTGTGGTAATAAAAATGCCTAAAAATATCAAATCTTTAACCTGTTTACTGCCCTTAATGCCACATTTCCAAATATTAATTCATATTTGCACAGAACTGTAAAACATTATTTAGCAGAAAATAGTTGCCTTAAATCATTACAAACACTACAATAGAGGTTATGATAGCAATTTCCACAATGTTAGCCACTTGCACCATATAAATTAAGTGGCCTTATTTATCTTGTAAGCCAAATTATTTGATCTTGTGACCTGTGTCTCTATATGTACATTGCTACCCATGCATTGTATGAGCTCGGTCTACATCTGTCTCTAGCTTTTTCTTAATTTTCTACCTGGTGGCCCATCTCTCTCTACCCTGGGCCCATGCCCTTTTAAATTACATTTGGACTCCGCGAGAAAGCTGGTGCAAATTTTGGCTTTTCTACAACAGCAGTAACTATTCCTGTATTTACTACAAGTTGTTATTCTGATTACTTCCCAGGCCTGTTCCCCAGTTCCTGTTGTTCCTAGGTCTCCCGCCTCAACCCCTTCTGAACAATGCAGGCTCTGCTACTTCTAAGGGTGTTACAATGGCCTGAATTTTCAGAATGTAACAGTCTACTTCACAAAACAGTGTTCTTTATTAAGTATAGCTAAGCACTGTTATGTAGTCAGCTATTTAAAATGAAGACTGCCACTTTGTTTCATGATTTTAGGGTCAAATGGTAGGCCCTTCTGTGTGTTTTTAACCAACAATCTACGTAATAAAATGTATCTAATTTTTATCTATTGTATGATGTACTCCCTTTTTGTGCCAGTAAAGTCCAGTAATACAATATTTTAGAATTTTGTGGATACATTTATATACGGCTATGGCATATAAGTGGTTCATGAAATATATTTTACCACTGTGTATACTGTGCCAATTGACACACTGACTACCTGAAACATCAGTATGACCAGGGATCTTTACAAAGCATAATTCTACTTACCATATCACTGTGGCAGTGCCTCAGAAGAATGGCATGACCGTAGAGTAAAGTTCGGTGCCCCCCACCTTGAGAAGACTGCATGCCAAATGAAGAAGAGAAAACAACAATAAATACATAGAATTCAATAGACATCCCCTACCTGCAACCAAGAGCTTTGGACAACTTTCCAGAAGATTTCCTTTATTAAAGATACGATAGACCTCTACAGTCTTTAGGTTTATTTTCGACTTTATAAAAAAATCTCTCTAAAATTTAAACCAAATCAAAGTAGGTTGCGAGTCTGCAACTAGTATGAAAACTGGCCACATACATCCAAATTTTGTCAGTCATGCGACCAATCCAAGCATCTCTAGCAATAATCAGGTAGTAAGGTGGTGGTCAAAAAGCAAAATTATAAAGAGTGTGGCAAAATTTTCTGTGACCATTGCTTTGAGATTATTCTCCTTTTTGAGCATTTCTCTAAGCATGCATCAAAACAAAACTGGGTGAAAAAAAGTCAAACTGGTTCAGGGGCAAATCAATTAAGATTAGTCAATATCTCTTCAAAATAGGAGTGCAGGATTTTCAAATGAAGGTCTGCTCTAAGGCTGGCCGTACATGTCACAAAGTGATTTTACAACCCTGTACAGTCTACATTGGATTTACCAAAACTGTGTAGTGAAAGGGCTTATCTGAAGAATCTGCTTAATTTTGTGTCCAATCATGAATGCCCAGTGTGCTACGCAGTTGTTGGTATAGCCAAGGGAGACTGTACAATCACATTGGAATATGTAAGGTGAGCTTTTAAAAGGCATGTGCCGATGAGCTTTGGGCTGGTGTTGATGGCATAAGTTTGAGAAGCAGGTTTTGCATCCCTATAAAAGGATTGGGAATGCAAAATCCATCTAATGCAAAAAAAAATCCATCAAGTCAGGCCCTAAGGCTGGTCATAGGCAGATGCATCACAGAAAGAAACAAACTAAAAGACTTCTGTCCATTTCCCAACAACTTGCTGCAGTGCTCTTCCTCGCTCACCAATGGATGAATGCAGCAAAAATTGTTCACTTAATTCAGCCCAAGGTAACACAGTGATGTTTCAGGAAAACATCTGCTTTTTTTAACATGTGTTTCCAATGGTGAGAATAACTTTTATTAATGCTCACCTATACTCAAAGCTATGTTAACAGCATTGCTGGCAGCCTGGCACACATATGAGTAATATTATTTACCTTTACTTAACATGTACCTTTGCTGAAAAGAAGAAAGTGCCAGGCTCCTTCCAGCGCTGATCTGAAAAGCTTCAGGAAATTCAGCCATTCTTAGCGATGGTCTACTCATTGAACACATAACCAGATGCCTAGGGACTTGGTAAGATGACCAACACTGGAGGGTCTGAAGCTGCATTTTCTCCAGAAAATGTGCCTTAGCCATTCTACTACTCTATTTCTACTTACCAGCGAGATTGTTAACATAGCTTTAAGTTAACATTTATAGGACAAGACAAATAGCATATAGGGCAAAAGAGAGGTCTGCTTTAAGGCCTGCATTGCCAACATGTCAAAAGTGAATTACTTGATTTAATAGAGCCAATAATGGCCACCCCAAACCAGACATACAGCTGGAGCAGTCCTCATTGTTCCTCTAAGAGAGAAGACATTGAGGGTCTCGTGATTAAAAGTGACTGAAAAAAAAGAACTGATTTGATGCAAACACAAACCAGATGCACCCATTATTCCACACTGCTGAGAACACAAAAAAAAAAAAGGTAGAATCTGATTGGCTGCATTAAACAATGAGAACAAATTTTGTATCTGAAAATTTTGACCCTGATCAGTTTTTTTACCAATTAGATGTAAAGTTTACAATGTAAATTCAAATTCTGAAAATTTTCTTGGAACAATGAAGATTGCTATTAATTCTTCAACACAGCATAGCACTTCCTGCCCAACCCAACCCCCTGCAAGCTGGAGTCCATATTTAGAGATTCCAAGGTCTTCAGCAACTTGGTAAACACCTGTTAGAAAGGAGGTCTGGTTTATACCATGCAGTGGAGGAAGGAAAGAGAAGGAATAATAAAACGGGAGTCAATGGAGGAAAAAAAAAACACCTAGTTTTTGTAAGATGTCAGGTCAACAGAAGAGGACAAATGTAAACACTTTGGCACACAGGCTGCAAAACAACGAGACCAGCGGAGATGGAGTTGGTAAGGTCAACTGTTGGAACCACATCACTCACTAAATCTTTATACAGCTAACAAACACGAGGATTGGATAATTTTTGTGTCTGAAAATGTCTGAACAGCTGCCATCTTAAACAGGTTCTTGTACTGTATATTTTACCTAGAAAATAAACATTCCTTTTTTTACTTGAAAAACTACAGCTGAAACTGGTGCCAATTTTTTCAAACCAAATGATAGATGTGACTCTGTAGGCTCAAAGTGTACAGTTGGGAGATTTCCCGTTGGTTCCTGTGCTGGAGACACAACCGGAAGTAAGAGGTAATCTCTACAGAGTAAAGCTGGGTACACACAGTTTTTATTTTTATTTAATGATCAACTGCTGTGGAACTGGGAAGGCTACAAACAGATCCAAATTTGGCCTGTCCCTGCTGAACCAGACAATTTTCAATACGTGTGCACCCAGCTATAGTTAGATAGTTGTCATTGGAACAGATGTTCCAAGCTAAGGATGTGTTCTCAACCATTTGTTTTTATACAACCATAAAAGTTTGGCTTTTCCATCACTTGCGGCCTCATGCCTTGACAGGTTTCTAACCCTTCTCTATTATATCCACGACTCTGCTCTAGGTTTGACTTTAGCTATACTTTAAGGAAACTTTAGCCTGGGTTCAGACTAGTGCGGTGCGAATTGAAGGCCCTGCGTGACTGCGCAGTGAAACGTCGGCTGTTCTGCGGTGTGTCCGCGTTTTAGGTCCGAATCAGCTGCTAACATAAATTCGCAACTCATTGTACTACTTCTGAGGGGAAATCCATGCCAAATTTAAAAAAAAAAAACGGCATGGGTTCCCCCTCCAGGAGCATACCAGGCCCTTAGGTCTGGTATGGATTTTAAGGGTAACCCCCTACGGCTTAAAGTTCAGTAGTAAGAAAAAATTGTATTTTGTAAAGGAAGTAGGTACCGAAGGAAGGTCCCACTTCAGATAAGTAATATTAGAAACTGATCTTTGTTTACAGTTAAGACCGAGCTCCCTAATAATTAAAACCTTGCCATTAAAAGTAACCTGTCAGGATGGAAATATAGAACCGTCATTGTTGCAGCAATCAAAGGTTATAGGTCATCTGCAGTTGGATAGTTGATATCAAGCAGTTGACGAATTTTAGACTTCAGGTGAATTTCCCCTCCAACTCTTCAGCTTATGTATCAGGCTCCAGCCAAGAAACTGAAGCAAAACAGGCTTCCTGTAACCTTGGTTCGTGATACACAGAAACAGCATTATAGAAGTTAAACATGTAGGGTGATGACATCCTTTAACTATAAAAATATTTTACGAGTCTAAGGCCAAAGGATCAACCCGTCACTCTGAATATTTTGGCCTAATTATTGCTGCATGAATAAAAATGGATTTGTGTTTCATTATATAATAAATAACAGTATGTGTAACTAGCTGTCTTTAATCTTTACATTAAAAGAACATCTGAGTTCAGAAAAGAAGCACCCGATGGGGGTCAGTCTATTTCTAGAGTGATTTTAAGACAGCTGATTTGAAATCCGAGTGCAGAAGAATTTCAGCACTGTGTAAAAGAGGAGCTTGGTCACTGAATCTCCCCTAAGGATTTGCTCCATCATGAATTTTAGTGTCATTGTGAGCCCCAGAGTTAGCAGACTGGATATAATGTATTACTGAGACTAGGCGGCAGAAGACAGGGCGGCATAGGAGGCAGGAGGCAAAGGGAGAAAAAGGAACAAAGTTTACAACTTGGAAAGTTCCTGTCTTGGGTGTGGAGTGATGAGGTTCCACCAGCAAACAAAAAAAAAAAAATAAAGGAACAGGAAATCACAGAAGGGATCAGAGCAAGGCCACAAAACATACCCACTTATCCAAATTGGGTGCCTAGCATGAAGACCAAAAGAAAAAAAAAGCCACAATAAAACACAGAAGATATTAAATCACAAACAGCTCAGCAAGGCAGCTCAATAGAATCTGACATTCTGAGACAATCTGGACAACAAGACATTTTGGATCCTGTACTGATTAAGTTAAATGAGGACAGACTACATATACATAGACTTTCTGGTGTCTTTCTGCAGAAACCTCAAGTGTAAGCCAACCACCAAAATGATGATTAAGTGAATGGTACTTCTTAGAGTTCAGATGTAATGGCTCTCCTAGGCAAGATAGGCAGGGCTGTAGGACTTAATGGACCTGTGCCATATTGCTGCTATTGCTGAAGACAACTTGATCAGGCTTGGTCAAGGTTTTTGGTACTTAGGTGCTGTCTACACATGTATGTGCCCAGAGGCGTAACTAGAAACCTCAGGGCCCGGTGCAAGAAATCAGGAAGGGCCCCCCCCCCCAAAAAAAGCATGATTTTGATACCTGTGTCCCCAATGCAGCCGGTGTCCCCAGTGCAGCCTGTGTCCCCAGTGCAGCCTGTGTCACCAATGCAGTGGTGGTACTGGAGGGGGGGGGGGTGGTGTCACTGGAGGGGGGTGGTGGTACTGGAGGGGGGGGGTGGTACTGGAGAACGGTGGCACTGAAGGGGGGGTGGTGGCACAGTTTGGAGGGGGGGGGGGGTGGTGGCACAGTCTGGAGGGGGGGTGGTGGCACTGGAGGGGAGATGGTGGCACAGTTTGGAGGGGGGGTGGTGACACAGTCTGGAGGGGGGTGGTGACACAGTCTGGAGGGGGGTGGTGGCACAGTCTGGAGGGGGGGTGGTGGCACAGTCTGGAGGGGGGGGGGTGGTGGCACAGTCTGGAGGGGGGTGGTGGCACAGTCTGGAGGGGGGTGGTGGCACTGGAGGGGGGTGGTGGCACAGTCTGGAGGGGGGGTGGTGACACAGTCTGGATGGGGGGGGGGGGTGGTGGCACTGGAGGGGGGTGGTGGCCGAGGGGGGGGGGTTTGGAGGGGGGGGTGGGGGGGGGGTGGTGGGGGGGGGGGTGGTGGCACAGTCTGGAGGGGGGGTGGTGGCACTGGAGGGGGGGGTGGTGGCACAGTCTGGAGGGGGGTGGTGGGTGGAGGGGGGGGGTGGGGGGGGTGGTGGTGGCACAGTTTGGAGGGGGGGTGGTGACACAGTCTGGAGGGGGTGGTGGCACTGGAGGGGGGGGTGGTGACACAGTCTGGAGGGGGGGTGGTGACACAGTCTGGAGGGGGGGGGGTGGCACAGTCTGGAGGGGGGGGGGGTGGCACAGTCTGGAGGGGGGGGGGTGGTGGCACTGAGGGGGGGTGGTGGCACTGGAGGGGGGGTGGGATCAGTAAGAGGCAGAGCCGCAGAGGTGGTGGAGGTTGGGATCGATCGATTGCAAAACAGTGACTTACCGACAATCAATCGATTACCGCTCCTCACGTCGCGGTCGCAAAGTTCCTCACGAAGCATGCCTCCTCCAGCAATGCCTTGCCTCAGAGCTCCTCCCCCGCCTTGACTGAATTGGTCAGTGTGTTTTTGTTTTAGTGTCTGCCCCGCCTCCCTTACAGTCTCTCTGGCTCTGGATAGGCGGGGGCGGACACAAACAGTTTCCATGCGCTTCAGCCTTCTCTTACTCACGGCCTCTCCTCCCCCCTTGTAGCGGGTGAAAGCCCCCCTCCCCATGGCATGTAGCCGACAGTGATCCACGCCACACACCCCGGACAGTCAGCTGGGCCCCTCACTGGGCGGGCGGGCGGACAGCGTGGGCCCCGTGGCGATTGAGTCCGCGGGACCCGCGACCGGACTCACGGGGGTCCCGACCGCCCGTGAGTAAGGAAAAAATATAAATTGACAAGTGTCTTCTTCGGAACTGAACATATTTTTTTTTTTAGAACAAATACAGTTTACCATTTTTATTTGTCTTATAATTTAATTTCTATGTTGAGGGGCCCCAGAACTTGAAGTTCCCCCCGGCCCCCCAAAGTCTAAATCTGGCACTGATTTTAACATAAAGTCTCAAGTAATTAAGGGACACCGGCCCAGTGAATGATGAATATCATATCATATAGCTGGACAGACTGTAAACAATGGAGACGGCCACTGCAGCAGAGAAGGGGAGACCTCCGGAGTTCGCTTAGCACATGGGTGCTCAACCTCTGGCACTCCAGCTGTTGCAGAACTACAAGTCCCATGAGGCATTGCAAGGCTGACAGTTTAAAGCATGACTCCCAAAGGCAAAGGTATGATGGGACTTGTAGTTCTGCAACAGCTGGAGGACCACAGGTTGAGCACCCATGGTTAGCAGAAGCTTAGTTATAAGTAGATCTGTCCTCCTTATTTTGGTCTCTTTCAAGGGAAATAAGAATATCTTTCGGTCACTACATTTTCACAGCCATGTCTTATACCTTTTTAAAAACAAAATATTTTGTTAAAACAGCTTTATTACAGGATCCACCCCTGAATTGCTTTGCAGAGCATTCTGGGGTTTCTAGAGAGTGCATCTGTAGCTTCTGCCTTGGTGGTTGTCTCTCCGTCATTGAAATTTCATATTTCAATTTTCAGGGAGAGAGGAGGATAGGAATAGGAGTTACTTTTCTGACTCATTCTGATGCGTGCGTGTAATTTGGGTGTCAGCTATTCAGGCTAGCTTCAGTAAAGCAGTTAAGGTTATCCTGGTGAACATGTAAAAAAGAGCCTACTGTTTAATGTGCTGGCTGTGAATAGTAAATATGAAAAAATATACCATATATACTCGAGTACAAGCCGAGTTTTTCAGCACATTTTTGTGTGCTGAAAATGCACCCCTCGGCTTATACTCGAGTCAAGCACTTTTCTGCAGCAGAGTTACATTTTCTGACCCGACTTTGAGGCCACTTGGTGCTAGAACCCCCAAATTTAGTATGAAAACCCAGTGGAACTAGCACTACAACATATCCAAAGATGGGGTTCTTAGCACTAGGTGGCCTCGAGATACAGGGCCCCAAACTCGGGTCGGAAAATGTCATTCTCTGCTGCAGAAAAGTGCTTGACATTTTCTGACCCGACTTTGGGGCCCCATATCTCGGGGCCACTTGGTGCTACAAACCCCAAATTTGGTATACCCAGTGGAACTAGCACTACAACATATCCAAAGATGGGTTCCTAGCACTAAGTGATCCCCGAGATACAGGGCCCCAAACTCGGTCAACTGTGTCAATCTGCAGCAATGTCATTTCGGGACCCTTTGGGTCCAGAGACCCCAAATTTTGGCTGCAGCTAGGGGGCATTAAACCCTTAACTACCAAGTTTGAAGTTCGGGGGACCTATGGCTGCAAATGGGCACAGTGAGGCTGCAAATGGGCATTGTTGACCCTCTTTTCCACTTACAGTAGCTGCGCATTTCTCACCCTAGGCTTATACTCGAGTCAATACGTTTTCCCAGTTTTTTGTGGTAAAATTAGGTGCCTCGGCTTATATTCGGGTCAGCTTATACTCGAGTATATACGGTATATCAATAATTCATATTTACCCAATTAAAAAAGAAAAACATTTTAAACCTTTTACTTTTTTGTCCTGAGCATAGTAAATAAAGAAAATACATAGAAAAATACCAAGCATTTCTTCTGAACGATAAACTCTAGCCAGTGATTTTTTTTGCTGTAAAACATTCTTCAAACTTTTGAATGTAATTTTTCCTGTAAAGTGCAGTGTGAGCAGAGCAAGCACATAAAACTGTGGTCCACGGAGAGCAACACAACAGGTTCACTTTAATGATGGCGCTCACAGCTGCCTCTGCTTACCCTCCGTTCACTCCCTTGCCATTCTATTTGGCCATTTGGAGTAAAGCAAGCTAGTTTTGTGTAGACTCAAAGACACAACTTGAAGCGTACAGAGGCCAAGGGTTTTCTCAGATTCTCTCTGGAAGCACGAGGCATCTACTCCTGACAGCTGAGTGTAAGTATAACCTGCTGGTGGGATCACCATTACAGTGATAATAAACCCTTTGAAAAGCCCACTAAAGTGACTAGCCTCAGATGATAAACGTTGATTAAGCAAATTGTCCCACATAAGTTGTACATGTTTACAGTGGAGGCTGGTGCTAAAAAGTTGGGGGGGGGGGGGGCCTCCAGGTCCACACTCACCCCACAAACAGAGCCTTCCAGCAGTCACTGCTCCCCTGATACTCAGTGCCGCAGCTTCCGTGTTAACCCGGTCTTCTTTCCAGATAACAAAATCTTCAGCCTCCTGTCCTGCTGGGACGAGAAGCTGGAAACCGATGGCGAATATTGATTTGCTAAAGTCACAAAGTGGGAGGGTTTGGGGCGCAGTGCTCTGCGCCCCGTGGACAATATAAAACAAGCTAATTAGAGCCTCAGGATCTAATCACATGCTTGTAAAAAAATGATGGACCTAAAAGAAAACTATTCCGACCACAAAAACCGTTGGATTTTTTCAGACGGATTTTGTCCGAAACTGGTGTTGCATACACACGGTCGGACAAAGTTGTCGGAAAATCCGATCATTCTGAACGTGGTGACGTTCGTTGCGTACGACGGAACTACGTAGAGGCTAGTAGCCAATAGCTTTGGTCTCGTAATTTGATCTGAGCATGCGTGGCACTTTGTCCGTCGGAATTCTCTAAACACGATCAGAAAAAGTCTGATCGGATTTTGTTGTCCGAAAATTTGAGAGCAGGATTCCGACGGAAAAAGTCAGATGGAGCCCACACACGGGCATATTTTCCGACAACATGGTCCGATCGGACATTTTCCGTCTGAATTTCAGACCGTGTGTACGGGGGCTTAGTCCCGCGCCTCAAACAGTGCACAGCCAAACACATATAGAATGATTGATTTTTAAATAAATTATAATAAAGATAAATAATAAATGATAATATGACTAACATTTTTTAACTTTAAGGTGTTAAAAATGTTAGTTCTATTATCAGTTATTTAAAAATAAATAATTTTAAGTGTGTGACTATGCAAACTAGGGGCCCCTGCGCCTCTTATGGACCGGCCGCCACTGCCTATTTATCTGCAGTCTTATCTCCTCCACAGCTATATAATGTATACAAAGCACATGGCATTTCTCAGCTACCAAATGTCAGGGGGCAAGGATCTGACATCATACACTGCACAGAGCAGAGAGCTGAGTGTAAATGGCACCTGAGTGAAGGGAATAGACACACCACATTCTACACAGCCTCACTGTGAAACATGTATATCTGAATATGTCAAATCGCATGCTGTGTGCTTGAGGGGAGGGGGCGTCACCATGATTTCACAGGTGCCAGGAGAAGCTCTCAGAAGTGAAAGATGCAGATTTCAGAGAAAAGAGAGAGCAGCCAGGAACCACACTAGGTGCAGTTGCGGCCCGTGCGTTGTGGGCCCCCCCTCCCTAACACCTCTGCCGCCCTCCTCTTTCAGGACACCGGACACATGAATTACTATGGCGGGGATAGGCGGGGTGTGTATTTTGAAGCACGTGATTAGAGCCAGAGGCTCTAATAGGCTTCAAAATAGGGTGGGCTTGGGGTGCAGAGCACTACGTCCCGATCCCACCCTGTTGTGTGGCATAGCGAATAAATTTTCGCTATTTTCACACTAACGTTTCTCCCTGCCAATCAACAGGCAGGTCAGTGAGACCTGTCTCCCAATTGGCCAAAGCATTAGGCGATCCTATTGGATGCCTAACACTTTGGCGGACGAGGACACACAACGGAGGAAGCCTAAAGACAAGCCAAGCAGACACAGGACCCGCAGCCGCTGAGCAGCTGAGGAAGAGAGCCGCCAAGGAGGAGAGCCGCTGAGCCACCGAGGAAGAGAGCCCCGTCGCTCCAGGAGAGGAGTGGTAAGTGCCACTGCGGGGGGGGGGGGTTAGTGAAGTGATGGCTGCATTTGATGGGCACAAGTGACATCATATGATAGGGCACAAGTGGCTGCATTTGATGGGCACAGGTGGCTGCATTTACTGGGCACAAGTGGCTGCATTTACTGGGCACAAGTGGCTGCATTTACTGGGCACACGTGGCTGCGTTTGATGGGCACAAGAGGCTGTGTTTGATGGGCACAAGAGGCTGAGTTTGATGGGCACAGTGAGGCTGCAATTGATGGGGGGTTCAGAATTTTTCAGTTTGTTTGCGCCCCCCCAAAAAAAATTTTTGAGCACCAGCCGCAACTGACTAGGTGCTATGGAGGCAAGTACATATTATATGAGCATATGCTTTGTTCATTTTAATTTAAGGGGTTTACAACCACTTTAAAGAAAACCTGATGCTCTGCACTGCATGGACACAGCACTGGCTGGAGAATTCCTGGCCTGCAGGATTGGGGGATCCCAGAAATCCAGAATACGTGTAGACATCAGTGGCATCAGATCTATAAACTAGTTTATTTTTAGAAGCAAAGTTGACGAGATTTGGAAAGCAGACTATAATTGCGATTAAAAATTACAAAAATCTAAAGTTTCTTAGCAATGAACAAACAATACACAAAGAAAAAACATAAAAACATAAGAAGATAAAAGAAGAACGATAATACATATCTGTAATAAGAGACCTGGTAATACAAAAATGTAAGTTTAATGAAAAACATAATTCCATGAAGGTTTACTTGAAGGGATGGTAGCAGCGGAGCAAATGTAGGATATGATGCAACAGCAAAGCAAGTATGACAACCAACAAACAGAAGGCAAAACACGATGCAAGTTGTAAGCCGGGCAAAGGAATTCATGAACCATACCTCACTTCCCATCTCCACTGTATTTGCCAGCATTTCTTGCAGGGCTCGAACTGACAGAGACTGCTCCAGAATAAAGCAGCAAATAGCAAGATCAGGAGGTGAATTCTGGAAGAGGATAGAAATATAGGCATGTGGTTATGTAAAGGAAACTGACAGTGGATAGGAGAAACCGAATAGGAAATAAGGTAGGAAAACATTAAAGAACAACAAAAAAAAAAAAACATATCTGCAATAACATGCGAAGCCAAGAGATTATATATATATATATATATATATATATATATATATTTATATTAAAACATGAATTGCAGTATAATTTTTAAAGCTTAGCGCCAGACAATATATTTTTTGGTTTTGTTTTGGATAAAAAAAAAAAAATTCAGTTTCTCCGTGGGAGAGATTTCCAATCACTTCTTGTCCTCACAGTGACAGAAACAAAAGCAAATCTCTCCAAAAGGAACACAGATCAAATCAAAAACATGATTTTGTTTCTCCCTGTTCTGATATGAAGTATGTTTTTCTGACAGGCCATTCTTTTCCCGTTTGGTCCTATGTGCAACCAAGGCACTTTTTAGGCCCCCCCATCTCTCCCCTCAGAGTGGTCACGACAACTTACACCTTCTGAAGCCATTTGCACGCGGAAGGAACCCCAAAGACATCTCATATCAGATAGCTATGCGCTTCTGTTTGCGGACCATCAGTCGAAATCCAGTAAAGCGTGTCAACACTGGGAACAGGAACTAGATCTAGACCTCTCTACTGAGGAATGGGAGCGAATCTTTCTACATACCCAAAAGAGTACTGTCAATGTATCCGCACAGGAGAATGGATTTAAATTATACTCACGCTGGTATAGAACTAGGGTTGCCACCTGTCCGGGATTCAGCTGGACAGTTTGGGTTTGGAATCATGCGTCCCGGTTCCAGACTGCCTGAAACCCAGACACATTATTCAGACCGGACCATGGCTTTCAGATGCATCTGGATGAGAGGTGCTGACTGCCAAGGGGTGAATAAGCTCACCATCCATCCCTGTCTGTGACTGAAGGTCCATAAAGACATGGATGAGTGAGTTTGGGGTGGAGGAACTTGACTGGCCTGCACCTCAACCTGATAGAACACCTTTGGGATAAATTAGAGCAGAGACTGCAAGCCAAGCCTTCTCATCCACATCAGTGCCTGACCTCACAAATGCGCTTTTGGAAGAAGCGTCAAACATTCCCATAGACACACTCCTAAACCTTGTGGACAGCCTTCCCTGAAGAGTTGAAGCGGTTATAGCTGCAAAGGGTGGGCCAACTCAATATTGATCCCTACGGACTAAAGCCCCATACACACACTCGGATTATCCGAGGACCAGGTCCGTCGGATCATGTCCGTCATACTTTGTCCGATGTTGGTTTTGCGTACACACGGTCGGACAAAGTTGTCGGAAAATCCGATCATTCTGAACGTGGTGACGTTCGTTGCGTACGACGGGACTACGTAGAGGCTAGTAGCCAATAGCTTTGGTCTTGTAATGTGATCTGAGCATGCGTAGCACTTTGTCCGTCGGACAACCGTACACACGATCGGATTTGGTGTGATCGGACCGTGTTGTTGGAAAATCTATCCAGCAGGAGATAGGACTTTGTCCGTCGGACAATCCTACGTAAACTGTCCGATGGTGCATACACACGGTCTGATTTTTCAACAACATTGTCCGATCGGACAGAATCCATGCAAAAATCCGACCGTGTGTATGGGGCTTAAGACTGGGATGCCATTAAAGTTCATGTGCGTGTAAAGGCAGATGTCCCAATACTTTTGGTAATATAGTATATGTGATATAAAAAAAGAGGAAAACAAAGTGCTATAAAATAAGGTTACACCGAAGCACTTAAACCCTCCTCCAAAAAAATTGGATCCTGCTCTGCTTCCAAATACATACAAATGTAAAACACACCTGTCAGGTGGCTTAGATGCTTCCGCTACATGTTACATATCACTGTGCTTGGTTAACTTCAAAGTGGCCTGTATGGATTTTTAAATTGTCCCCTATGAAAAATATAGGTTACCGAAGTTGGTTGTTGTTGTTTTACAGTCATGCACAATTTTAAAGCGGTTCTGCACTGACTTAAAGTGGTGTTGCCACAAAAAAATTAAAAATGTGCTTAAAAATCATAAAAAAAAAAATAATAATAAATAATTGGAAAAAAAATAATTTTTACTCACCTCTAAATGCCTGTTGCTAGGGGATCCCTCGTAGTCTGCCACCTTCAGTGCTCGGGCACTGAGATCACTTCCCCTCTGCGCCTCACAGTCATCTGGGACCTGTCACGTGTCCCAGATGACTGAGCGTCGTATCACGGCGCACGGCGCCGCTCGCGCATGCGCAGTGGGTGCCCGGCTGTGAAGCCACAGCCGGGTGCCCACAGTAAGGATTCCAGCGCCGCGAGCGGAGCGGGAACGAGGGGGGGCTTCGTTCCCCCGCATCGCTGGACCCTGGGACAGGTAAGTGTCCGATTATTAAAAGTCAGCATCTGCAGTATTTGTAGCTGCTGACTTTTTAAAAAAAAAAAATTGTGGGCCCTCCTCTTTAACTCCTTTTTTTTTTTGGTGTATGATTCTAAATTATGTCTATGTTAGAATCTACTTACTTGTTTTGAAGCTGCCCGTTCTCTCCGTTTTTAGAAGCAATGTAGTGTTTAAAAAAATTTTTTTGCCAGATGTCATCTTGCTTGTGGGCATTTGAAGCCCACAAGCAATCACTTCCTCTTTCCCTTTCGTTATGGGAACCAGCATGCCTCGCTGGTTCCCGCGCATGCGCACGGGTAACAGCGCCGAGCTGTGTAAACACCTCACGTCCTTAAAATCTTGTGAGATTTCGGGTCGGATGTCCGCAAATCTCGCGAGATTTCGGGGTCGGATGTCCGCAAATCTCGCGAGATTTCGGGGTCGGATATCCGCAAATCTCGTGAGATTTCGGGGTCGGATGTCCGCAAATCTCGCGAGATTTCGGGGTCGGATGTCCGCAAATCTCGCGAGATTTCGGGGTCGGATGTCCGCAAATCTCGCTAGATTTCGGGGCCGGATGTCCGCAAATCTCGCAAGATTTCGGGTCGGATGTCCGCAAATCTCGCGAGATTTCGGGGTCGAATGTCTGCAAATCTCACTAGGTTTCGGGGTCGGATGTCCGCAAATCTCGCAAGATTTCGGGGTCGGATGTCCGCAAATCTCGCAAGATTTCGGGGTCGGATGTCCGCAAATCTCGCGAGATTTCGGGTCGGATGTCCGCAAATCTCGCGAGATTTCGGGGTCAAATGTCCGCAAATCTCGCGAGATTTCGGGGTCGGATGTCCGCAAATCTCGCAAGATTTCGGGTCGGATGTCCGCAAATCTCACGAGATTTCAGGTCCGATGTCCGCACTGACTCCTGGGATTAATGACACCAGATCCCAGGAGACAGTGCGAAAGAGGAAATGACTCTGATCCCCGCTCAGAGCCCGCCCACCCCCGCAGGGAGAAGAAGACAGATGAAGCCAGCATGAAAGGTAGGCTTAAAAGATGCAGAATTGAACCATCAATTCTGTCATCTAACATGCTAGAGAAGCCATAGAGACTTAGTTTATGGGATGGGTGCAGAACCGCTTTAAGCTCGACATGTTGGGTATCTATTTACTCTGTGCAACATCATCTTTAATATTTTACCAGAAAATTGGATAATATATTATATTTTTGTGCCTTATAATAAACTTTAATGTATTTTTTTTTTTTCACTGAAGATTTGCACTTGATAAACCATTGCACAAACATCATGTAATATACAAATTTGGAACTACCACTATTGTATTCTTCACAGTATCGGTGTTCAAAAATCTATGTTTTACCTAGTTTTCTGGGCTAAAAGTATTTTTGTAAACAAGTGTACAAAAAAACACTAAAACAGCATTGACAGCAACAAGAGCTAAATACGTTTTCTTTAACCATTGTAGTTATTGGATATTAATGTTACCTGAGCATTAGATGTTGATTCCAGGTAGCAAAGGCGATTGCCGAAGCCTTCGACTCCCATGCACATCTTAAGGTTTTCTTTTCGAATTGTAGCACTGCATTGTAGGACAACCAGATCCTCCTATTAAATTAGACATAAACAGAAATTAGAAAAGGAGTTGAATTTGCAACATGATGACATCCTTTATCAATAGATGGCCCACTGTAAACAAACAGCTAAGCCCATCATCAGAGATGGTGCTTTGAGTGGTGACCCACATTGAAGGAGAGGAAACACCAGGCTCATCACTGAGTTTCTATACTGTTGGTTGCTATTAGTAGTGTGTTATACAGTTTTAACAAATCAGCAGAAAATAAGGATGTAGCTTTGTTGCAATACCTTTTATTGCCTAAAGGCTTTTCAAGAAGACTGCACAATGCACATGTCCCTTACACCAATGTTTCTCAACTCCAGTCCTTAAGTACCCCCAACAGGTCATGTTTTCAGGCTTTCCATTATTTTGCACTTGATTTGATCAGTTTTACTGTTTTAGTAATTACCACAGCCGTTTCATCTGGGGGAAAATATCCTGAAAACATGACCTGTTGGGGGTACTTGAGGACTGGAGTTGATAAACATTGTCTTATACATTTACTAGCTCGTGGTGGGTAGTGTAAGACAATGTTTCTCAACTCCAGTCCTCAAGTACCCCCAACAGGTCGTGTTTTCAGGATTTCCCCCAGATGAAACGGCTGTGGTAATTACTAAAACAGTAAAACTGATCAAATCAAGTGCAAAATAATGGAAAGCCTGAAAACATGACCTGTTGGGGGTACTTGAGGACTGGAGTTGAGAAACATTGTCTTACCACTACGCACCACAAGCTAGTAAATGTATATCTTCAACTCTACATCTCTTTATAAAAGGTAATCTGTCAGGAGGGAAATGTGGGAGCTGACCTTGCATACTGGGGTCCAAATAGCGGATATTCAAATCGTGTTCCATGTCAGTGTGTCATCATGAAGAAAAAAAAAGGATAAGGACACAGCCCTGGACCACTCATCTTCAGAATCAGTCTACACTTGAAACTTATATTTCTCACTGAATCAAATGTCACAAGAAATGGAATTTAAGACCCCTTTCACACCACACTGCCCATAGCGTCGGCGGTAAAAACGCTGCTATTTTTAGCGGTGTTTTACCGTCGGATTTGCAGCGCATTTTCGGCCGCTAGCGGGGCGCTTTTACCCCTGCTGGCGGCCGAGAAAGGGTTAAAACTCCCGGCAAAACGATGCAATAGCGGCGTTTTGCCGGCGCTATTACAGCGCTGCCCCATTGATATCAATGGGGAGCAGCGCTGGAGGAGCGGTGAGTTCACCGCTCCTTCACCGCTCCAAAGAAGCTGCTGGCAGGACTTTTTGTGATGCCCTGCCAGCGCACCGCTGCAGTGTGAAAGCCCTTAGGCTTTCACACTACAGACAATGGTGCAGCTGTTTTAGGGCGGATTGCAGGCGCTATTTCTAACACTATAGCACCTGCAAAATGCCCTTGGTGTGAAAGGGGTCTAAAGAATATAGATATAAGGGGAAAGGAAGAGGAGAGGAAAGGGAAGCAAAATGAAAGGCAGAAAAAAAGGAAACACTAAAAGAAAGCAAGGCAAAAGGGAGATAAAAGGAAAGGGGGAGTAAGGCCCTTTTCACACTGAGGCGCTTTGCAGGCACTAAAGTGCTAAAAATAGCGCCTGCAAAGCACCCAGAAAGAGTCGCTCAATGCACTCCAATGTTAAAACCCCCGAGGGCTTTCACATTGGAGCGGTGCGCTTGCAGGACGGTCAAAAAAGTCCTGCAAGCCACATCTTTGGAGCGCTGTAGGAGCGGTGTCTTTTCCGCTTCTAAAGCGCCCCTTCCCATTGAAAACAATGGGGCAACGCTCCAAACCCGCCTGCAAAGCGCCGCTGCAGCGGCATTTTGCGGGCGGTTTTAACCCTTTTTCGGCCGCTAGCGGGGGTTAAAACTGCCGAATAGCGCCGCTAAAACGACGGTAAAGCACCGCTAAATACAGCGCCGCTTTACCGCCAAGGCGCTCAACGCCCCAGTGTGAAAGTAGCCTTAAAGTAAGAAAGAAGAAAGAAAAGAAAGGGTAAGATAAAAAAGAGAGGAAAGGATACAGTGAGAAAGGGGAAGGAAGAGAAGGGAAGGAAGGGGAGGGGAAAGAAAGGGGAAAGGAATGGAAGGAAGGGGAAGGGAGGGAAAGGAAGGGGAGGGGAGGAAGGGCAAGTGAAGGAAGGGGAGGGAAAGGGAAGGAAGGGGAGGAAGGGGGAGGGGGAAGGGAAAGGGAAAGGAAAAAGAAAGCAATGAAAAGGAAGGATGACTAAACGAAGAGGTAAGGAAAGAGAAAGGAATGAAGGTAGGAGGGAATTAAAGAAAAGAAAGATAAAAGGAATAGAGAGGAAGGGAGATTCAAAAGGAAGAAATAAGGAAAAATATCTATATCTAACAAATGCCCCAAACTTCCAATATACAGCACACATTTTGAGGATTCTTCCCTGGGAAATCTTCCTGGCTTCCAGTAATGATCAGCGTATAAGAAAATCAGTAGCTATCAGTGGCGGCTGGTGGTAAAAAAAATGTTTGGGGGGGCAAACAGTGAACCCACAGCCACCACCCTCCCCCCAGGTCAGTTGGGTCACCCACGCACCACCCCCCTACCCCTGGTCTGATCTGTCGGTAGGTCGGGTCATCTACACCCCACCCGGAAGGTCGGTTACGAGCCCGACACTTGTCGCATCTATGGCGCGGGCAGTGCTTTCCTCCACGGCGAAAGTCGGCGGCTTCCGCCGATCGTCTCCTCCCTCCTCCTCTCGGCCAACCGGGAAACAATTTGCTATCATCACACAACTGGGTGGGCTGGGGACGCAGGGCTCTGCGCCCAGAGCCCATCCTTTTTTGAAGCCTTTTAGAGCCTCTGGCTGTAATCACGCGCTTCAAAAAAAAAAAAATAACCCAATTGAAATCTATGCGTCCGTGGTAGCTATACAAAAGTTTACTTCAGGTTTATCATCTGTTTCATGGCCTTTTTGCCATTTATTTTGAAATGAAAAAGTTATTTAACCACTTGCCGACCGGCGCACGACGATATACGTCGACAGAATGGCACGTACAGGCAGGAGGGCGTATATACAAGTCCCTCCTTTAGCCTGTCCGTGCCATCGGGACCCCCGTGAGTCCGATCGCGGTCCCCGCGGACTCGATCGCCGCGGGGACCCCCGCGATCGTCTCACGGGGCGGCTGAACGGGGAGATGCCGAGATAAACAGCATCTCCCCGTTCTACCTAGCAACTAGTGACGCCGATCTCTGCTCCCTGTGATTGGAGCAGAGATCAGCATTCACTAGCTGACAGCCACGCCCCCCCCCACAGTAAAAAACACACCCCTAGGCCTACTTAACTCTTACACTGCCCCCTTGTGGTTAACCCCTTCACTGCCAGTGTCATTTATACAGAAATCAATGCATTTAAATGCATTAATTGCTGTAAAAAATGACAATGGTCCCAAAAATGTGTCAAAAATGTCCGATGTGTCCGCCATAATGTCGCAGTCACAAAAAAAATCTCAGATCTCCGCCATTACTAATAAAAAAAAAAATATTAATAAAAATGCTATAAAACTATCCCCTATCTTGTAAACGCTATAACTTCTGCGCAAACCGATCAATAATCGCATATTACGTAGAAGAATACGTATCGGCCTAAACTGAGGAAAAAAAAAAGTTTTTTTATATATTTTTTGGGGATATTTATTATAGCAAAAAATAAAAAATAATGCATTTTTTTCCAAAATTGTCGCTCTATTTTTGTTTATAGCGCAAAAAATAAAAACCGCAGGGGCGATCAAATACCACCAAAAGAAAGCTCTATTTGTGGGAAAAAAAGGACGTCAATTTTGTTTGGGAGCCACGTCGCACGACCGCACAATTGTCAGTTAAAGCGACGCAGTGCCGAATCGCAAAAAGGGGCCTGGTCCTTTGGCTGCAAATTGGTCCAGTCTGAAAGTGGTTAACTTATTACTTAAAGCATAACTCCACTTTTGTTGAGGAAAAAAACATTCCCCTCTGGGTGATCTATGTACATTGCAAGGATTATAACAACCTTTGTTGCAGATTCCTACCTTTTGTTATTCTGAAGTAATTCCTGTGTGTTTGTCTGTGCCTCTGTACTGAGTGGGTCTAATGGGAGTGGTTTCATAATTAACTGTCAGGTGTGCAGCTGCAGGGGACTAATGAGGAGATCTGCTGGGCCCGCATCCCTTTAGATGGATGCCTGAAATCTGACTTGTATCTTAGGCAAGACTTCTGGGAAAATTGGTGAGCCAATCACACAAGCAGGAAATGATGTTTCTGGGGAGTGGTCAGTACACATTCTGTGTACAGAACTCCAGGTAGCCATATTGCAATGCATTCTCAGAAAATGACAGTGGCTGCAGATTGAAAAGGAAATGTCATTTTAAATAACAATTAATTACAATACGATTAGTGTCACAATTATATGTACTATGTTATTTTTTCTTTATTTGCTATTTTTTCCCCGCTGAACGTGGAGTTACCCTTTAAGCATCTCGAGTCATTATTTGCTGCAGAGAGCAAGAATGGGCAGACGGGAGCTGTGGCAGGGACAAAGGCTACAGTGGCATCATAAGTATAATGAGGATTACAACTAATCCTGTACATTATACTGGCATATCACCATTCACAAGCATATCACCGCTCATTGTTATGTCTGCAATAGCTGTCAGCACTTATGTTAGCACTCAGTAGTGATAGAATTCTAGTCCAGTTCTCCTGATATAATCATGACACATTTAAGTCATTACTTATCCTGTTCTAACAGTACAGTACTTTGAGGTGTCCATCCAACATATTTAAAGTCTGCTGATAGTAATGCTGTCAGATTTTGGCTTACAAAAATGTTCACATAGACAAAACATAATTTATCAAACTGCCTGAAGGATCTGTCTGCTGGCATATACAGTACAAGTAAATCAGATTCAAACCTACACTGGAAAGATGTACATACTTAAATATTATACATACTTAAAATACTGTATAATATTTAAAACCAGGCACACCCATGACATTGGTTTTGCAGACTATTCTGGGGTTTCTAAGGATAGAGCACAGCAGTAGCCTTTTGTGACCTTCTCTCACCAATTGACTTTCCATATGGCCCTGTTGAACAGGCTGGGGAAGGGGTGGAATCAGTCCTTATGCATTCAGGTGTGTAGGTGTGTGTGTGTGTGTGTTTGTAGGTGTGTGTGTGTGTGTGTGTGTGTGTGTGTGTGTGCTTGTAGGTGTGTGTGTGTGTGTGTTTGTAGGTGTGTGTGTGTGTGTTTGTAGGTGTGTGTGTGTGTGTGTGTGTGTGTGTGTTTGTAGGTGTGTGTGTGTGTGTGTGTGTGTGTGTTTGTAGGTGTGTGTGTAGGTGTGTGTGTGTTTGTAGGTGTGTGTGTGTGTGTTTGTAGGTGTGTGTGTTTGTAGGTGTGTGTGTATGTGTGTGTGTGTGTGCGCGCTTGTAGGTGTGTGTGTGTGCGCTTGTAGGTGTGTGTGTGTGTTTGTAGGTGTGTGTGTGTGTGTGTGTGTTTGTAGGTGTGTGTGTGTGTGTGTGTTTGTAGGTGTGTGTGTGTGTGTGTGTGTGTGTGTGTGCTTGTAGGTGTGTGTGTGTGTGTGTTTGTAGGTGTGTGTGTGTGTTTGTGGGTGTGTGTGTGTGTGTGTGTGTGTTTGTAGGTGTGTGTGTGTGTGTGTGTGTGTGTGTGTGTGTGTGTGTGTGTGTGTGTAGGTGTGTGTGTGTTTGTAGGTGTGTGTGTAGGTGTGTGTGTGTTTGTAGGTGTGTGTGTGTGTGTTTGTAGGTGTGTGTGTTTGTAGGTGTGTGTGTGTGCGCGCTTGTAGGTGTGTGTGTGTGCGCTTGTATGTGTGTGTGTGTGTTTGTAGGTGTGTGTGTGTGTGTGTGTGTTTGTAGGTGTGTGTGTGTGTGTGTGTTTGTAGTGTGTGTGTGTGTGTGTGTGTGTGTGTGTTTGTAGGTGTGTGTGTGTGTGTGTGTGTGTGTGTGTGTGTGTGTTTGTAGGTGTGTGTGTAGGTGTGTGTGTGTTTGTAGGTGTGTGTGTGTGTGTGTGTGTGTGTGTGTGTGTGTGTGTTTGTAGGTGTGTGTGTGTGTGTGTGTGTTTGTAGGTGTGTGTGTATGTGTGTGTGTTTGTAGGTGTTTGTAGGTGTGTGTGTTTGTAGGTGTGTGTGTGTGTTTGTGTTTAGAGTTTTCAGCTATGAATCTGCATGCTTACCTCCTAAGCATAAATCCCCCCTCCCAATACAAACCTGACCCACTGCTGAAATACCCCTCTCTCAGCACAAATCTTTACTCCCCCCCCCCCAAAAAATTTCACCCCTCCTAGCACAAATCCTGTACCCCTAAAATGTCCCTCCTAGTACACATCTTTTGCCCCCCCACACAAATCCCCCTGAATCATTACTCTTAGCCCCCCCCCCAAACTTCCCCTCCTAAAACAATACTTACCCCCTGCCGCCCCAAAAATTCCCCCAGCCAACACAAATCCCCCCCACCACATCACATAATACCACAGTGCCCAGGGCAGCCACCCCTCCTGCACACTCTTTGCCCCGTCCCTGGATGTGTATAAGTGTGGCTGCGTGATGGAGAATGCCTCCCCTGCCTACGATTGGCTGTCGGCTCTGACAGCTTTCCCAGTGGTTGAGTTAGAACCAATGTTAGGCTTACATTGATGTCTGTGTTCTTGTTAGAGGGATTCATTGTTCCCAACTGTCCTGATCACCAATGTCACTGGCAATGAAACTAGGGGTAAATCCAAAATTTGGGGTTTTCACCAGAATATGAATTAAGGCAAAACCTTCCAACGGGGATACTTGCTCCCATAACTACACCTCAAGTATAGTCTGGTAAACACATGAAATGGTGCCCAGATCAACACCCATTGCCTGTCATAGCGTAGAATGTTATGCCAAATTAGCCCCAGATAAAAGCAGGAAAATTCTGCATTAAATCGTACAGTTTACTGGCTGAGCCGATTAAATTCCACGTACTCATACATATTTTGTCACTCTTTGTACAAAATATTGTAGCGGACACACTTCAACAAGTGTGCGCTATCAGTGGAAATTTAGTTTTTTCCTCAGAACTGTAATGGAGTTCTGGGGGTTAATTGTACAGGTTTGCTTTGGCATCAGTCTGGCTGGGCTGGGCTAAGGTTCCGCCTGGTCATAGGTGCAGTGAGGCACCCATGACAGGCTGAGAACTGGGCCTGGTTGGACGTCTTGGGTACCAATCTTTCCCGGAGCCAATCAGTGGGCGCGTCTGGCCCTGCTGTGTAGTCTGGGAAGGGCTACTTGGTCACGTGGTTCGGTCGCAGTTCCTGGTTCTGGACCGGGGTAGCCCGCGAGGGGTCCCGGGCCTAGGAGCGTTTGCTGTCCTGCAAGCATGGTCAGTCTGACCAGCCCCATAGACCTGCATGGTCTGGGGCAAGGATCCGTCTGTTCCCGAGTCTCAAAACTGGCTAGCTCTCAGTGCTCTCAGTATTGGAGGGACACGGCAACTCGTACAAGTGACCAGGGGAGGACTCTTCGGAGGAGGGCCAAGAAGCTGGCTGCTCAGTAAGAGCCTGGAAGCTGAGTTGTATGGACACTAAAGAATCCACACTTCCACAGTACTGCCAAGGAGACAGAGAAAGTTGTGTGAGGCACCCATGACAGGCTGAGAACCAGGCCTGGTTGGACGTCTTGGCCCTGCTGTGTAGTCTGGGAAGGGGTACTTGGTCACGTGGTTCGGGGTTCGGTCGCAGTTCTTGGTTCTGGACCGGGGTAGCCCCGCGAGGAGTCCCGGGCCTAGGAGCGTTTGCCGTCCCGCAAGCATGGTCAGTCTGACCAGCCCCATAGACCTGCATGGTCTGGGGCAAGGATCCGTCTGTTCTCGAGTCTCGGAGCTGGCTAGCCCGAGGCCCAGTAGCTGAAGGAGGATTTGAAGGCGTCCCGTTGTGCTCTCAGTATTGGAGGGGCACGGCAACTCGTACAAGTGACCAGGGGAGGACTCTTCGGAGGAGGGCCAAGAAGCTGGCTGCTCAGTAAGAGCCTGGGAGCTGAGTTGTATGGACACTAAAGAATCCAAACTTCCACAGTACTGCCAAGGAGACAGAGAAAGTTCCAGGTACTGTGAGAAAGGTTCCTTTTTACCTTCAGCTACAATTTAGTCTGTGGCAGAGACTTTTGCAAAGTTCCCGGATCACATTGTTGGCTGCTAGATCTCTGGCTAGAGGTTTATCCGGCATTGAAGCACCCAGCTGCGAGTGGCTACTCTCTGGGTTGATTAGAGACATTCAGTGGATGTCAGCGGTTCAAAGTGTCTGAATTTCATCACCCGTACCATCTATTCCCATCAGAGACTGCGTTATGTTGGATGTTACCACTGCAAATAAAAACCTTGAAAAAGGACTTTTATGTGTCAGCATCTGGAGTCGTTGGGTACTAACCCTGGGAACCCCTAGACAGTCACCGACAAGCCGTGAGGAGGTAACTGGTAAGCCCAAGAAATCAAGGCCGCCCCTCAAGGGGTTATCGCCGCTACAATATTATAAAAGATGAACTAACACTTTAAGGTTGGACTTTAGGTGCGAAAACGTTCATTTAAAACATTCCTCAATAACCAGACAGGTCATAAATCAATTGTAAAAAAAAAAAAACATGCAGCGCTAAAACACAGAAGTTCATAAGTGTCCTCAGACACTAGTGTGTAAACAGCACATGAGTTCATAAAGAGTCCATATATCTTAGGGGTCACCCAAGGTGTATGACCAGACAAACTAAATCGCTACACCTAGATGGAGGCGCCCTCGTGTTTGTTTTTTTAGGCCTGCACTTTATACCTAGCATCTGAGCACTTCTAGGAGCATCTTCCACTCTTTGGAGGCTTGTTTTCTACATTATTTGCAAACTCGCTTTAACACTTGATTGTCCCATTATACAAAAATGACATAGGAAAGCCATAAATATATTGCAATAAGAGCATATTCCAAACAATAAACTGGTCACAGTAATGCAGATATGCTGCTGCACGCTGTTTTACAAAGTGATTCCCCATATGACTCTCCAAAATGAATCAGGTCTGTATTGCTGTCTAAGCAGGATTATATTTATACACTTCTATAATGTGGTCAATCTCATATCACATGAACACATGCACTCCACTATACGGTGAGTCAACACATTTACAAATGCTGTCGTTGTTGCTACAGGGAGCAACCAACCAGACTCAAGATTTTAGGGATTGGGAAAATACATGTATATGCATCCTCAGGGCTTTTTTGTTTAGAAAATAGGTGCAGGAACTCAACCACAACCCTCCAAAAAAAAACTTGCCACCCCACACACCCTCCAAACCGTATCAAATGGTGTGGTTAAATTTCACTTACAGTGGAAGGGTCTTAAACCCTTAACCCTTTACAACCACTTTAACCTACAGGTAAGCCTTAATCTAGGCTTGAAATATCTCCGAGACCTGCGCGGTCTAGGAGATATTTGCAAATCGCTGTACGTAGATTTCTGCTGCGCATGCGCCGGAGTTAGAAAGGGCACGCTGTGTCGGTTCTAGCTCGGGTCATGCCGTTAAAGGCGGCTCCCGCCCTGGAGTGACGCCACGCGACTCCGGCCAGTCACAGAGCTGGAGTTTGCGGCCCCGGAAGGAAGAGGGCTGAAGAATGGACGCTCGCTACTAGCGAGGAAGACGGGGACATCGCGGGCTTCTCCTGCAGGCAAGTGTCACATAATGGGCTACCATGCGATGCATAGTAGCCCATTATGCTTTACCTTTGCAGGGTAACAAAGAAGAAGTAACACCCATCAGGGTTTACTTCCTGTAAATTTGCATTAAATACAAGGAGTGCATTACGAGTGCTGAGTTGAGGGGGGGGGGGGGGGTTACACACAGAGTGCAGAGTTCAGGGGTGTGCTACATGCAGAGTTCGGGGGTGTGCTACGTACACTGTTCAGCGTTACGGGGTGCTCTGCATACAGAGTGCAGAGTTCAGTGGTGCACTTCGCCTTCTTCTACAGCTGCTCTTAACTCTGCACACCCTATCCACATCCCACTTTCACCCCTCTTCAGCTCTGGCCTCTGCATGCAACCCCCCTTCCACTGCCCCCATCTTCCCCCTCCCTCCTTTGAAGCTCCACCATCTTCCACCACATGTCTTACTTGTGTTGCTGTATTAAGTTGAAGCACCCAGCCAGCTCTAGTACCTCCCCACACACTGTAGGTGGCTCTGCCTCTATCACTTGCAGGGAGATCATCCAGTAGGGGTTTTGGAATCTGCACTGCACCCCAGGCACCTTCATTTCCCTTGTTCCCACCCTGCACTCTGTGGGAGCTGCTCAGGAGATCAGATCTGTGGGAGCTGTTGGGGGATAAGCTGTCACTGATAAACACAGAAGCCGGACTTCTGTGTTTACAAGTGATAGTGGTGAGAAGGGAGCAGAAGGCCTGAGCCATAGGTGGTGGAACTGAGTTCCACCAAGTTCCAGCTGAAAAAAGCCCTGCAGCATTCTAGATCTAATACCAGAAAACATTGAGCAGGCTAAATGATTAGAACTTTAGCTCAGTACAATTCTACTTCCACCAATGGATGTAGTTTTGGCCTTGTGAGGGTCAAGTCCTAACCTAGAACAAAACACGTTCTCCCTGCCCCCCACTGTCTGAATCCAGGTAGCACTTAGGGATATTTAGTCATTGATTACAAGCCTCACGTTTTCTTGCTTTGTTTTTAATGTATGAGGCAGGTAATAATGAAACAAAGCTGGGAGGTTCTGGTCAACATTTTTGATTTAGCTACATCTATCACACCCCAGTTATATGGAGAATGCATGCACAAAAAAAATGATTGGTTAAAACCACAAGTGCTTTTGTGGTTTTTTTTTATCGTTTTCATTTAGTTTATACTGGCTTTTGAAAGTAATAAATACAGTAACTTAGAAGTTTGATGAAAGATTTAGTACAGTAAGAGTTAGAGGTCTACATTGGACAAAAAAGGGACATTTTAAGAGGACAGAGGGACTTTGTTCCAAAAGAGAGACAGTCCCTCCAAATTAGAACAGTTGGAGCTAAAGCTACATCCTTGTTCCTTCTGCCTGTTTGCCATACCGGCTTCATCTTCTAACTATCCGAAATTCTTTGTATTTTCTCTCTGCTTTGGCAATATATGCAATTGCTTCTTCCCCCAGTGAATTGGAACCAGAAGTCAGGCATAAGGAGTATAAGAAAATGGGCAAGGCCCATTTTGCCATATCTGAAGTTATCGTCAAAGCATTGGAGATTGATGTAATACCGCGTACACACGAGAGGACTTTGACAGCAAAGGTCCGACGGAATGAATCCGTCTGACAATTCGATCGTGTGTGGGCTCCATCGGACTTTTGCTGTCGAAAAATCCGACAGACTTTAGAAATAGAACATGTCTTAAGATTTTCCCATCGGAACTCCGCTGGACCCAGTTCCTATCGAAAAATTTGCTCGTCTGTGTGCTACTCCGACGGACAAACGACGACGCTAGGGCAGCTATTGGCTACTGGCTACGAACTTCCTTGTTCTAGTCCGGTCGTACGTCATCACGTTAGAATCCGTCAGAATTTAGTGTGATTGTGTGTGGCCAAGTCCGTTCATTCGAAAAGTTTGTCGGAACACCGTTGAAAGTCCGTCGGAAAGACCGCCGGACCTAGTCCGTTGAAAAGTCCGCTCGTGTGTACGGGGCATTAGTGTCAGGTGAAACCAAAGGGTTTCATTAAAAAGGTACTGGTGCAAAGAGCAGAGATCATATGCAAAGGGCTGTAAGCAATGCAATTTTAAATAAAGTTAAATAATCAGTGAAAGATTATTCTTGTTTGATTGCTAAGCATTATTGTATTTGACCACGAGTGAGCCCTTCCATCTCATGTTCAGTGATTTCACTATGGTTAAAGCCTTGAGCACATAATTTGATGCTCAGTCATAAGTCTAAAGCTGCCCATACATTGCTTAGTTTTTTTGTTCAGCCAGGCGGCTGAAAAAAACAAAAAACTGAACCGTTTCGATATTCGATCCAAGTATGGCCAGCTTAAGGCTATACAGACCATTAAATCTCTCTGGTATAGAGATTTAAATCTAGCCCAAGTCTGCATGATTAAATCTTATTCATATGATCAGAAACACCACTGTGTTAGATGCATCCTGACCAGCTTTTGAAGAAGTTCGTCCCTAAGGCCCCTTCCACACTGGGGCGGTGCGGGCGCCGGCGGTAAAACGCTGCTTTACCGTCATTTTAGCGGTGCTATTTGGCTGCTAGCGGGGCAGTTTTAACCCCCGCTAGTGGCCAAAAAAGGGTTAAAACCGCCCGCAAAGCACCGCTACAGCGACACTTTGCCGGCAGTATAGCTGTGCTGCCACATTGATTTCAATGGGCAGGAGCGGTGTATACACTGCTCCTTCACCGATCCAAAGATGCTGCGTCCTGCAAGCGCACCGCTCCAGTGTGAAAGCCCTCAGGGCTTTCACATTGGAAACACAGCAGTGGCTCTTTCAGGGGGGGCTTTGCAGGCGCTAATTTTAGCACTGTAGCGCCTGCAAAGTGCCCCAGTGTGAAAGGGGTCTATGGCTTCATGTACACTAGCAGCTCCTAAACTTGAGTTTAGGAGCTTTTGGTGGGTTATTTTTGCCAAAGCTCCTAAACTCAATTCCATAAACACCTATGTGTCAATGTACACACAAGCTTTTAGCAGAGTATAGGAGCTGCTGCGGTTAGGGGAGTTAAATCTCCCTCTCCTGAACATGGAAGAATCGTGCTCATGATAGGAACGTTCCAACTGCCAGTCGCTGCAAAACGTGGCAAAATTGCCTAGAAGATGTACTCTTAAATACAAAGAAACGCCTTCCCAGAAGAGTAGAGGCTTTTAATAGCAGTAAGAAGTGGCCAGTCCCATACGGATGCCCATGACTTAAAAATTGCATATTCAACCATAGACATGTGCAATTTGTTTTGTTTTTCGTTAAAATTCGTTATATTCGTTCATTCGTTATCGTACAAATGAACGAACGATTCGCTAAAAATTTTAACGAATGTTCGAATCGAACGAATACGAAAAACAACGAAAATCCGAAATAACCAAATTAGAAACAACGAAACTACGAAAGAAGAAAATCCGAAAAACTAAAACAGGAACAACGAAAATCAAATTCGTAACTTTTTTTTTTGTTGAATTGGTAATTTTCCGTGTCTCTTACAATGGCGCTGCTTAACGTTTTCGAATGGATTGAACGAAAAAATTCGTACATTCGTAACTTTTTTTTTTTTGATTCGTAATTTTCCGTGTCTCTTACAATGGCGCTGCTTAACGTGCTTCGAATGGATTGAACGAAAAAATCGTACATTCGTAACTTTTTTTTTTCGATTCGTAATTTTCCGTGTCTCTTACAATGGCGCTGCTTAACGTGCTTCGAATGGATTGAACGAAAAAATCGTACATTCGTAACTTTTTTTTTTCGATTCGTAATTTTCCGTGTCTCTTACAATGGCGCTACTTAACGTGCTTCGAATGGATTGAACGAAAAAATTCGTACATTCGTAACTTTTTTTTTCGATTCGTAATTTTCCGTGTCTCTTAAAATGTAATAATAGCATACACATTACATAAAATTATGAATTATGCTCCGATTACGAATCTACGAAAACAATGTTACGAAAGTACGAATAAATCAATCTAACGAAAGTACGAATGTAACTAAATCTACGAAAATACGAATGCGTACGAATTTCAAATAAACGAAAATTAAACGGAAAAACGAATCAACGAAAAAATAACTCTTACGAAAATACGAATTGTTATGAATACGAACACCGACGACTTACGCATTTACGAATCGTTACGAATACGAACACCGACGACTTACGAAATTACGAATCGTTACAAATCAACGGAAACGAAAGAAACAAAACGAAAATAAACAAATTTTTCTATTGTGCACATGTCTATTCAACAACCCCATATATTAGGTGTCAGTATTTAGCAGATAAAAAAAATAAATAAATGGGCCTGGAGTGTCCTGGGAAGGCTAGAGATTGCAGGCAAAATGTTGGTAAGCAAGAAGTAACAAAGACTGAGAAGTGAACACTGGTGTATACTGAGCCATTCTGCCCAATACACCTTCCTGTATCCAAGATTACAAGGGACAACATGTGGATGAGGCTTTATATTGCCAGTTTTCTTCCAGTTTTGGAGCTTTGCATTTACCTCTTAATCCGAGTAATCTGCCACCAGTGTTGGTCATCTTACTTTAAAAAAGTAATTAGTTAAGTTACAAATTACTTCTCCCAAAAAGTAATTGCGTTAGTAACTCAGTTACTACATTGGAAAAGTAATTAGTTACGCAGCAAAGTAACTGACTTTTTTTTTTAAATATTCTATACGTGTAACTAAGGGGCGGGTCTAGTATTACTGTAACCAAGGGGCGCATTTATTATTATTGTTATATATCGTGTAACCAAGGGGCTGCTCTATTATTACTCTAACCAAGGGGCAGATCTGTTATAGCGTGTAAGCAAGGGGCGGGTCTATTATTATTATATCGTGTAAGGGGCGGATGGCTACAGAAGAGGGCGAATGTTAAATTAATGGGCAGAGCTCGATATATAACAATAATAATAAATGCGCCCCTTGGTTACAGTAATACTAGACCCGCCCCTTACTTACACGATAGATGCCCCTTGCAGAGTAGCACGAGCATCAGGAGCGTGCGGCATCGCCTCGAACAATTACATGTCTGAGTTCACTCAGAGCTGTTTAGGTTCGGCAATTTTCGTAAGCTCCGTAGTCCTTCGTACTGCGCAAGCCCTGCGCCTGCGCAGTACAGGGGGTCCTTATCCGGCGGGGGAACTTTTTCGGCAGGACACCGGAATTACACTACTGCCATCTAGTAGCAGTAGATGTAATTGGGGTAACTAAGCCAAAGTAATGGGAACTGAGTTACCACGAGGGGAAAAGTAATCAGTTAGATTACTCGTTACCCTCTAAAGTAACTGCGTTAGGTAACTCAGTTTATTTTAACTCAGTTACTTACACCACTGTCTGCCACCCACAGTTTCAACCATTTTACAGTTCTGGGCAACCAAATAATCAAAAATACCATGGAAACTCTAGTTTTTTTGTTAATACTGGGTAATAAACATACAGGTGGAAAAATTGATGTAGTTGAAAGCTGATGAAAAGCTCCAAAATTGCTAGCATCCCAGGGACGAAGCATTGTTACTGCAGCTTTGTGAACTTACATAACTTACTTATTGACAATACGCTGATAGGAACATATTTTATGCCTTATGTCTGTGAATAGAAACTCGGAAGGAAAGATATTGAACATAATGTCAAATTAAAAAGGCTTTGGTGGTTTTTAAAGGTGTAATCAGCTTTATATGGCTCCAGGTTTCCTGTTCTTGTGCTAAAAAACAGCCGTTATTAACTTCATTATGTTTTTTTTTTACATAAAAAAAAAAAAAAAAAAGACAGTAAAAAATAAGTTAACCACTTCTGCCCCAAAGGTTCACCCTCCTTCATGACCAGGCCAATTGTGATACGGCACTGCGTTACTTTAACTGACAATCGCACGTGCGATGCTATACCCAAATAAAATTGATGTCCTTTTTTCCCCAAAAATAGAGCTATTTTTTGGTGGTATTCGATCACCTCAGCCGGTTTTTATTTTTTGCGCTATAAACAGAAAAAAGACAGACAATTTTGAAAACAAAACAATATATTTTACTTTATGCTATAAAACATACCCAATAAAATATATATTTTTTAAATCATATTTATTCATCAATTTAGGTTAATATGAGTTCTGCTACATATTTCTGGTAAAAAAAAATCCCAATAAGCTTATATTGATTGGTTTGTGCAAAAGCTATAGCGTCTAAAAACGATGTGATATATAATTATGTTTTTTTGGCTGCGATTTTTAGAGGGACTGCAACATTGCAACAGAGTGCCATACATCTGTTCCCAATTAATTTACCAAGATTGTTTGCACTGATTGATTAATTTATCACACGTTAATCTATCAATTACTAATTGTATGGGGTATATGCGATTTGCAGTCATCAATACCTCATTCATTTTTGAAGGAACTTTTATATAATACACTGTATTTTTATATAATACACTGCATTTATATTTTATTTTCACATCAACTATATTTATATATCACGCACATATATTTATATATCACACACTATTGTTTACTTTTTGCACAGAGGTTTTTAAGGTCTATTTTATTGATTTTTAAGGTTGATTTAAGCGCACCCATTACACAACATTGTGTACTTTTTTAACATTGCAACAGGCAAATCGGACAACTGACACTTTTGACCCTTTTTTTGGGGACCAGTGACACCAATACTGTGATCAGCACTAAAAAAAAAAACAAAGAAAAAAAAAAACGCTCTGTTACTATACTAATGACACTGGCAGGAGAGGGGTTAACATCAGGGGTGATCAAAGGGTTAAGTGTGTCCCTAGGGAGTGCTTTCTGGGGGAAGACGGAGATCCGTGTTTCTACTCAGTAAAAACACAAGATCTCCATCTTCCCCCTCTGGCAGATCTACAGTCTGCCTTGTTTACATAGGCAGACCGCCGTTCTGCCTCTCTTCAGAACATTTGGCGGGTCCTGCTGTGTCCAGGCCCCATACACGAAAACCTGTACAGGTATGTGATTTGGCGCAGGAGGGTCGTCCTGCCGCAGTATATCTGTGTGGGACGTCTAGAAGCGGTTAAATAAAATATTGTGTTATTACAGAAATAGTGGTCAGATGCACAAAAAAGTAATTTTATATATAAAACAAACAAAACTACCCAAAAGACACACACAAAAAAAAAAAAAAATCTTCTTCAGTAAAATATTGATGCTAAAAATGAATCATTACCCACATCCTTAATCTCCAGATCTAAAGTAGTCAGCTTTTTCTAACAATCTAGTTTTGACAAAGATCGGATTGGATTTTACAGGTGGCATTTAAGGCCACCAAAAAAGGAAAGTATAAAATTGTATATATTTTATTTATAAAAAGATTAAAAATTAAGAGACAATAAGTAATAAAACATGTATACAACTGAACAATACGCTTTTATATTATACCCAAGCACACTTTTGTCTGCTACATGTTTGGTCACATTGGCTTCTTCAGGAAGTATTAAAGTGCTACAGTACAACTATATGAGAAAATATAATCATAATTAGAAAAAATACTACCAAAACTACAAAGTCAGTCTGTCTATATATATATATATATATATATATATATATAAAAATTAATTTCACATCACATACCAGGGCTCCCAGAGATTGCATACAGATAGAACTAAGGGCAGAGATAGACGGGATAAACAATCCCAGAGGGCCATGGGGCACCCCAAAGCCCCACACAGCCATCTTGGATAGTTCATCCCCACTATCTCTGGCCTAGATGTGTGAATCAGGCAAACACATTTTTCTTTATGTTTTGGGCAGAACTATCATGAGTCCCTGCTGGAGACTTCCCTACAATTCCTGTCCTAGTGACAATACTGTGCAGGACAGCAAGTGAGGTTAAATCCTCTTGATAAGTATGTAGATAGCAATAAATAAGCAGGTTCTAATCCTTCCATATTCTAAAGCAGCCTCTCAACCTTTTGGCCACGGTGGATACCTTAAAATCAGTTTCTGGGTTCAGTGAACCTACACTAAAATTTTTAGACCTACTACCTTTAGTTAAAAAGGAACATTAAATGTGAACAGCATATTGTAGAAACGTTTAAATAGAAGAATAAAGAACGGAGTCTACTTAAAGGGATGGTTTACCTTTACTAAAAACCTGCCTATGCAGATAAGAGGCATCTGTAGGTTAGAAAACAAACTGTGCAGGTTTTACTAAAGTTGACTATAGGTGTAGGCCGTTTACACAATTCATTAAGCCGGATGTGAATATTTCCAGGACATTGCTAGGATGTTGCCAAGTGAGGCCTAGTCATTACTGCACACATCCACCATCACAGGAGGGCGCTCTCAAACACTGAGTCCAGAGTTACTGAATCAGGGAAGAGAAAGAGCATGTGAAGGGGGTTTGAATCAGAGAAAAAGGTCACTCCTGTGATGGTGGAGGTGAGCAGTAATGGCTAGGCCTCACTAAGCAATGTCCTAGCAACATCATGTGAGTATTCATGCCAGGCATCATGAGGTACAGTATGTAAATGGCCTACACCTATAGCAAGGGAATTATTCAACTTAAAAGGGTTCAACTAACCCTTTAATAATCATGAAACACAATATTATAGTCCAAAAATTAACCCAGACAGTGAAAATTATAGTGACCCTTATATTAGTGGTCATTGTGGTAGAGGTGACCTTCTACATTGGTGATCAGTGTAGAAGTGACCCTTACATTGGTGATCAGTGTAGAAGTGAACCTTTACAATGATAATCAGTGTAGAAGTGAACCTTTACAATGGTGATCAATGTAGAAGTGAGCCTTTACAATGGTGATCAATGTAGAAGTGAGCCTTTACAATGGTGATCAGTGTAGAAGTGAGCCTTTACAATGGTGATCAGTGTAGAAGTGAGCCTTTACAATGGTGATCAGTGTAGAAGTGACCCTTACATTGGTGATCAGTGTAGAAGTGAACCTTTACAATGATGATCAGTGTAGAAGTGAACCTTTACAATAGTGATCAATGTAGAAGTGAACCTTTACAATGGTGATCAGTGTAGAAGTGACCCTTACATTGGTAATCAGTGTAGAAGTGAGCCTTTACAATGGTGATCAGTGTAGAAGTGAGCCTTTACAATGGTGATCATTGTAGAAGTGACCCTTACATTGGTGATCAGTGTAAAAGTGACCTTTCACATTGATGATCATAGCGGAGGTCAGTGGCATCGAGAGGGGGTGCTGAAGCCCCGAGTGGGTCCCCAAAAAGCCCCGGATCTCGAGCATGCACAGTTCTGTTATTAGCCCCGAGCCCGAGTGCTGCCGCCAATCTGACTCAGGAGTGTGGCCGAGTGACATAGCAGGTCCCGCCTTCTGGAGCCTGCAGCGCCTATGGACGTCCCACTGTTCCAATGCCAGGACCACGGGACGTGTGATGTCCATCATAGGCGCTGCAGGCTCCAGAAGGCGGGAATTACAATGCACCACTGTCTGAAGATCCCCACTTGGCTCTCCTTTCCTGTCCTGTCATGGCTCTGACTGCCTGCTGTCTACTCTACTGTAATGGGCGCGCTGCACACTATGGCTGAGCTGCAGGAAGAGGTCACTTTACCTGAAGTCTGGTCAGGTAGGTCAGTGCGTGTCAGTGTGGGTCAGTGCATGTCAGGTAGGTCAGTGCATGTCAGGTAGGTCAGTGCGTGTCAGGTAGGTCAGTGTGTGTCAGGTAGGTCTGTGCACATCAGTTAAGTCTGTGCTTACCCCAACTTGTTCATGCCCCAACTTAATTGGGGTAGGCGGTACACTTTGGTGGGGGTGGGTCAGCCAGGCATTTTGACCTTTGACCTCTGGGGGACATGCCTGCTGACCTTTGGAGGAGGTCCCTATTCCAATCCCCAAGTCCTAACCTTGTTCTTCTAGGGCAGTGATGGCAAACCTTGGCACTCCAGATGTTTTGGAACTACATTTCCCATTATGCTCAACTAGACTGCAGAGTGCATGAGTATCGTGGGAAATGTAGTTCCAAAACATCTGGAGTGTCAAGGTTCGCCATCACTGTTCTAGGGGAAACCCCTAACCCAGTGTCGGGCTCGGACTTCAGGCTGAAGCCCCTGGTATTTTTGCCACCTAGCAACGCCCCTGGTGGAGGTGACTCTTATATTGGTGATCAGTGTAGAAGGGGTCACTTATATTGGTGAGAAGTATAGAAGACACCCCTCACATAGGAAAGTCTATGGCAATGTCCACCAACAAAATCAAAACATGTACTGTTCAAGAAGTTAACAGCTTGCTACATATAAAAACCAACCACTGCCCTACCCTAGAGTGTCAGCTCACCAACATTTTATAGGGTTCATGCATTTCTTGGATTAGGGCTGGCCATAGATGGATCAAATATTGGATCTCAAATTTTTTGAATCAGCTGAAATGTGAGTGGTGGGTGGTTCTACAAGGACCACCCAGTTCAACAAAAGTATTTAAAAATCAACTGAGCCAGATGGAAAGTTATTGGCTGGACAGTGACAGCATCCTATCAGATCCAATCACAGTTCGGCAGCGTCATAGTGTTCAGGCAGCCACAGGTGTCTCGCCTTCTGAATACAATAGCCGGCAGTGGACATTCCGAGAGTGGTCGGAGATGGCGTGAATGGGGGAGTCAATTAATTTGGTCTTATTTAGTCCATGTGCTGAATGAAAGAAAATCAAGCTGTGTATGGCCAGCTTATTTTTAGGATTTTCCTGTATTTATCATTAATTATGAAGGCAAAATATAAAATAGCATGTACATCCCTGTTTTCTCTCTGATTACAGTAGACCGTGCCCGTCCCTGGCCCTGCACCCCTCTCCCCCCTCCACAGGCCACTGGGATATTTTAGGTCTGCACCTGTTCCTGGTTTTACTGTGACCTGCACTCAGCAAATACCGAGCATTCCCGCAATCCCCACACACACACTTCATAGGCAAATGGCCACACAGCCAGCACTGCAAGCCCCGCATACATCACACCCACTGACGTGTCTTGAGACAGATCAGCCGTGTTAATTTACCCGATCCATAACACTAGATTGGTTTATGAAAAATTAAGCAAAAAAAAAAAAAGAAGGGCAACTGCCCATGTCAACCAATCAGGTTTTAGCTTTCATTCTCTGGCTGAACGGAACAAGCAAGGTTTTGCAGTAGATCTGAAAACAAGATTAACTTGTTCCTGTATGGATCAGTTACTCTTTTGCTTCAGATGTCAAAAAACCAGGCCGGAAAATTCTGATTGACTGCTATAAGAAATTCCATTATTCTTTGCTCTAGTTTTAATAAATTAACCTTATTGTTTCATATTTCTTAGACTGATGTCAATGGCCTTTTTTTAAGTGGTTTCTCATTAAGAAATTCTTAGTAATTTTCTAGGGAATAGCTAACGGACTAATTTTTTTCAGCAGTTTGTAACTCGGGCACTCGGGATTGGCCTCAAGCACATGGACAGTGAGGGGCTAAAAATACACTATATTGTAAAAAGTATTGGGACGACTGCCTATTCATGCACATGAACTTTAATTGCATCCCAGTCTTACATAGGTTGAAATGAAAATCTGATTTGTTTGACAATTTCTGTCTTTCATGAACCCATGCTGTCTGTTGCTTAAAATATTTTTTTCCAGCAAGAACTCGTTTATGTGGTCTTTTATTAAACTCTCCAGTATCTTCCCAACTATAGAAGTTAAACTAACAGGTTTATAGTTACCGTATATACTCGAGTATAAGCTGCCAGGAATATAAGCCGAGGCACCTAATTTTACCACAAAAAACTGGGAAAAAACGTATTGACTCCAGTATAAGCCTAGGGTGAGAAATGCGCAGCTACAGGGGGTCCCCGAGTTACGAACTGTTCTTAAGTCGGAATTGTTCGCAAGTCGGCCGCGCATGCGCAGACCGACAATTACGGACATTTCTGGACATTTCCGATTATCCGTCTATTGCCGTTCTGCGCATGCACGGCAAATTATGGACATTTCCGAAGTTTGCCGGCATTTTCCGAGGCTCCGTATGGCCGCGCATGCGCAGAATGGCTTGAGGACGGCGGAAAATGGCGGAGGGTCCCCGCAGCGCCCCGTTCGTAAGTAGAGGATGTTCGTAGGTCGGGCGTTCGTAAGTCGGGGACCCCCTGTACTGTAAATGGAAAAGAGGGTCAACAATGCCCATTTGCAGCCTCACTGTGCCCATTTGCATGCCTCACTGTGCCCATTTGCAGCCATAGGTCCCCCGAACTTCAAACTCGGTAGGCAAGGGTTCCTAGATGCCCCCTAGCTGCAGCCAAAATTTGGGGTCTCCGGACCCAAAGGGTCCCGAAATAACATTGCTGCAGATGGACACAATTTACCGAATTTGGGGCCCCCGTATCTCGGGGCCACTTGGTGCTAGGAACCCAAAATTGTGTCCAAACCCAGAGGAACCTGCACCACAACATATCCAAAGCTGAAGTTCCTAGCACTAAGTGGCCCCGAGATACGGGGCCCCAAAGTCGGTTCGGAAAATGACAAGCACTTTTCTGAAGCAGAGAATTACATTTTCTGAAGCGACTTTGGGGCACCGTATCTCGGGGCCACGTGGTGCTAGGAACCCTAGCTTTTCATATATTGTGGTGCAGGATCCACTGGGTTTGCACACCACATTTCGTGTTCCTAGCACCAAGTGGCCCTGAGATACGGGGCCCAAAGTTGGTTTGGAAAATTGAATTTTCTGCTGCAGAAAAGTGCTTGACTCGAGTATAAGCCAGGGGGCACTTTCAGCACAATAAAATGTGCTGAAAAACTCGGCTTATACTCGAGTATATATGGTACTTGATAAAGACTTTGTTCCCTTTTTAAATCTAGGCACCACATTGGCCCTACGCCAATCCAGTGGTACTATTCCCATTATTAATAAGTCCCTAAAAATTTGATACAATGGCTATGAAATTAAAGAGCTCAATTCTTTTAGGATCCGTGGGTGGATGCCATCTGGTCCAGATGCTTTATCCCCCTTTACTCTGTCTAAATATTTCTGGACCATATCACTTTTGAGCCATTGTGGATCATTCGGGGCTGTGTCACTACCACCCCCATTATGGACATGAGCTCCCCCATGCTCCCTTGTAAACACAAAACTGAAGAATGTATTTAGTACATTTGCCTTCTCTTTGTCCCCAGTCACCCACTCTAGATTATTGTGTAAAATGCCTACATGCTCAGACCTGAGCTTTTAACTATTAATATATTTGAAGAATCTTTTAGGGTTTTTCCTACTATCTTTTGCAATTCGTCATTCGATTTGAATTTTTTGCGTCCTCGATTTCCTTCTTACATATTCTGTTATATTATTTTTAACATTTAAACGACAATAGCGTTCCTTCATTTTTATATTTTTTTAAAGCGCCTTTCTTATTGTTTATAGCTCTTTGAACTTTGGCCATGAGCCACATATATATATATACATACACACAGTGGAGATGAAAAGTCTACACACCCCTGTTAAAATGTTAGGCTTCTGTGAAGTAAAAAAAATTTAGCAAAAATAATATAATTTCAGAACTTTTTCCACCTTTAATGTAACCTATAAACTGTACAACTCAGTTGAACGTCAAACTGAAATTTTTAGGTGGAGCGAAGTAAAAATAAAAATAAAATAATAATATGGTTGCATAAGTGTGCACACCCTTAAACTAATACTTTGCTAAAGCAAATTTTGATTTCATTACAAAACTCAGTCTTTTTGGGTATGAGTCTATCAGCATGGCACATCTTGACTTGCCAATACAGGGGGTCCCCGAGTTACGAACTCGTTAGGGACTGGCCGCCTGTTCTTATCTTGGAATTGTTCGTAAGTAAGACCGACAATTACGGACATTTCCGATGTTCCGTCTAATGCCGTTCTGCGCATGCGCAGAAAATTACGGACATTTTCGAAGTTTGCCGTCATTTTCCGAAGCTCCGTCTGGCCGCGCATGCGCAGAACGGCCGGAGGACGGCGGAAAATGGCGGAGGGTCCCCGCAGCGCCCGGTTCGTAAGTAGGGGATGTTCGTAGGGCGGGCGTTCGTAAGTTTGCAAAAGTGTGCCCCACAGATTTTCAATTGGGCTCTGGCTGGGTCATTCCAAAACGTTCTTGTTCTGATAAAGCCATTTCTTAGTTTCTCTTCATGTTCAGCTTTCTAGCAGAAGCCTGAAGGTTTTGTGCCAATATTGACTGGTATTTGGAAATGTTCATAATTCCTTCTACCTTGACTAAGGCCCCTGTTCCAGCTGAAGAAAAACAGCCCCAAAGCATGATGCTGCCACCACCATGTTTCACAGTGGGTATGCTATTCTTTTTGATGATATGCAGTGTTGTTTTTGTGCCAAACGTATCTTTTGGAATTATGGCCAAAAAGTTCAACCTTGGTTTCATCAGACCATAACACATTTTCCCACATGCTTTTGGGAGACGTCAGATGTGTTTTTGTAAAATTTAACTGGGCTTGGATGTTTTTCTTCATAAAAAAAGGCTTTCTACTCGCCACTCTACCCCATAGCCCAGACATGAAGAATACAGGAGATTGTGTTCCCATGTACCACACAGATATTCCTGCAGCTCCTTTAATGTTGCTGTAGACCTCCTGGTAGCCTCCCTGACCAGTTTTCTTGTCTTTTCATCAATTTTGGAGGGACGTCCAGAGGGACATCCAGTTCTTGGTAATGTCACTGTGCCATATTTTCTCCACTTGATGATGACTGTCTTTACTTTGTTCCGTTGTATATCTAATGCCTTGGAAATTCTTTTGTACCCTTCTCCTGACTGATACCTTTTAACAATGAGATCCTTCTGATGTGACTAAGAAAATGTCAGGAAAGACCTACTAGAACAGCTGAACTTTATTTGGGGCTAATCAGAGGCACTTTAAATGAAGGCAGGTGTGTACTGACTCCTATTTAGGCCCCTTTCACACTTATCTGACTTGTCTCACGATTTGGGACTGCAAAGTAGCATGACAAGTCGTTCCCCATGATTTCCAATGACAGCCATTCATATTAGTACGACTCCAAGTCCTTCCGACTTCAAAGTAGTCCCTGCACTACTTTGGTCCGATTTTGATGCCACTTACACAGGCATTCCTTGAAATTGCGGTAAAATCGCGCAACTTTGAAGTCGCACAAGTGTGAAAGGGGCCTTAACATGCGTTTGAATGTGATTGCTTAATTCTGAACACAGCTACATCCCAGTTATGCATCCACATTATTTTATTTTTACTTCCCCCCTAAAAGATTTTAGTTTGTTTTTAGATTGGGTTGTACAGTTTATTAGGTCACATTAAAAGGTGGAAAAAGTTTTGAAATTATTTATCTTGGTCTCATTTTTTTTTACATCACAGAAACCTGACATTTTAACAGGGGTGTGTAGACTTTTTATAGTGTGTGTCTGTGTGTAAATAAATATAAAATCCCTACAGTTTTAGTCACATCACTTGTAATGAGGTATGTCCGATGTTGTACAGGCAAGCTGGATCCTGAATAAAATCTGCACTACAGGGATTCCCTGGCCTCTCACTGTTCTAAAACTCCAGCGCGGCAGTGGTTAACAGCTTTGGGACTTTAGACAGAACAGCAGTACAGATTATCCGATGGGGACACGCCCCCGCCTTACTCTTCCTCCATTGAGAAAAGTTCTTTCACCGATTACACTGCTTGTAACACAATCTGTGAATGGGGGAAATCTGATCAGTAACAGGATTCTCTCCCCATTCACAGATTGTGCTACAAGCAGTGTAATCGGTGAAAGAACTTTTCTCAATGGAGGAGGAAGGAGGGGGGCGTGTCCATATTGGATCATCTGTACTGCTGTTTCCCTAAAGACCTTTGCAGCAACGGAAGGTGGGTGCCAGGAAGAGGACGGGGCATCCCTACAGTGAAGATTTCTTCAGGGATCCAGCTGTCTGAACAACGTGGGACATCATTTTTGTTACAGGTGATGTGACTAAAGTTGTAGGGCATTTTTTTTTGCCAAACTTCAGCTTAAAATGACACTTAACTACATTATATCCCTATTCGCCAAAAATAATTTATACACATCCACTACTTAATGATCCTGTAATCTATATTTCATGAAATTGCTTCATACTGATGTCATTTGTGAGCTTCCCAACCTCTCCTTTTTCCCCTCAATTCCTTTTGTCTGCCGCGAGCATTGCATGTTAGTTGCTGTCATGTGCACTTCTCTATCCCTTAGTCCCTGTTCCACCTCGCAAGAGAGGGTGGCTATGCTCCTACTTACAGTGGGACCATGGAGAATAAATGTAGCCACCCTCTAACAGAAAGTCAGATCTGCAGAAGAAACAAGGAATTTGGAGATTTGGAGGAGGCTGAGAGAAATAGAAGGGATGCAAGTATGCATACTTGAATCATATATGTATACAGTGGAACCTTGGATTACGAGCATAATCCGTTCCAGGAAAATGCTTGTAATCCAAAGCACTCAAATATCAAAGCGAGTTCCCCCATAGAAGTCAATTGAAATGAAGATAATTAGTTCCGCATGGACTTCTATTGCATGCAATACTACATGTAGCCAGAGGTGGGGGGGGGGTGCTGGAGAGCCTCGGAAATACTCAGGGGCAGCTCGGCTGAACTCGGAAACACTCGGGAACAGAGTATTTCCAAGAGATTCCAAGTAATTCCAAACAGCTCCAAACCATTCCAAGTGTCACCAGCGCCCCCGCACCTCTGGCCGAATGCGGTACTGTACACCCCATTGGCTTGAATCCTGCTCGTTTTTGAGACAACACTCGCAACCCGAGTCAGGATTTAAAAAAAAAAAAAAAAAGTTGCTAGTCTTTCAATATGCTCGTTAATCGCGTTACTCGTAAACCAAGGTTCCACTGTATATATTTTTTAAAACATATTTTTTTAAAGTTTAGTGTCACTTTTAATTTCTTTCATTAAAACAATGCTTTGAAAAAAAAATACTACATTATGATTACTAGATGTAGCAATCATATTAGTAATAAGTATTTATTTCCTATGATCATCAGTTCCATCTAGTGGCCATAATGCAATAGTGTCCTGGTTCATTCGAATTTGTATAAATAACAACATTTGACTTGGTGAGAAAAGAGCCTAACATTTTATTTTGCCCACATTCCCACAGAACAAATGTACATGCAGTTTCACTGAATGAATAGCTCTACAATTTTCTTTTCTTTATAGAAATATACCTACTAATGTCTGCCAACAATTACACAGATTTATTGCGTTTTACCATTGTTTTACCATTGGCAAGGCACAGTATATAAATGCTCTTTACTAAAGTATGGGCATTGCATATGTACAGTGTGGAAGAAAAAAAAAAAAAAATGCTGTGTTTAGTGGCTCCCCTCATCGCCTGTAGGTCGAAAGTGGCACTGCAATATGTTTTTCATTTTAAAGGAAACACTTTTTTTTACATTTTGGACTAGTGAACTGTATTGTATATAGTTAACTGTATTGTTCTCGGTGGTCCCTTATTGTCTTATGTCGGTGACCAAAACAGGAAGTGGGGGGGGGGGGAACCACCAAGAGGGATACAGCAATAAGACCCCTCTCCACACTACTGAAAGCAAGAGCAAATGTTTGTGTTCAGAGTCTGATCATAAGCATTGATTGGATGTAAGAGCTCTTTTCTCACGGGCAGCCAGAGGGCAGCAAAATCAGATGGTTGAGTTGTGGTTTTACTGCCCCCTGACCACCTACCTGAATAAGGGCATGCAGCCAAACAGAGCTGTACACAAAATGGCATGTTGCATTTGGCGGACACTACCACCGCCAAATGCAATACACTTAATTGAATGGAGCTGTGCCACAAGCGCCCAGATACCCCATGCAATGCACACATTTGAGGGACAGTGGGTAAGCATTTTGAGAGTTAAAACAGGCAGTATATCCTCTCTTCATTGCCTGTCAAACGCCTCAGAAAAGTAATCCATTGCAGAGTGCTTTTTTTTTTTTTTTTAAAGAGAGGTGGCAAAGACTGCCACACACATGAGCAAGCCCTAAAGAATAAGTTCACCTTTCATAATATATTACACCCATATTCAGGGTGTAACATGTAACATGTTAAGAAAGGACCAGCCCCCGCTTTGACAGCCAACGGAGGGGGATAATCTCTCCCCCTCCGCTAGCTTGATAATTGTGCTGTGTCACTTATTCCCAGTGTTCTGTAAATAGAAAACTACAAGTCCCAACATCCTTAGCATGTATGTATGCATGTATTGGATTGCCTGTACAAGGTACGAGCAAGCAAGTAATCTGCTGCTCGCTGGTGCAATGCTGTACAGGCTCCTGCAACAAATATGTGCACTTTTTTTACCTGCAAAAAGTTGTGCATTTATTATTTTCTATCAAAAGGTGAACTTATCCTTTAAGATCATGTGGACTGGTACATGCGATCAGAGCTGCTCCAGCCAAGCGACATCCATGGATTTGTCTCTATTAGCACAGCATTCGGAGTAAGTATGGGTAAAGCTGGGGTGAGCTGAAAGGAGGTCCTGCACTACAGTATAATGAAACCAAGAATGGCACTGACATCACATCACTGACATCCATGGGTGACCGCAGAACTTTTTTCAGGGGGGGCATCATTTTAGGGTCACCCATGCACTGCCCCTTTTTGACAATGTCTTTGTCACATTATCATGGTCAGAGACTGCAGACGCAGTACAGTCCTTAGGATAAGTAATGGATAACGGCCAACAGGCCCTCTTATGAGACCCAGCAAAACTACAGCAGTGATCCCTCCGGCTGGACGATCGCTCATTCTGGGTTCCCCGGGGGCGACTCTAGTCAGTAGTGTAGCATGTCTGTACGCTGGTAGTGACTCCGTCTTTCTCTCTCTGGTGGTGCTGGGCAGCGTGGCTCTCTCTCTTTCTGGCCTCCGCCCAGTACACTACTCATTCTTTGTCCTGTAGCACTCTCTCCCTCAGCTCTTTTCCAGGCTGCAGTCTCTCAATCTCTCTCTTGATCGAGCTGTAGCCTCCTCCCTGTGGAAAATGGGGCCGCCAATCTTTGAGACTACATGTCCCATGATGCCATCCTCTCCTAGACTCCTTTGATTGGCCCTCAGTTATGGCCAATAGGGAAGGAACAAAGCGTGCAGGAAGCTGGGAGGGGAACCTGTGAGAGCCCCCGTCTATTCTCCCTGACAGGAGAAAGGGGAGGTGAGCGGGGGGGAAACCTCTGACAGCCCGCAGCTCGCCTTTCCCCTGTCACAGCGCCGCTGAGTTCTCTGCTGGACTGAGCAGGGAAGAGAGCCGAAGTCACACTACACTGATGGAGGGGGCTTGACAGCACCTTGATGGTGTCACCCCACTGGCGGGTGGCACCTTGGTGTGGGCTATCCGCACCCTGATAGCGATGCAACTGTGCTAAATTTAAGATCTGATCCCTGATTCCAGGTGGGGCATTTGACCCCCCTTGCCCCTACCTGCGGACACCCATGCTAACATCATCACATCACTGACACCCTGCTTTAATGAGTACTGCATCGCATGAGAGAAGAGAACCCTGCGTGTCACATGGCAGGTCAGAGGACATCTGAAAAAGGCAATAATATAAAAAAAAAAATCAATCTATTAAAAACATAGGGGGGCGGCACTCCAGGGGGTGTAGCAATAAATCAAAGTGGAGACTACAAAAAAAAAAAACAACAACAGAACAAAAAGATAAGCCCTACATATGACTGAAGGAAAGGAAATGACATTCGTAAGAATGATTGAAAATAATATTATATTTGTGAGCATTACAGCAATCTAAAGGAGGAGTTATTGCCAATAATTTATACAATAAAAAAATACCTTTCAATGTGGGGGTTATGCAGACAAGTTGGGGTTTAAAGTGGAAGTAAACCCCCCTATCGTTTTCAGCCAAGGAAGCTGCCATCTTTACCTCTGTTTAATCTTCAACTGCCACAGTGCTGCACATGTGATCCGTTATGACACCAGCCATTGGATGGTTTGACTGTTTGGTTGAGAGCACAGCCAATGTGCAGTTAGCATTCCCGGCATGCCTTTTTTTTTTAGACTGTTAAATCGATGGGTTTACTTCTGCTTTAAGTGATCCCCTTTATTAGCTAACTTCAGTTATCAAAAGGTGCAGACTCTTGGGATAACTTAGATCCCCTCTTCAGGCTTTACAAGTTACAGTATCTCAAAAGCTCGTACCTTTAAGTTTTTTTTATTATTATTTCAAATCCCCCATTTTTTTTCCAAGTACAGTGATGATCTTCTATTCCTGAGGGGGTTAATATGATCAGCTGCTCCTGTCCAAGGTATTTGTCAAGAGTATAGACCATACCTGACATTTTCACCCCCTCTTCCATTCATAGAAGCTGGACTATAGCTTCCATCAATGAAAATCGATCAAATGTAGGCTGGGAAGATTAAATGAAAGGTCCACTTCCTCCATTCACTTTTTATTGATGGAAGCTATAGCACAGTCCTAGGAATGGAGGAGGTGGGCGGAAAAGGCAGGTGTAGTTGGCAGTCTTAAAAAAGGGAGCCTGTGACAGGTCCAGGGGCTGTAACAGAAGATTAATGTTGAGGAATTTTTGTGCTGTTCATTTGTTGGGAATAACCTAACTCATGTGTTCTTTCCGTTGCCATTACCTCTTTATGTTGCATTTTAGAGACACAAAAAAAAAAAACTCTTCAGATGCTCATTGCAAGGCTGAATTTCATGTGTTGCTATACTTTCAAGACAGTGTACCTAGCAGACAAGCCAGTCATTTAATTCATTGCTATAAATTGTACTCTGATACTGTTGATTAGAGCAACGCTGAATCCTGGCCTAGGCCGACAAGGCCCAGGGCTAGGGCAGCACTTTGCAGGGGGGCAGCATGGAAAGAGTCCCCGCCAGCTTGTGCTACACGGTTAGTGCAGCGCCAGTCTTATGGGGCGGACTGGGGTGAGGGGCAAATTAGTCTAGCGCCCCATAAAGCAGCCTTACTGCTCCCGGTATGCGAGCGGCCGGCATTCTGCAACTGTAAGGGGGGGGGGGGGGTGCCGCTTCAAAATTCTGACTGTCCCATCATCCAGAACCACAAACCTCCCTCACTGTGCTATATGTTTTCTGCTGCACCATTGTCATGGTTATATCTTCTTAGTCCTCTCCATAAAATTATCAGAAATTTGTGCTTAAAGTAGAACTATAGGCAACACTTATTTTTTTGGATAGAGTAAGGGAGAGTTACAGCCCCTGTCAGTTAATTTTTTACCATCCCGGTCCCATTGTAGAGATTTCCCTTCACTTCCTGCCCCATAGCCAAACAGGAAGTGAGAGGAAATCAATGCAAATAAAAAGGTAATCCATTGCCGCCCCCCCCGCCCGAAGGCCCACAGAACTAGTGTCCCCACTCGAAAATTTCAGGGTGGGTCTTAAACAGCAAGGGGTGTGGCCTTGACAGGAAGGGGTGGGTCATATTTAAATTAGGGGGGTGCACGAGTTTTGTCAGGCCTAGGGCAGCACAAAACCTAAATACACTACTGGATTGGCACATGCAGTGCAGCCTGTGTGTAATAGGGTGCTTCCACACATTTGCAGCAGAGACGTCGGCTTTTATTTAAATAGAAATAGATTTTAAATCCTGTATCAAATTTGCTTCCCATCAGGCTTGAATTCTGTATTGTATTGTTCAAAAAAACATATTTACCAGTCCCCAATCATATTTTTCATCATTTCTGATAGGGCAGTGTAAATAAAAATAAAAAAAAACAGGAGCCTTTTATGCCAGTGTCTTTCAATTACAGAGCTCGTGACTCCTACATCATCTTCATGTGGAAGTCATCAGAGTCCTGCCAACAGCTCATTGAATTTTTTTTTTGCTAAATGATCCTATAGTGTGACAGGATGACAGGAAGCAAAGATGATTTATGAGCCTAGACTTGGCAATGCACGATCGCCCACTATTCAAGCGGTATACACAGCCATGCTTTTTGGGGAGCAGTCTTTCAGCCCAACAATGAAAATGCATACTATAAAATGATTGGGTAGTACAGCACACAAAACACATAAAAGAAAAGTGATACCCAATGTATCTGAAAGTTCTTTATGGTGCAGGTTAAAATAAATTACAACTAGTTACTATTGGTTGAATTTATAAAATAATAAAAATAAAAATGCATAGCAATTCCTCCAGTGAAAGTGCATGTACATTGGTTCTGTGCAAATACAAAATACAAATGTTATTAGGCTATTTTCTGTGCTGGTTGAATGTTTTCAATTGAGTTAAAACAGAAAATACCACATTTGGCCACTGGATGGTGCTAGGTAACAAAAGGAAATTCCTTGGATACTTAGCACCATCTAGCGGCCAAACGCAGCAAATCCATTTTAAAATCAATGAGAAACATTCCACCAGCACAAGAAATCGTTTTTTGTCCTATTCGAACAAAACAAACAAATGTACTTTCATTAGGCAAATTGCCATGTAATTTTTTTTTTATAAAAAACGTTCTTACATATGACCGTACCTCCTCTTTACACTATTGTTGGGAAATAAACTCAAGAGTCAGCAATAACTCTACAAAGCAGATAAACATTTTAAAGTCTATTAAGATTCCAATATGCTGATTTTTATGAGGTCTAAAATGAGGATAGAGAAAAAACCAGGGGGAGGGGTTCCTCTATAGCAGACTGTCAGGAGCAGTACAAACACTGTAAAACTGAACTCAAGGTATAAAATACTTAATTTAGTCGAGTTGCATATTGAAAAAAATAAACTCCTTTTTTAATCATTACACAGAATTCATATACTAAATGTTAAACCAGGTAGGTAGCCACACCTACCTTGGGACTGACCACATTTTTTCACTTGGCATCCTGCCGAGTCCTACCACGACCGTACTTTGTGCATTTCCATATATCAAAAGGTAGCAACTAGGGATGCACCAATACCATTTTTTTTTTTTTTTTAGTACTCGCCGATACCAATTAATGATACCTACCGCAACTGTTTTTTTTTTAACTTCAGCTGTCAGCAATTGTAAAGTTATTTACAAATGAAATAGATTTTTTTTTAATTTAGCGCTTTTTCAATGTGAAATGTGTATATATATATATAATTAATATGTGTAAAAATGTTCACTAACAAAGCAAAAAATATTTTTAATTGTTTATCGTTTATAAAAAAGACGTGATCAAAAGATAAAAAGCAAGAAAATAATAATTAAATGGAGAAGAGGGAGTTAATTAATGCGGATTAGAGTAAATTAAGGGTTATTAAAAACTGTTAAACAGAGGAACATTTGTTCATCCCTTTGATCTGCAGATGAAGAAACAGAAAGATACAAAAAGAAACAATGTTTCTTTTTATTTTATTGTTTCAGTGCTGAGCAATGTTGTTAATAGCCATTGCCGGCTGCTTTTTTTTTTTTTGACAGCTCCAATTATTGGACTTCTTTAACACTGGGGAGACCCCACTGACAGCTCATAGAACCAAGCCTGAAAGTAACAGTTTCAGGCATCGGTGCATTTGTACGAGTACCGATACTTGTGCCAATACTCGGTATTGGCACCGATACTCATACCAGTATCGGTGCAACCCTAGTAGCAACTCAATTATGGATTTAACCATTTATTCAGCTACGTCGGCTCCCTCTCCTTTGGATAATAAAGTAGGACTGCAAAATAATAGTCTGTATATACAATTTATTTTTTCCTGTTATGCAAGCATGGGACATCAGATTATCATTAATTAAAAATGGCTCATTTGCATCCACAAAAGTATACACCTGCTTCATCGCTAACCCTGGAATGTTCATGTAGGAAATGCCTTGCAGAATAAAATTATCAAAAATCATATAAAATTAAAAAAATATATTAAACATTTTTTTTTTTTTTTTAGATATATAGATCTATATTTATGTCAATATATTAAAAGATTAAAAAAAAATATATTAAACAAATGTCACCGTGCTGTGCACATCAGAAAAAGGTCCATGACTAGAGAGCAGACAGGAGATTCACCCCCCGTCTGATAATCAAATATTCACTAAAAAAATGTTCTGTCTCCAACTCTCCGCAGCCGAGGATCCGTGTTACGTTCCAAGACGTTGCCATGGTAACCTTTCCGCATCTCAGACTTTCACATGACCAGCGTTCCGTCCTGACTTGTTTTTTTCCCCCATTTTTTATCAATAAAGGGATTTGATTTTGTAATATTCACTTGGTGTTCCTGAGGATTCATAAAAAAAAATTTAAAAAAACAGGACTGATATCCAATATTTGTGTTTGGTATTTGTTGTTATAAAAAAGTAAATCTTACCAATGTATGGTAATATTTGTTATATCTTGTTTCTAAGTATAGCTTTAAATTATTTATGTATTTGATGGCAGTTATATTTTTTTCTCTAGGTGTGCATTGTAATTTGCGGTCATTAGTAATGTTTACAATGTAAGTCTAGGTGTCAGTCAACTGAAAAACAATGCCCTCCCTATGTGACAGACGACAAAAAGTTGTTAAAGTGGAACAATAGGTGAAACTTTTTTTTTTTTTTGCTAGAGTAAGGGAGGGTTATAGAACTAGTGTCCCCATTGGAAGATTTCCCCTCTATTACTTTTCTGGGGACAACCCAAAATTTTGGATATTCTTTTACTTTCAATGATAATCGGGACAAATAGAGAGGGTGAATCTCCTTAGCAATAAAAACTCACAGGTATTCTAATCCCTCTCCATTCCATCCAAAAAAAACGTAGTTATACTTTAAAGCTGAACTTAACGCTTCTACAGTGTTAGGCTATTGCTATACTGTGCAAGTACACTACTATATTGGCAAAAGTATTGCGACGCCTGCCTTTATACGCACATGAACTTTAATCGCATCCCAGTCTTAGTCCGTAGGGTACATTGAGTTGGCCCACCCGTTGCAGCTATAACAGCTTTAACTCTTCTGGGAAGGCTGTCCACAAGGTTTAGGAGTGTGTCTATGGGAATGTTTTACCATTCTTCTAAAAGCGCATTCGTGAGGTCAGGCACTGATGTTGACGAGAAGGCCTGGCTCACAGTCTCCACTCTAATTCATCCCAAAAGGTGTTCTATCGGGTTGAGGTCAGGACTCAATGGATGGATGAGCGAGCTTGGGGTGGAGAAGCTTGACTGGCCTGACCTCAACCTGATAGAACACCTTTGGGATGAATTAGAGCGGCAACTGCGAGCCAGGCCTCCTCGTCTAACATCTGTGTACACTGTAGTCATAAAGGGATGGACATGGTCAGCAACAATACTCAGGTAGGCCATAGCGTTTAAATGATGCTCAATTGTTACTAAGGAGCCCAACGTGTGCCAAGAAAATATACCCCCCACCATTACACCATCACCAGCCTGAACCGTTGATACAAGGCAGGATGGATCCATGGTTTGATGTTGTTTACGCCAAATTCTGACCCTCCATCTGAATGTTCGCAGCTGAAATCGAGACTCATCAGACCAGGCAACGTTTTTCCAATCTTCTATTGTCCAGTTTTGGTGATCTGTGCCAATTGTAGCCTCAGTTTCCTGTTCTTAGCTGACAGGAGTGTCACCCGGTGTGGTCTTCTGCTACTGTAGACCATCTTCAAGGTTCGATGTGTTGTGCATTCAGAGATGGTATTCTGTATACCTTGGGTGTAACGAGTGGTTATTTGAGTTACTGTTGCCTTTATCATCTCGAACCAGTCTGCCCATTCTCCTCTGACATCAACAAGGCATTATCCTCCACACAACTAGAGATTTTCTCTTTTTCGGACCATTCTCTGTAAACCCGAGAGATGGTTGTGCAAATCCCAGTAGATCAGCAGTTTTTGAAATACTCATACCAGCCCGTCTGGCACAAACAACCATGCCACGCTCAAAGTCACGTAAATCCCCTTTCTGATGCGCGGTTTGAACTTCACCACATCTAAATGCCAAGTTGCTGCCATGTGATTGGCCGATTAGCAATTTGTGTTACCAAGCAATTGAACAGGTGTACCTAATAAAGTGCCCACTGAGTGTATATTTCACCGATATCGATTTGTTTCTCAGCATATTGAACCATGAATTGTTGATTGATAATTACAATGGATGTTAGCGTCACTTTTCAGTTTTGGGTGGAGCATAGATTTTATTTTTTTAAAGTAGCGCAACACATTTCGGGTTTTCAATTATTAGTTGATTGTTATGAGAACAACGCTAGATGATCCCCAACTGCTTGCTGTGGGTTAATACACTGTGCTCCAGCCCAACAGAACAAATCCATAAGGATTTTCTCAGGAACAAAAGAGGAAGCATCTGGCATCTAGCATTTACATGGCTACAGCAAAAGTCTCTGGATTTTCTTTTATCCCTGCATTTTTTTTATATTGCCAGCAATTAAAAGCAACTTGACTTTTAATTCAAACTTGATACGACATTCACAAGTGGTAGAAATAAGAATTTTCTAATATGCAAGACTCTAGCTACAGGCGAAGATACTTAAGGGTTTTTAATCATCTTAATTTATATACAGCATTCATTTACTGTTGTTTAGAGGACACCTGCACTCTGCTATAGGCAGATCTAGAGGAAGCTTTTTTTTTTTTTTATGCACTGAAAATAATTTAGGCCACATCTTCACTCCTTTTCTCTCAGGCTTCACTCGTTCTTTTTATAGACCAGGTGAAACGTCTCCTCTTCTGCTGACAGCATGATGGATTGTAAACAGGGGCCTGGCATTAATACCTGGACCTGGTCCCGACAACGAGACCCTGGGCCACAACAAGAACGTATACAATAGGCAGGGAGGAATCTACTTGTGTGTACTCATTATAGAAAGGTTTAATGCTGGCCATGCATGTAACAATGAACATGTATGCAATGATTTTAACGTCGTCAGATCCGCATGACGGCTACAGCGCGGATCTGCTTTGCTGTGAGGCCATCAATAGATGTCCTCCCCTTTTGCGCGCTGTGATCACTGAGTCAATGAGACTTGAGGTGACCACAGATCCCGGCCCCTTACCACGTGATCAGCTGTCAGCCAATGACAGCTGATCACTTGATGTAAACAGAAGATCGGTAATGGTTTTGTTTTTTTTTTCTCCTCACGCTGACAGTGCAAGGAGAAAAAAAAGCCGATCACCGGCTTCAGTGCAAGGGACATCGGTCCCGAAGAGGAAGAGGTGAAGCCGCCTTATCTGCGCCCACCAATACCGCCTTCCAGTGCCACTGCGCACAGTGTCACCTGCCAGTGCCCACACAGTGCCACAAATCAGTGCATAAGTGTCAGCAATCAGTGCCACCTATCAATGCCCACCAGTGGTCCCAATCAGTGCCTCATCAGTGCTACCTGGCAGTGCTGCCTATCAGTATCACCTACCAGTGCCCATCACTGCCACCCAGTGCCACCTATTGGTGCCCTTCAGTGCCACCCATCAGTGCCCTTTAGTGCTGCCCATCACTGCCACCCATCAGTGCACCATTGCCACCTCATCAGTGCCCAACAGTGCCACCTCATCAGTGCCCACCAATGCAGCCTATGGGTGCCCAACAGTGCAGCCTCATCAGCGTACATCATTGCCACCTATTGGTGCCCTTCAGTGCCACCGATCAGTGCCCATCAGTGCAGCCTATGGGTGCCCATCAGTGCAGCCTCATCAGTGTACATCAATGAAGGAGAAAAATTATCTGTTTGCAAAATTTATTAACAAAATATAAAATGATTTTGTATTTATTTTTTAACGAATTAAAAAAAAAGAAATCTCCATTTGTGGGAAAAAAAATTATAAAAATTTAATTTGGGTACAGGGTTGTATGACCGCGCAATTATCGTTCAAAGAGTGACAGCGCTAAAAGCTGAAAGATGGCCTGGGCAGGAGGGGTGTTTAGGTGCCCAGTAAGCAAGTGGTTAAACACCCACTTGACACAAAAGAGGCATATGGGTTTGGTTAAATTTGATCCTTTACAATAAAGGTTTTTTATCAAACTGTCAATCTAAAAAAAAAAAAAAAAAATAATTGATTGAATTTTCTGGTTGATGTACTATTGCAACTATGACCATCTATGAAGAACTAGGAAAGGGACAACATGAATGCCTGCTAAGAAACTTTAGTATATTCACACACACACACACACACACACACACACACACACACATATATATACATACATACACACACAAACACACGTTTAAACCTTGGGGTACACACCCCTTTGGCTCCAAGGCAGTCCCTTCATAAGATGCTCCTTCTGGGAGAAGAGACGTACTGAGGGCCTATCAATCAAAGGTTGTTTGCTGGAAATGTCGTGTTGCCCATATGAACCGTTTAACCATTTTACATTTCTACAGCAGAATGAGAGAATGGAAGTTTTTGCTTTTTTTCAGCTTCATAGTGTGCGCATCCGGAAAAAACCCTTGTGAAAAAAAAAAAAAATCACAGAACAGTGCACAAGGTTGCTTTGACCCTCCCCCGAAGAAAGGGCCTCAATATCCTTAGTTCTCCCCAGGGCACAAGGCTTCTCTACAGGGGCAGGGCACTCTAGTCCACCTACTGTAGATGAAGCCAGGTGAACCCTAATCCAGAGGGACCCACCAAAGCTGTCCACCAAGCACTTTGTAGGGGCTCTTGTAACAGGAGACCTCTTAGGTAGAGGAACAAAAACCCATTAAGGTCACAGATCCTCCTCCAGGCATCAGAAGAGGGCCCCAAAAACCTGCCTACACTCTCCATCATCTGTGGAGAGAAAGCACAAATAAGGCTGGCCACAGCCAGAATGATTTTCTTTCCTGGAACCACAAGATTTCCCCATTATCCCTCACACAAAGCCATTGTTTTCCACAAATGGGGGAGGGGGGGCGGCGGAGATGTCGTCCACGCAGGGAGAACTACATACCTCCTAACTTTTTGCACTAGAACGAGGACACCTAGTAGCAAAAGTATGCAGACATGGGACACACCCCCTGCCACGCCCCCTTAAGAGTTATACCAAAAAAAGTTAAACCGACAAGGGCTTTTTTTTTTTTTTTTAACCTCTACTATTCCTTTATATTGGCTTTTGAAATTTACCAGAAAATTTGAAATTGGATGAAAGGTTTAGCACTTTTTGAAAGATAAATAGTCCTTTTATACACAAACTATATAGAGCAGACCAAATTGAGGGACAAATGAGGAAAGAGGGACTTTGTTCCAAATCAGGGACAGTGCCACAAAATTAGGGACAGTTGAGAGCCATGGAACTATAGAAGCCACTAGCAATAACCGCATGTAAAAATCCAGCAGGCTGGTCGTACCCAAGTTGATCGATCAATCATCTTGGGTACATTCAGCCTGCCCATACATGGTTCAAATCTCGGTCGGTCCCCGATGAACTGGCCAAGATTTGAGCAGTCTAAGGCCAGCTGAAAAGTGACGTTCTCATGCAAATAAAATGGGCCAAGTGCAATAAGACAGACCTTATGGCCAGAAAAAAAGATTGCTCCAGGCTATCCAGGGAGAACGGAAGGAATAATTCTGACACTTTATCACGAGAGAATGCTGGATTCTGAAACAGGTAATGTGGGTCAGATATTAACACTGGAACTGCTACCCAGGGAGAGTTGCATTTTAGTACTAGACTGGCCACTCCAAGTCTATAAAGCAGCACTTCATCTATTTTTATTTATGCAATTTTAAATTGGTGTTAAGCAATGTAAAAGTAAAGGATTGTTTTACAAGCATGTAGATATTGGGCATTGCTCACTGCATAACATAAAACAGCATCAGGGTGTTAGACATCGACAAAAGCATTAGTTGGGTTTGCTGGATATCATTTATCCAGCAAACCTCAAAGGGGATATCGGGGAACTGGAGAAAGTGCAGAGAAGGACAACATAACTGATAAGAAGCATGGAGGAGCTCAGCTAGGAGGAAAGATTAGAGGAACTGAATTTATTCTGTCTTCAGAAGAGGAGAATACGGGGGGATAGGATCAACATGTACAAATATATAAAAGTGGTCCATATAGTGAACTTGGTGTTGAGTTATTCACTTTACGGTCAACACAGAGGACAAGGGGGCACTCCTTACGTCTGGAGGAAGAGAGATTTCATCTCCAAATACAGAAAAGTTTCTTCACAGTAAGAGCTGTGAAAATGTGGAATAGACTCCCTTCAGAGGTGGTTCTGGCCAGCTCAGTAGATTGCTTTAAGAAAGGCCTGGATTCTTTCCTAAATGTACATAATATAACTGGGTACTGACATTTATAGGTAAAGTTGATCCGGGGAAAATCCGATTACCTCTCGGGGGATCAGTAAGGAATTTTTTCCCCTGCTGTAGCAAATTGGATCATGCTTTGCTGGGCTTTTTCGCCTTCCTCTGCATCAACTGTGGGTATAGAATTGGGTATATGGGATTGTTCGATATTATTTATTTTTATGGTTGAACTGGATGGACTTGTGTCTTTTTTCAACCTAACTATCTCCTAAATGGTCTCATCCTAAATCCAAACTTCAGTGTGACATATACAAACAAGCCTCTCTAAAAAGGAGAAACTGCTTTGGAACACAAGACATTTTTCATAGCTGGCTCCTTAAACGAATGTTCACACTTTGCCATTGCTGAACCAAAATATAGACCTGTGATTGGTACCATTTCTCAAATCTCAGTGGTTAAGGCAGGGATCCTCAAACTATGGCCCTCCAGCTGTTGCGGAACTACCCATCCCATGAGGCATTGTAGAACTCTGACATTCACAGACATGACTAGGCATGATGGGAATTGTAGTTCCTGGACAACTGGAGGGCCACAGTTTGAAGACCCCTGGGTTAAGGCATTCCACTATAGACCTGTGTAAAAAAAAAAAAAAAAAAAAAAAAAAAATGCATTTACCCAGATATTACTTTTTTTTATTTAAAGTGGCTTATTTTCAAGTACCTTTCCAATAGAGTCTGCTATAGAGCAGTATATATGTTGTTTTTTTTTTATGTCATAATGTAGAGTATAATATTTCCTATCATTTGAGCCCAGTCTTGCCACAAAGACTTAATCCATCTCTGAGCAATCCTCTTATTGTTCAGTGAGATAAATCTTGACAAACAGAGAAAAACTTTGTCAAATCCTCCCCCTTGCTGTGAGTGACAGGTGATTTACATATCTTGTGCACTAGCCTAAGATTCATGCATTATTTTTTAATTCCCTCCCACTCCTTTCTTCTGCTGCTCTGCCAGGATTGGATGTTCCACACCTCAGCATGATTAACCACATGCCTTCAGCATGCCCACTTTCCTGTCTTTTCACTGGATGTTAGCGATCATAGCAGAAGTTTAGTGTAAGAAATACACAGGAGAAAATGCATATTGACAAGGGGAGTGTAGCGGTGGGCGGGGAGTCTACTGACCTCACGACTCCACCCACGGAGCTCCAGACAACAGACCCACCCACAGAATCTGCATTTTTTCCGGGGCTCATAACAGACAAAGGGGAGACATTTGACAGGTAAAGATACATGCAGGAGGCATGTATATCCTTATAGATCACTCCTATGGCATAAGTTTAGAAAGGATGACATTGGGTTTAGATCCACTTTAAATGTACAATGCAGTGTGGTGCCATTCACAATAAATATCACCGCAAAACACCACACAGAGCAGGTGGACGGAGAGGTGCAGATGTGCAAAGAGCAGTACAGAAGACCACAACTAACGTGAACTACTCATTTCGAACAAACAAAAGTGAGGGAGAGAAGGAGAGGTTTGGGAGGTAATGGAAAATGTAGTAGGCAGAAAAACACAATAAGAAACAATTCACGAAATATAGGATTACAGGGCCATAATGTAGTGGATGCAAATGGATTGTTTTTGGAGAATAAGGATATCGATTATGGTCACTTTAAAGTGAGACTTCACCCCTAAAAAGGGAAGTTCTGCTTTTCTTCCTCCTCAACCGCTCTTCAGCTTTTGGATCGTTTTCTATGGGGAGCGGGTACCTGCTCCCACTTCTGCTCAGATCACCTAGGCCAGGGATATGCGATTAGCGGACCTCCAGCTGTTGCAAAACTGCAAGTCCCATCATGCTCTGCCTCTGGGTGTCATGCTTGTGGCTGTCAGAGTCTTGCTATGCCTCATGGGACTTGTAGTTCTGCAACAGCTGGAGGTCCGCTAATTGCATATCCCTGACCTAGGCGATCTGAGCAGTGTTATGCCCCCCGCAGCCTATTGGGACACATCACAGGTCCCAGAAGGCTTTGGGACCATCCACAGTGCAGCGCGGCTCGTGTATGCTTTGTGGGAAACCTGCTGTGAAACCGCAAGGAGTCAGACAGTTTTCCACAGTGAGCATGGTGGCACTGGGGATCCGAAGACTGGCGACGAACCAACCCAGATGAGGACATCGCTGGATCCCTGGACAGGTAAGTGTCCTTTTATTAAAAGTTAGCAGCTACAGTATTTGTAGCCGCTGACCTAATTTCTGTTCGATGCAGAACAATGAAGCCTATGGTGCCAGGGTGGTGCAACTTCATTCAGCATGCACAATAGTTGCATTATCCCTGGCTGCCCCATGGCTGAAAAAAGGAAGCCACCAGCAGATGTAGCAGCAGCTTCAATAAAGATGGCACTGGTGGCTATGGCGTGCCAGTGGAGAGCACAGCACTGTGATCTCTGGAAAAGGGTGAATTCAGAGGTCTATGTCCCATGATGTGCAAGCATGCCGGGCATTATGGCACGTGCTCGCTCCACTTCTTTTTTTTAACAAGAAATCTCGCTCCACTTCTTACTTTAAAGGCCTGTTCACGCTAAAACATCTTCATGTATTGAGCCATGTTGCTGTGCACTGCCTGAAGCATCCCATTCAATAGGAACACAAAAAAATAGTGCAGGCGGCAAAACACCCCACAAAGCACACTCATTAGAAATCTGTCTCTTGTCCTCGCAACAAATGACGCATCTTGCGACAGATCTATAAAGTGATTGATTTTTTTTTTTTTACAATCAAAAGTTTAAGTGTTCAAAAAATAACAAACAAGAAAAAGATATGTTATACTTTGCTCTGTGCAATGCTACTCCATAGATAATCCCCATACCTTTTGTTTTGTTTTGTTTTAGTACATTTATATTGGATTTTCTCTTTATTCTTGTATAAGAGTGATTTAAGATGGTATTTGGATAATTACATCTCTGGAAGGTTTATAATTACATGGACATGTAATTGTAACTGAGAGATTGAATTGCACAATCGTATTGGACAGAGAAGCCCCATACCTACTCTTCTTGGGTTCCGAGGCAGCGCTCTCCACTCTTCTTCTGCATGTCTCCATAGCAAGCCATACACTATGAGGGGAACCCATGTGGGCACGCTACCGAACCGGGCTGTGTGCGTCCATAAACACACAGTATAGCTTGGCCATGCCTCTCGCTCCTTCCTCTCAGGATTTGATTGAGAGCAGCAGCCTTTGAGAGCAGCACCATTGCCATCAGTGCAGCCTAAGGTTCGGTGATGTCAGTAATGTGCTGTTCCCTGTTCTCCTTGACCAGGGATCCTCAAACTACAGCCCTCCAGCTGTTGCGGAACTACCCATCCCATGAGGCATTGTAGAACTCTGGACATTCACAGACATGACTAAGCATGATGGGAATTGTAGTTTCTGAACAACTGGAATGCCACAGTTTGAAGACCCCTGTCCTTGACGGGGCCTCAGACACGAGGAAGCAAAGTCCTGACTCTACCACGATGGCCGCCTCCACACAGAGCTGCAGGGTAGAACAAGGCATGGTAAGTAGCAGCGTAGCGTGGGTTTTCAGCGCCCAGGGAAAAGCAAGTCATTTGCACCCCCCTAACACTTGGACTTTGAGCAGTGGTGGTTGGTGCTCAAAATTTCTGCTGTAAGCATGTGGTCGGCTAGGGCATCGGACCCAGCACACTCGGGATGGCGCATGACTAATTTCTGTGCCCCTCTAAATGTTGTGCCCCGGCTGCGTTCCCCCTCCCAAGCTATGCCAGTGATGCCAAGTCAGTAATAGAAAAAGATCAGCTACAGGGAGACCTGGTGATTAGGTCTTTGCCCTCTGCCTGCTTTTTTTTTTTGGCACGGCTTCCACAATTTCTCTTTAAAGCTGGCCATGGATGGATCCAGCTGAATTTTTGATCCATATGTGGTTGCTCCCGCTCGAAAGAAGTTGATCAAACTACTGAATGGGCTTGTTGAAAAGTTCCCTGCTGTCAATACAATGCCCCAGAGGTGAGAAGGATTCCTCCATCTGCCTCGATTGTGTGGATGGAGAACCCGTACATTTCTTACCCGAACTTGCAAAAAAAGTAGTGCAAGAACTAACTTTCAAAAAAGGTGCAACTCCAAAAAGGAGTCGATTTCACCGCTTCCATCGCAGACAATAGCGTGCAACTTTGAAACCATCAAATCGCATGACAAGTCGCACCGCTGTGACGGGGGGCTGAAACCTAGTACTGCAGTGCTACAACGTGCTATCTGAAGACAGATATTTTTTATAGAGAAGTCTACAACGTTGTCCTCATCTAGTTACAGCAATTATGTATGATACATAGTAAACCAATCGCCATCATTCAGTAAAAAGTATAAAATTTCCACTTCCTCCAGCTTAGTTCCAGAATTTCTAACAATGATGTACCATCATCAACGTCATTTCACAAGGCCTGGAGAAGGGCGAATGCTCATTTAACACCGTGTTCTTTAATTACTTCAGCTGGTAGAACATTTATTTTGTGAGAAAATCTTATTTTTATTTCTCTCCAGGATGAGGCAGGTGGAAACTTTTTTTTTTTTTTTTTTTTTTGTCTGCCAAAGCTATTAAAGATTAATCTGGGTTGAGGCGCTTAACCATCTCAATACCGGACATTTTCACCCCCTTCCTGCCCAAGCCATTTTTCAGCTTTCAGCGCTGTCACACTTTGAATGACAATTGCGCTGTCATGCAACACTGTACCCAGATGAAAGTGTTATCCCCACAAATGATATTGTGATATTGCTATTTTTTTTCCACACAAATAGAGATTTCTTTTGGTGGTATTTGATCACCTCTGCGCTTTTTATTTTTTGCGCTATAAACAAAAGAAGAGTGACAAGTTTGAAAAAAAAAAAAAAACGCAATATTTTTTACTTTTTGCTACAATAAATATCCAATTTTAATTTTTTTTAAACAAATATTTTTTCCTCAGTTTAGGCCGATACGTATTCTTCTACATATTTTTGGTAAAAAAAATAAAAGAAAAAAAAAACGCAATAAGCGTATATTGATTGGTTTGCGCAAAAGTTATAGCGACTACAAAATAGGGAATCGTTTTCTAGCATTTTTATTTTACTAGTAATGGCGGCGATCTGTGATTTTTATCGTGACTGCGATATTGCGGCGGACACATGGGACACTTTTGACACATTTTTGGACCATTCACATTTATACAGCGATCTGTGCTATAAAAATGCATTGATTACTGTATAAATGTGACTGGCAGGGAAGGGGCTAACACTAGGGGGTGATCGAGGGGTTAATAAGTTCCTAGGGGAGTGATTCTAACTGTAGGGGGAGGGGATTCACAAGATGAGGAGACCGATCAGTGTTCCTCTGTACAAGGAACACACCATCGGTCCCCTCTCCTCTGACATAACTGTGGATCAGCTGTGTTACTGGGCAATCGCGGGTGCCCGGTGGACATCGCGGGCAAGCGCATCGGGGGCCCAGTGACACGGCGGGCGCGCTCGATTGCCGCCGGAGGCGCACCCCCTGATGGCCGAGAAGGCGAGGGCGTCATATGACACCCTCCCAGAACGAGAGCCGTGCCGCCTGGCCGTTAATTGACCGCTGGCGCACGGCAAGCGGTTAAAGAGGTATTAAACCGAAAAACAAAAAATTTTATATATTGCCGCTTAAAAATTCATAGATGTAGTTTTTTTCGTTTTTTTTTTCCCCCACCTGGTGATCTGGCCAGTAAGTCTGTTATTTTTCAACTTCCTTTAACCCCTTCTTGCCCGGTCCCTGCATCTCTTTAACTTGATTACAACCAGGGGGGCAGACGGGTCGGCCTGATCATGTGATCACTGATTGGCTATCACAGTGGTCACATGAGCATGAGTCAGTCCTGCTGACTCCTATTCATTACTAGAGATCAGGAGCTGTCTTTGACAGCTCAGTCACTGTGCAGTGAGCATGCTCTCAGTAGAAAAAAACCTCTGCTGTCCATGGACGCAAATGTGCGGTTTGCTGTTTTGTTAGTCAAGTCCATCTAAATCTGCTAGTCTAACACTCCTCTCCCCCCAGACTGACAATGCTTCTGTCCAAAGGTGTCTCCATTGCTTCTCTATCCAGAGTGGACAGGAGGTGTGTTACTGGCCAGATCACCAGGTGAAAATAAAGGGGGGAACAAAAGAAAAACGATTGATGCCACCACATCAAATGATTGGTAACCTTCAATATATTGTTTTCGGGTTTAGATGCACTAACTATTTTAGAAGACACAACAGAAAGATTAAGGTCCCTTTCACACTAGCAAACCGATCGGATCAGTTTTTCAGGAAAACCCGATCGGACCATCCAGCCTCCTCTATGAAGCGGCGGGTGTAAACAGACATTTGTACGTTTACACCCACTGACATCCAATTCAATCCTATCTGCTAAAAACAGATGGACGGGATTCTGTTCCCCATCCAGAACAGATGGCAGTTGGTGTAAATGGACAGGCAGTCCGTTTACATCTGATCACCCATAGAGGAGAGCGGGCTGCGTCTGAGTCCCTTCTGCATATGCGGAGCAGACACAGACCAGTCATCCGCCTGCTTTGCGGGGATCAGCGGACAGATTCCTCACTGAGCAGGTGGACTCCCACAAACAGGGCCGGAACAAGAGGTGGCACAAGGGACGGCTGTCCTGGGCGCAGTGTGTATTGTAGGGATGGGGGCTCTGCAAGTACCTTCTACTATAAGGCTGACAGGAGTAGTGACAGATGCATGACTACTTCGGTCAGCCCAGCACTGGAAGCAGCGAGGAGAGCAATAAAAAAGGAGTTGGGAGGAGGTGAGGGCTGTGCTCTCCCTACCCCTTCTCTTCATAAAGCTTGCACATAATGAAGGGAGGGGGGGGGGCGCAGTTGGGCATCTCTGACCTGGGCGCTGGATGATCTTGTCCCAGCACTGCCAACGAAGCCCGACACATGTGGAAGAGGCCTTAAAGGGGTTGTAAAGGTTTGCGTTTTTTCACCTTAGTGCATCCTATGCATTAAGGTGAAAAAACACCTGGCAATGACGGCCCCCCAGCCCCCCCGTTAACTTACCTGTGCCCATTCACCTGCTGCGCGCGTCCCCCGGCGTCCTCTTCTCCACGGAGTCTGGCCATTGATTGGATAGATTGATAGCAGCGCAGCCATTGGCTTGCACAGCTGTCAATCACACCCAATGATGCGGCCGGCCGGGAGGTGGGACTGAGTCATACACGCTGTGCCAATGGACGCAGCTTGTATGACAGGGAGCGTGCCCGCAAGCTAACCCCATCGGGATAGAGCTTCCCAGAGGGGGGGTTAGCTATTGCGGGGAGGGGCCGAGACAGCCGCGAGGGACCCCAGAACATGAGGATCGGGGGAACTGCACAGTAACATGTTTGTCATTTAAAAAAAAAAAAAAAAAACGAACCCATACAACCCCTTTAATGTCACATGTTAATAACGAATTTTGCGTTCTCTGTACATATGATACGACTGCTTTATGTTAAATCAGTCACTCATCTCAGGCAAATACAGATTTTTACAACGTCCTTAAATGCTAATCACATAATACATAGAATAAAGCAATCAGCGCGAACCTAAAAATAAAAATTGACACAAACTAATGCAGCTGGACACAAAAAAGGTGAATCACAAATCCTTCATAGTACAATGTAAAAAATAAAAAATAGTGCAGCGCATCTAAAAAACATATATACACCAAAAACACAAATTATGTAAAATAAAGTGACAAAAGTTCATATCAGAAAGATGCGGATTGAAGTGGCGTGGGTGATCACCCAAGTGACTGTAGATAATAACTTGAATAAATAAATCATGAAGTGAATGAAATCCTCCACCATAAATGAATAGGTACTCTTACCAAATGTGCTATGCACATACGCATGGACCCAATCAGGGAGCAGGAAATTTCCAATCCAGATTATATACGATCTGTGTGGTAACTCATCAGTGGATGATGTTCCTTATGCAGGCAACGATCAGCAGCCAAAGCAGGACCACGTAATCCAAGCAGGAAAAAATGTTCCCCAAGATAAAAAATAAAGGTGATACGAGACCGCGGTGTATCCCGGGGGAGGAGCCGACCTGTCACCCGCGTCTCACCCGCGTCTCACACACGCTTAAGCCCCATACACACGGTCGGATTTTCGCATGGATTCTGTCCTATCGGACAATGTTGTCGAAAAATCCGACCGTGTGTAGGCACCATCGGACAGTGTACGTCGGATTGTCCGACGGACAAAGTCCTATCTCCTGCTGGATAGATTTTTCGACAACAAAGTCCGATCACACCAAATCCGATCGTGTGTATCGAATTCCGACGGACAAAGTGCTACGCATGCTCAGATCACATTACAAGACCAAAGCTATTGGCTGCTAGCCTCTACGTAGTCCCGTCGTAGGCAACAAACGTCACCACGTTCAGAATGATCGGATTTTCCGACAACTTTGTCCAACACCAACATCGGACAAAGTACGACGGACAGGATCCGACCGACCTGGTCCTCGGATAATCCGCGTGTGTGTATGGGGCTTTACAGTGGGATACACCGCGGTCTCGTATCACCTATTAGCATTGCTAAAACTTACCTTGGCGTGTATCTGCTATCCCCAAAGGAGTTATCTTTTGTGATTCAGTACATGTTTTTTGGATACTCATATTCATCATGCCTGAGAATGCATCTTTGGCTTCTCTTTGAACATTGTTTTTTACATATGTTTTTTATCTTATTTTAAATAAATCAGTTTATACCAGTCTACACTTAGAGTGTTTCCCCCTTTATTTTTTTATCTTGGGGAACATTTTTTTCCTGCTTGGATTACGTGGTCCTGCTTTGGCTGCTGATCGTTGCCTGCATAAGGAACATCATCCACTGATGAGTTACCACACAGATCGTATATAATCTGGATTGGAAATTTCCTGCTCCCTGATTGGGTCCATGCGTATGTGCATAGCACATTTGGTAAGAGTACCTATTCATTTATGGTGGAGGATTTCATTCACGTTATTATCTACAGTCACTTGGGTGATCACCCACGCCACTTCAACCTGCATCTTTCGGATATGAACTTTTGTCACTTTATTTTACATAATTTGTGTTTTTGGTGTATATATGTTTTTTAGATGCGCTGCACTATTTTTTACATAATACATACATTATTGATCACTAATTATTAAAAAAAAAAAAAAGTCCTATGTAAAGTAGATAAGTAGATCTCTATACATCCATTTACACATACATACACAGTATGTATTTTTATTACGGAGTTTAGTATATGCAGCCCATTCTCCTCCTATTATGTGCAGCACCCTTTTTGCACAGTTTTGTGAACAAAATATTAAAAACGCAACATTTGGGCCCCATTCACACTATAATGCGCAACGTCGGGCATCACACTAATGCACTATTTTGCGGACACATAGGGCAGACTATTCATTTCAGTGCCCTACGCATGGCAAGGTAGCTCAGGCACCTTTTTCAGCCTCATGTGTTTGACGTGCCATTAACAATGCAGCTTTAGGCCTCTCTCATACTTGTGCGACTTGGGACTGCAAAGTCGCATGACAAGTCGTAACCCATGATTTCCAATGAGTACCATTCATATCTCTGCGACTTCAAAGTAGTCCCTGCTTTACTTTGGTCTGACTTTGATGCGTCTTAAGGTCCATAGAACTCAAGATTACACAGGCATTGATTCAAGTCGCGGCAAAATTGCGGAAAAAAATTGCGGAAAGGTCTCACAACTTCCAGGTCGCACAAATGTGAAAAGGCTTTAAAAAAGGAGTTGTAAAGGCAGAAGGATTTTTTTTTTTTTTTAATGCATTAAGATGAAAATCCTTTTGTATGTAGCAGCCACCCCAGCACCCCCCTAATTACTTACGTGAGCCCCATCTCTCGCCAGCGATGTCCACGAGTGTCTAAGCCATCCGGGCACTCCTCCTGATTGGCTGAGACACAGCAGCTGCGCCATTGGCTCCCGCAGCTGTCAAAGTCAATCAGCCAATCGGGGAAGAGAGGGGGCGGGGGCTCCGTATCTGAATGGACACACAGAGCTGTGACTCGGCTCCAGTGCCCCCATTGGAAGCTCCTGACTTTTGGGGCACTCGTTAGGAGGGAGGGGCCAGGAGACGTCTGGCTTTTGTCAGACCGGCTGCCATGTTTTATTGAACCGGCCGATGTCGCCTGACATATGACCCGTGTGTACTAGGCTTTAGGCTTCAATCACACCAGCAAGCTGCGCCGATTGCACGGCTGCTGCAAAGGTGTTATAAATGTAGTTTAATTTACAGATGGTTCTGGAATGTACCATGGACACCAATTATATACACCGCACCCAAATACATCCAACTACACACATAGATATCGGATTTGTTATTCAGAAAGCAGTGCTGGGACAAGCTCATCCAGCGCCTGGGGCAACAAAGCCAAACTGCCCCTCCTTTATTATGTGCCTACTTAGGGGATGCTACCCCCAACAGGCATCTGTTTGTCAAAATGTGTATCAGAATGAGCCAGGGTTGCCAACCGCCAGTAAATTTACTGGCAGTTTATAAAAATCTGTGATTTTTTTTTACAACTGCCAGTAAATATCAGGGGCTGATCGTTTCATGTTGTGTTGACTTTTTAAGTGTAAATCAAGCAAATAACTTTGTTATAGGTTGTCAGTGTTTCCATATCATGTATATACTGTTCAAATATTCACTGTGTTAGTTTTCAATAGGAGTTCTGTAATTTCTCAGGCTGTCAGTAAAAAAAAAAAAATGTGCTCCACCAGTAAATTTGCCATGTTTTGTCAGTAAAAAAAATGATTTAAACGTGGGTTACTATCTGTCAAGTTAAATCGTTCAGGAGAGGTTGTAAAAATGTCCCGTGTACATTAAGCCTTAAGCCCCTTACACACACGCGGATTATCCGAGGACCAGGTCCGTCGGATCATGTCCTTCATACTTTGTCCGATGTTGGTGTTGCGTACACACGGTCGGACAAAGTTGTCGGAAAATCCGATCATTCTGAACGTGGTGACGTTTGTTGCCTACGACGGGACAACGTAGAGGCTAGTAGCCAATAGCTTTGGTCTTGTAATGTGATCTGAGCATGCGTAGCACTTTGTCCGTCGGACAACGCTACACACGATCGGATTTGGTGTGATCGGACTTTGTTGTCAAAAAATCTATCCAGCAGGAGATAGAACTTTGTCCGTCGGACAATCCGACGTACACTGTCCGATGGTGCATACACACGGTCGGATTTTTCAACAACATTGTCCGATCGGACAGAATCCATGCGAAAATCCGACCGTGTGTATGGGGCTTTAGAGTTCCCCCACTCTGGATGGAGAAGCAATGGAGAGACTTTTGGACAGCAGCCGTGTCAGTCTGGGGAGAGGAAAGTGTTAGATGTATGAGCAGATTCAGATGGACTTGACTAACAAACCTGAACTTCAGCTAACATTTTAGGTAATTACAGCATCAGTTTCCCTTTGGAATAAAGATTGTACATAAATAAATAAAAGCTGACCATTGTAAGCACCAGTCAGTGTTAAAGCGCCAACACTGCTATACCATGTACTTTTATGGGAAAGTATCCTGTTCTCTTTGTATTGCTTCCTTTGTGTGAAATCCCTGGTGATCCTGCTAGTCCCCTTGCTTTCCTATTAAAAACTGACCAAACTAAGCAGGAGAACACACCATAGTCAGTTCTCTAGCTATGCTGGGAACTCAGCCTGCTCTCCTCCAATGATCAGACTTGTCCTGACAGACCCCCCCCCCCCCCCCCCCCCCTGCAGAGCCAGCCATTCACTTAAAAAAAGAGGTGAAAATAAAGGAAAGACTAAAATGCAGCCATCACATATAAGAATTGTAAGCTGCAATATATTACGTTTTGTTTTTTTGGGTTTAAGGGCCGGGTTCACACTTGTGCGATGCGAGAACCCTGCGAATCCACTGTGGGTTCTCACATCGCACCCGACACGCACGGCGGTTCGCACTGCCATATGCGAACTGCTGGGGAGTGTCATTATATGTTAACGACACCCCCATTTCAGCTCGCATATCGCACGGCGAACTGACAGTTTGGACATGAATCGGATCGCATGTGTGTGAAGACACATGCGATCCGATTCTGGTCCGAACAGAAAAAAGGGTCCTGTGCGTGTTTGGAACGAATGCGGTGCGATATCAGCCATACTATCTGTATGGCTGTTATCGCATCGCACAGACATCGCATGTAATGTGAACAGCAGCGCGCTGCGAATTACATGCGATGTCTGCCATCGCACAAGTGTGAACCGGCACTTATACCACTTTTAAGTTGCACCGCATGGGGAAAGATCCTGATTACCAATTATATTAACCTGTTGATGCTAGAATACTTTTTTTTTATATTGAAAAAAAAAAAATTATTATTAACAACATTTTTATTACCAATAATAATACTAGTAATAATAATACTAATAATTAAACATTGAGATTGATAATATTTTATATTGAAAAAAAAAAAGAATTATTAGCAACATTTTTATAAGTATTTTTATTACCAATAATAATACTAGTAATACTAATAATTAAACATTGAGATTGATAATTATTTTATATTGAAAAAAAAAATTATTATTAACAAAAATACCTATAAAAATGTTGTTAATTTTTTTTTTTCAATATAAAATATTTTATCAATCTCAATGTTTAATTATTAGCATTATTATTACTACTAGTATTATTGGTAATAAAAATACTTATAAAAATGTTAATACCAATAATAATACTAGTAATAATAATAGTAATAATTAAACATTGAGATTGATAATTATTTTATATTGAAAAAAAAATTATTATTAAACAAAAATACCTATAAAAATGTTGTTAATTTTTTTTTTTCAATATAAAATATTTTATCAATCTCAATGTTTAATTATTAGTATTATTGGTAATAAAAATACTTATAAAAATGTTATTACCAATAATAATACTAGTAATAATAATACTAATAATTAAACATTTAAAATAAATAGAAGTAATGAAAATTGTTAACATTAGTTTAAAAAAAAAAAATAAATCATAAAAAAAAAAAAAAAGGCATTCTGGTAGGAAAATAAAAAAAATCGAATCTGCGACTAAATTATAATAATATTTTTAACTCTTTGCTGCCAGCTTAGTTTGTTTTCTAGGGCAAAAATGGTTTTAACAAAAACAAAAAAGCGGTCTGAACTCCATACAATGGAATCGATTTTTGATTTTCAATTTACATGAAAATATCTGAATAAAATAAAAAAAAAAATTTTTAAAAATGCTTTTAGATTTTTTGCAAGATATTCCAATAAAAACGTAGAAAGTGAAATATGTGAGACGGTCTGATCAGTGTCCAAAGAGCTGACAATCTATAATAAAAGGATAATGACTAAATATTAAAGTTATAGGACCAAAAGCTAGCAATCTAATTTTTTTTTTTTTTTTTTTTTTAGGTGTCATTTCAGGGAGATGCCAGAGCCAGCTGGATATGCGGTCATATTTAACTCTATAAGTGCTACACGACACGGACACCCCCCCCCCCCCCCCCACCTCTGTTCCTTAAAGTAGTTTAGGAGACTCACCCCCCAGCTATGTTTCCCTTTCGGTCCCTGTCAGTCACACATTCCCCGGAGACCCCTCACCCCCCCCCAGTGCCTCTACAGCCTGTCACATCGGTGATGGGCGCCCAACAGGTGCCCAAGCCATATCGTCTTCCTTCGCTGAGTTAACCTCTCCAATCCTGGAGATATTAACTTAAACCATAGAAAAAAAAAAGGGAACTCTTTAATGGAGAAGATCCTACGACGGGAATTAGGAAGCCATTCAAAGAAGGATAAAGTCGTTTCTTCACCCCAAAAAAAAACACATTTTCAGAAATACATAAAAAAGGGGGGAGAGTGTCTTAAATCGCACTTACCGTCCTGAGGAACTGGATTTCGTCCTCGCCCTCTCCTCCTTCGGCCATGACGATGCTCTAGGTACCGTCCTCCTCTGCTACAGGATGGTCCCCGTGGTCGGCCGGCTCGGGTGGTCGTTTGAGCGAACGGTAATCCGTGCGGTTTGAAGGGGGAGAGAGAGAGGTTGTGTGTACTCCCCTCTCTCTGTGCGGAGAGATGGCACAAGCACAAACCAAGGCAGATACTGACAGCCTCTCCTGGTGTACCCCTCCTCTGCTCTCTGATTGGTGGGTTAGAACCAGCCAAATTGTCTGAGGGGGGGGGGGATGCAAAAAAAAAAAAAAAAAAAAAAGGGGGGGGGGGGGGGGGGAATACAGCTGCGAGTGCAAAGCACAGAAGCTAAAATCTGCGAAGGGCAGAGAAGTGGAAGCGGTGATTATAGGTAATTTATGGGGAGAGGAAGAATTCATTAGGAAAAGTCCTGCGGGAGAGATGGAAGTTAAATGGAAATAAAGAAAACTGTCGGGTTTGTTTAAAATACAGCAAAAAGGCAGGAATTCCAAGCAAAGCAGTCAGCAATCAGATTTCAGGGCTAAAAACGAATGAGATGGGTGACGGTATTCTGCACAACAACCTTGAAAGCTCCCCATCCACTATACAATCTGATTGTACAATCACCTGAACGCTGCGTTTTTGAGGTTTTTTCTGGGGCGTTTTTTTTAATTAGCCAATAGACAAAAATGCCATCCGTTTCATCATGTGTTGCTATAATTTTCAGCTCTTTAACCCACTTTTATTATTATTATTTTTTTTTCTTGTAAGGGGTTAAGTGTTAGGGTTTGGGGTTAAAGGTTAGGGGGTAATTGTTTTATTATTTACTTATTTTTGTTATTGGGTATTATTAGGGTTAGGGGATAACCTTAGGACTAGGGGATGAGGTTAGGGCGATTCAGGATAGTGGTTAATATTAAAGGTTACGGGGTAATATTAGGGGTTAATATTAGGATTAGGGTTAGTGGTAATATCAAGGTTAGGGGTAATTAGGGTTAATAATGTTAGGGGATACTATTAGGGTTAGGGGTAAGGGGTTTATATTAAGGTTAGCAGTTAATATTAGTGTTTTTAGGGTTAATATTAAGGTTATGGGTTAATATTAGAATTATTAGGGTTAGGGGTTAATATTAGGGGTCAATATTAAGGTTATGGGTTATTAGGGTTAATGGTAAATATGCTGGTTAGGGGATAATATTCGGGTTATTAAGGTTAGTGATTGGGGGTTAATATGTTGATTCAAGGGTTTCATGGAACCGTAGAGGTTCCTCCAGAAGTTGCCAGGGGTTCTTTGGAGAAATAAGCAATTTTTGCCTCTTAAAAATTAAAACAATGACACTAATCACGAATAATGTTGAACTATCATGAAGGGGGACATTCTTCCCACTGACCACCAACGTAAGGGACATTCTTCCCACTGACCACCAACGTAAGGGACATTCTTCCCACTGACCACCAACGTAAGGGACATTCTTCCCACTGACCACCAACGTAAGGGACATTCTTCCCACTGACCACCAACGTAAGGGACATTCTTCCCACTGACCACCAACGTAAGGGACATACTTCCCACTGACCACCAATGTAAAGGACATTCTCCCCAATGACCACCAATGTAAAGGGCATTCTCCCCAATGACCACCAATGTAAAGAGTATTCTCCCCAAATGACCACCAATGTAAGGGGCATTATTCCCACTGATCACCAACATGGGGGCCTTCTTCCCACTGATCACCAATGTAAGGGACATACTTCCCACTTACCACCAATGTAAAGGGCATTCTCCCCAAATGACCACCAATGTAAGGGGCATTCTTCCCACTGATCACCAACATGGGGGCATTCTTCCCACTGATCACCAACATGGGGGCATTCTTCCCACTGATCACCAACATGGGGGCATTCTTCCCACTGATCACCAATATGGGGGCATTCTTCCCACTGATCACCAATATGGGGGCATTCTTCCCACTGATCACCAATATGGGGGCATTCTTCCCACTGTTGGCCAACATACTTCCCTTTCACCACCACACTGGAGCACCAAGATATTTTGAATTCCTCCACGTTGAAAAGGTTGGGAAAGTTTTCTCTAACACTTCCCCAATGCAGGGCTTTTTTTCAGCAGGAATGCAGGGGAATGCAGTTCCAGCACCTCCAAAACTGAATGTATGTAATGGCAGGGGGTGCTGGAGGGTCAATTGATATTGGGGATCTATTTTTTTTATTGTGGAGGAAGGGGGGTCTATTATTGCTGGGGAGGTCTTCTGTTGCTCATATGAGGAGATCTATTGTGTCTGGGGTGGATCTTATGTTGCTGGGGGGGGGGGGCAATCATTGCTGAAATGGCTCTGTTGTTGATGGAGGGGTCTTTGTTGCTGACTGCTGGAGTGTCTATTGATGCTGGCTGCTGGGGAATCTATTGTTGCTGGAGGGGATCCATTTTAGCAGGATCTATTGTCGCTGGGGAGATCTGTTGTTGCTGGTGGGGGATCTATTGTTGCTGGGGGTGGGTCTTAGGTTAAAGGGGGTCACTTATTGCTGGGAGGGATCTACTGTTAAGGGTCGTGGTCTAATGTTGCTGGCTGATGAAGGGTCTTTTGATGTTGTCTGTTGGGAGTCCATTGTTGATTTATTGTCACTGGAGTATCCATTGTTGCTAGATCTATTTTACTGGTAAAGGGCTGAAACAAAAGAATGGTGCCAAGAGGTGGGTAGGGGGTGGAGTCAAGGGGTGATTCGGAAGGGAGGAGTTACTGCACCTATTCTGAGAAAAAAAGCCCTGCCCCACTGTATCCTAAAACTGAAAAAAAAAAAAAAATTGGAATGGGTTTAGATTTTCAGATATCAAAGTGTACTTCAAAAAAATAAAAAAATAAAAAAAAGAAGGAGGAGAAGGATGGTTATAAAAATTCATATGTTAAAATAAAAAAAAAAAAAAAAAAAAATTATATATATTATATATATATATATATATATATATATATAATATATTACACACACACACACACACACACATACATATATATTACACACACACATATATACATATACATACACACACACATATACACATACACACAAATCAAAAAAAAGAAGGCAGGAAGAAGAACAAAAGGAAATATTTATTGTTCGTTGATTACATTGAAAGTATTAGCAAAACCGCACAGTAGTTAAAATCCATAAGATTTAAAAACACAAATATAAAAAGACATTTAAAAAACAAAGTGAAACAAATTTAACGACACAAAACGATACACACTTTATAAACTCCCTAACTTTAAAACGTACACATTCAAAGCAAAACTGGTTGCTCACAATTTGGGAATGCAGAGTATCACCTTAAAGTGGAGAGATTAATACACCTTGTTTGGGTTTAGCATAAAAATGCAATACCCTGGTAACCTAACCAATCACAACCAAGATTTAAAAAAAATGAATGCTAGGGAATGCGGGTATTCAATTGGTTGTTATGGGTTACAACAAATACAGATTTTTTTTGTTTTTTGTGTGCTATAGTATCAATTTAACACCCAGTTGTTTCACTTGCATGAAAGGGTACTTGTCTTTGAAAATTTCAGGTTAGCTTTTAGCTAGTATAATGCAATGTGAGATCGTGCGAGGAGCCAGGTTACTTCCTTTTTAAATATTATTATAAATCTTGACTTTAATTGCTTAAAACTAAGCTCATACCTGAAGGGTTGCTGGGGAAGCAGACAATCATTGAGGTAGTTGGCACTACTACAGCCATGATAGCCATGATCTTCAAGGTCCTGTGCTGAGCGGCTCCCCCTCTGTATGCTGGGGGTAGTCCAACAAGAGTAAATACAGCTCGAGGTGTCTGTGCATAATGCCGATATATCACGTCCAAGGAGTAGTATGAATTACGAGTAAGCGCTAAGTGTGAAACGCATCAACATCTGGCCTCCTTTGTGCTGGGATGTTTTTAATTTTGCATCTTTTGACATTCACCAATAAAGAAACCAACATCCTCACGGAGTGTGCAGCCATCTACTCTCTTCTTATTCCTGACCATAGGGGGTGGCTCACTTGGCACTGCCCCAATTGACAGATTGGACAAGGTAGAGATTGTGATGTCACCGCCCCTCCTCTCCACCTTGTCCAATCAGAGAATGCCCTGTATTCAATGGAAAACATACAAGACAATCTGTGGATGGTGACACAAGACCGTAGGATTCCAGCAATCACTGTAGTAGCACCGGCTACGGCTTCCCCGGTAGATCCTCAGGTATGAGATATGAATCATTGCATTGATCCAAGTTGGGCCAATGCAAGTACAAAATGAACATCATTGCTGGAGTTTAGCTTTAATGGAACGTCTGTGTAGCAACTTATTGACTGGCCGAACAAACTGTTTTTAAAACACATTACCATCTATATGGACTACTAGATTTTTTAAATCACAATAAATATATATCATAGAAATACCACTGAAAAGATTAAATATGAACTCTGTAACTTACTAATGTGAAAAGCTAAAAGCTGCAAATTGTTTCAAAAATATTTGCAGTGCCCAGCCTGGCTACAAGGATGGTACACCTGGTTAAGCTACCATTGCACCTATTGACAGCAGTGTAGTGATGTACTCAGTCATGCCGGGGAATCCATGGCAAGATAGCCAACCAGTGACCTCAGAGTATACCAACCACTATTTTTATTGACCTTGTAGATCCACGGCATCACTTATAGGTTCCAGTCTAGAACCAATCGGTGAACATTTTGGAGAACTGTAATATTGTCTTTCCTCCTCAACCATGTCCTTGAAATTGAAAGCTTCCTTATCTAGATTCAGAAGCGCCTCCGAGAACTGCCTCTTGGTACCGATTGGGTTATCCTCGGGGGACACTTGGCGCCTCGCCTCCAGGCTACGCTGGCCCCAGTTGCTCAGAGTAATATTTTTACGGCTAACAAAGACTTGTCGGTTCCGTGCATTTAAAAGTTTTGAGTTGCCACTGCCAATATCGTCTGATATGTTAAATCCAATCTGGTCTCCATTTGTCCTCAGACCACATTCCTGACTCATTGAGCGCCCAAATCGTCTTGCCCCTTTGCGCCTGATGGTGTGAGTGGACAGCTTTTCCCAGTCTTTTTGCTGAGGATCCAGATCTGGAATGCTAGATGTCCAAGGAAAGCTAAGGACCAATTTTCTTACACTTCGGTACTGGGACATGTGACCATTAGACCTTTTGAAGGTCGGAACGGACTGAGAAGAGCCCAGTTCATCCAGAGAGACCTGACTGTTGACTTGAGGATCACCTGTGTTTTTGTCTTTCAAAGGGTCGCTGTCAAATACCTGCATATATGAATTTCCTGCAGAGAAATTCAGCCCATCATCCTGGCTTCGGCTTTCCTTATTCATTGTCAAACTGGTCTCAAGGAATATTTCTTGATCTCCATCAGCTTGAACACATTCACCCACCTTCTCTGGCATGCTTAGTGAACGACGTAATGTTCTGCGTTTCTTCCCCGAACTTGCTGCGTCCAAATCAACGCCAAGGGCCAGTGACTTTAAGGAAGGAGAGGACCTCAGTGAATAAGGAGATGTTGGAGGTTCAAGAGAGGAACCCTCGTTACCTGGGGTATCAACTGGAACAATGGAAGGGAAACAAAATTAAATTTTTTAATTTTTGTCAGAAGCCAGATTTTGTTTTTGATTTGCATAAAGAAAGTGGCAAAGTTAAACTTCTGCCTCATCTTCAGTCTTGAAAGGTACCTCTCTTGTGCTAAAACGGCTTACTCTGCATGCTGAGAGCTTCTCACAATGTGCTGTATCATTTCCTTGCCTAGCCTGCCCCAATAATTGAATTTCATGTCATCAATCATGTAGGCTCCATATCACATGTAGGATTTACCTAGGGTGATCTGCTTGCAAATGCAGCTTACTTAGGAACTTTAACACCTGAAATACTCCTCCCAAGAGTAGCCCACTGCTTGCACCAGAGCTGAGGGCTCTTGAGGAGTACTGAGAGGTTTTCAAGAACCGAATATTAAAAAAGTCAACAGCTACAGTATTTGTAGCTGCTGACTGTAAATTTATTGGTGGGGGAACTCTAGCTGTGAGTTTCCCCATCACCTCCAGCTTTAAAACATAGGAAGAGAGGGAGAGAGAGGAGGAGGAGGCGGAGAGAAGTTGTATATCATCATCTAGTATATAATGGGTTTTCAAGAGAACCTGTGGCCAGGCTATGGACATTCAAGTATTAACATATTCTTGATTTAGCACCCTCCTAGGTAGGTACTAAGATATTTAGGGAAGTGATAGTGTTTGTTTTTGATAGGTAAATTTAGTTGCCAAACTGTAGGCAGTGTGGCTGTAGTGTTGGTCTAGGTAAAAGCATAGTTTGGCTTACTGTACTGTAGTGAGCTGCAATTGTTTAGTTAGGCCTGATCTGTGTGCTCTGCTGCTGGATAGCTCCCTCTGTATTGAGCCAACTTGAGAAGCTTCTGGATGATAGGTGTGGGGGTATGCAGATAGCAGTATGAATATTGATACAGCCTTGGCCTATCCCAGAGAGGCAGGCTCTGAAGGTGGACTGGGAGACTGTATTTGTTCTTAGAGCACACAGTGCTCTGGGTCTTGTGCCAGAGTGGAGAAGTCCAGCTTGAAAGGGGCACGCTGCCCTCTCTAGCATAGGCTGCCATGTGGAGGCCTCAGGTGGGCAACCTGAGGAAGGAATGCAGAGACCCGGGTACTTAGATGAAGCTGACTAAGGGGAGCAGTCTGCCACAGGACTGTCTAAGAGCACTGGAGGGCATTGCCTGGAAGATTGGAAGGAGGCATCCATCTGTCTTTTGGCCTTTGGAGTACAGACATTGCTGGAGCTTGGAGACCTTGTGCTCTAGCTACACCTCTGGTGCCTAGTTATAGACTGCTGTGGGTCTGTTAAAGGGGACACTGGCTGGTGTCCTGAAGTGCTCTGTCCAAATACTTTACTCGTTAAAGGAATTTTGCTTTACTGGCTCTAGCTAAAAGGAAGATTAAGTCCTCAGTTGTACATGGCTCTTATACTTGGAGTATGCCACCACTTCCCTCATCCCTATCAAAGTTCTCCAAAAATAAAAACATCCCCTAGTCTGGTGTTTGGAGAAGAAGTGAATGAGCCTGTTGTGTGCCTGGGTGCAGGGCTGAAGTTGGGAAGACCTGGACAAAATAATTCCTGAGGCTCCTATGGGAGTAGCGCTACATTAACAACTGACTTCAGTAGCTATAAGCATGGAGGAGCAATTGATCCATTCATCCTCAGTTTATAGCAGAAGCACTGAAACTTTTCAAAGTCCTTTTCTCAGCAGATTTCCCTTTCCCACAGCAGTTGGTCTAGGTTTACATAGGATAATCGAAGGCTAAGAGGCTGCTGAATCACTGCTGGGAGGCAGGAGCAGCCAGAATTGAGCACTTTAGTGGTTAAAGGATGAATGGTTCCACAGTACCTGCAGATTCTGATGTTACTGAGGGCTTTAAAGCTCATTACATTTTTACTAAGAATATGTAAATACATAATTGTTTACAGACTGGCCACAGGTTCATTTATACCATGCCTGGGGGATCGCTGTGATTGACATGATGGTATTTAACGACAAATGGTGATAAACTGTAAACCCCTATATTGTTCATCAGTTAGTAAAAATAATTGGGTCAGTTACATTGCTAGCATAAATTGGAATGTTTTCCACAGGTAAAAAAGGAGGGATCCCTATATTTTTAAATTATTCAATGAAAACTCTGGGTAACCTACCACTGCTTGAAGTTTTCAGACCAGCTCGAAAATCTCTCCCGTTGAAGAAAGGTCCATCAAGAGCATCTGCGACCATCTTTTTCATCAAATTCCACCCAGTCTGCTCCAGGGTTTTACATTCTGTAGTCTGAATAACAAATGGAAGCGGAGAAGCCACTCATGATGAAGTAAGGAATATATTTGTATCAAGAAATTTTGTTATGTGCTACTGAAACTTCCTTCAAGACCAATATGCACAAACGTGTCCAGTTTGTTTCCATCCTGCAAGAGGTTTCATCCAAGCCCTAAAGTAGGGGACTCTTTGAACCCCTAAATACACATTGGAGGAGATTTACAAAAAACAGTGCACACAAAATCTGATGTAGCTGTGCATAGTAACCAGCTTCTAACTTCAGCTTGTTCAATTAGACAATAAAACCTAGAAGCTGATTGGTCACTATGCACAGCTGCATCAGATTCTGCGTGCCCAAGTTTTAGTAAATCTCCCCCGTTAGCACTTTCCTTCCTGCACATCAGTGAATTTGAGATCAATGAGGGTTGGCCATGAGCCGTCAGAGAGCTGGCTTTAAAATGGAATCCCTTTCCTATAATCTAACCTAAATTCCAATCGGAGTATCCCTCTATAACAATCTCCTGTACCTACTGTCTTATGTCTTTAGCATGAGTTTACACACCAAACAAAAAAGGAAAAGTTCTAACTACAGTTGACAGAAGGTAATGAAAACAATAACCGTCCCAAACAAACCATAGCATAAGCTCACCGGCTGTGGTGGTTTGGTTGCTCGTGCCCGATAAAAGAGTCTCAGTGAATTGCGAACCTTCTCCTTTCTGTCCAGTTGAGCAGGAGAAATTGAGAGCTGGAGTGTCTGCCTATTGTGAGAAAAGGATGGAGAAAAACAGGAGCAACTGCAGGCAATGGGCAAAGGCAAGAGTATTCTAGTGTAGACAGTCAATACTGTCATTGCGCATTGATACCTGATGCCTCTATCGTAGTTCCAGCACCTGTGAACTCAGAGGGATGTGCCGGGAGTAGAGGAAAGAGTGGGGGGGCGGGGGCTTCAATGGCAGCACTAACAACAGACTGTGGGAGAGAGCATAGAGCTCGAGCACATGGCTGGATAAGGAGGGGAGATCCAATGATGAATCTGTGTAAGGCAGAAGTGGGGTGCAGAGTGCGGGCGGGGAGGGGGGTCAGAGAGCCAGAGCATTGTGTGTATAAGGCCGCAGTGTGATCCAGGGAGAGGGGGGGCAGAGAGCCGTAGCTTTGTGTGTATAAGGCATGAAAAATTCATGTTAGTGGTCTGCGGGATTCAAAATTGTGAGTTTAGTGGTCCGTGCGGAAAGGTTGGTGACCACTGGCCTAGAGTCATCAGGCTTCTCAAAAGGTTTTTCCAAGTGAGACTGCACCCTCTTTTCACACGGTTATAGGTTATGCAACCTCCCGTTTGCCTCAGTGTGCATGTGTGGGCAAAGCTGCAGTGGGCTAGGGGTGGAAGAGATTTAGGCATAAGAAAAATTTCCAGGATAGACTGAATGCAAAATATTCACTGTGTACCCTTAATTCACACCATAGCTAATGCTCTAAAGACTTGGTAGGGAATAGTAAGGCAAACACTTACCTAGAAGAGTCCAGAACTAATTATATATATATATATATATATATATATATATATATATATATATATATATATATATATATATATATATATATATATATATATATATATCATATCTTACAAAAGCAGGAGGTAATCACTGCCATAGTTAAACACAGCAGCATAAAATCAACAGATCATTTCCAATACTTATAACAGTAGCATGGTCAAAAATATCCTGCAAAGTCTAGCCATGAGATTTAAACCTCCATCTAGCATTACCTTTTTATGCGTTTGCTGTTTCTTCGCTTATTTCTGCCTTTCTGTCCACGAGAGGAAGAATCGGGAGTTGATGGAACAACAGGGGATTCTGAATTGAGGTCCAAAAAGTTGCCCGGACTCACCAAGAAGTCAGAAAACACATCTTCTCCACCTCCTGCGTCATCTGAAAAGCAAGTCACAAGAATTAAAAATGACAGCTAGAGACCAGTAACGTTAAACTTTCTGCTAACTACCTGGCAATGGAGACTGGGATGTGCTTGGTTCTTTAAATTCTTCATCGTTTAGAAGATCATCGGCAATTATAGATTTGCTAAAACAATAAATTAAACATGTTCATGTTTCTCTTTGCTTGTGAAACCCTCAGCAACATGGAGCAGAAACGAGTAAAATTGCTGTTACCGTTTCTTGGGTGTACAAAGTTCTCCACAACCAGAATCCTCGGATGCTTTCCGCTTGGTTTTGCTCCTCTGTGGCAATTCTATTTCATCTAACAAATTCAGAAGCTTGTCAGCAGCTAAATCTTGGAGGTCAAAACGACTCATTTAAAATTACAAATCATTCTCTTACCCGATGCTCGATCTGTACTAAGGCTTGAGGGACCT